>OX442417.1:632163-844500 GCA_949361645.1 Spongilla lacustris | reverse complement strand
GTGCATGGTGTAAATAGTGACACTGGTACACTGGGTACATGTCACCACAACAGACTCTGTGCACGGTGTAAATAGTGACACTGGTACACTGGGTACATGTCACCACAACAGACTCTGTGCATGGTGTAAATAGTGACACTGGTACACTGGGTACATGTCACCACAACAGACTCTGTGCACGGTGTAAATAGTGACACTGGTACACTGGGTATATGTCACCACAACAGACTCTGTGCACGGTGTAAATAGTGACACTGGTACACTGGTACACTGAGTACATGTCACCACAACAGACTGTGTGCACGGTGTAAACAGTGACACTGGTACACTGGGTACATGTCACCACAACAGACTCTGTGCACGGTGTAAATAGTGACACTGGTACACTGGGTACATGTCACCACAACAGACTCTGTGCACGGTGTAAATAGTGACACTTGTACACTGGGTATATATCACCACAACAGACTCTGTGCACGGTGTAAATAGTGACACTAGTACACTGGGTACATGAACATGTCACCACAACAGACTCTGTGCACAGTGTAAATAGTGACACTGGTACACTGGGTACATGTCACCACAACAGACTCTGTGCACGGTGTAAATAGTGACACTGGTACACTGGGTACATGTACATGTACATGTCACCACAACAGACCCTGTGCACAGTGTAAATAGTGACACTGGTACACTGGGTACATGTCACCACAACAGACTCTGTGCACGGTGTAAATAGTGACACTGGTACACTGGGTATATGTCACCACAACAGACTCTGTGCACGGTGTAAATAGTGAAACTGGTACACTGGTACACTGGGTACATGTCACCACAACAGACTGTGTGCACGGTGTAAATAGTGACACTGGTACACTGGGTACATGTCACCACAACAGACTCTGTGCACAGTGTAAATAGTGACACAGGTGCACTGGGTACATGTCACCACAACAGACTCTGTGCACGGTGTAAATAGTGACACAGGTACACTGGGTACATGTCACCACAACAGACTCTGTGCACGGTGTAAATAGTGACACTGGTACACTGGGTACATGTCAGCACAACAGACTCTGTGCACGGTGTAAATAGTGACACTTGTACACTGGGTATATATCACCACAACAGACTCTGTGCACGGTGTAAATAGTGACACTAGTACACTGGGTACATGAACATGTCACCACAACAGACTCTGTGCACAGTGTAAATAGTGACACTGGTACACTGGGTACATGTCACCACAACAGACTCTGTGCACGGTGTAAATAGTGACACTGGTACACTGGGTACATGTACATGTACATGTCACCACAACAGACTCTGTGCACGGTGTAAATAGTGACACTGGTACACTGGGTACATGTCACCACAACAGACTCTGTGCACGATGTAAATAGTGACACTGGTACACTGGGTACATGTCACCACAACAGACTCTGTGCACGGTGTAAATAGTGACACTGGTACACTGGGTACATGTCACCACAACAGACTCTATGCACGGTGTAAATAGTGACACTGGTACACTGGGTACATGTCACCACAACAGAATCTGTGACCAGTGTAAATAGTGACACTGGTACACTGGGTACATGTCACCACAACAGACTGTGCACGGTGTAAATAGTGACACTGGTACACTGGGTACATGTCACCACAACAGACTCTGTGCACGGTGTAAATAGTGACACTGGTACACTGGGTACATGTCACCACAACAGACTCTATGCACGGTGTAAATAGTGACACTGGTACACTGGGTACATGTCACCACAACAGACTCTGTGACCAGTGTAAATAGTGACACTGGTACACTGGGTACATGTCACCACAACAGACTGTGCACGGTGTAAATAGTGACACTGGTACACTGGGTACATGTCACCACAACAGACTCTGTGCATGGTGTAAATAGTGACACTGGTACACTGGGTACATGTCACCACAACAGACTCTGTGCACGGTGTAAATAGTGACACTGGTACACTGGTACACTGGGTACATGTCACCACAACAGACTCTGTGCACAGTGTAAATAGTGACACTGGTACACTGGTACACTGGGTACATGTCACCACAACAGACTCTATGCACGGTGTAAATAGTGACACTGGTACACTGGTACACTAGGTACATGTCACCACAACAGACTCTGTGCACGGTGTAAATAGTGACACTGGTACACTGGGTACATGTCACCACAACAGACTCTGTGCACGATGTAAATAGTGACACTGGTACACTGGTACACTCGGTACATGTCACCACAACAGACTCTGTGCACAGTGTAAATAGTGACACTGGTACACTGGTACACTAGGTACATGTCACCACAACAGACTCTGTGCACGGTGTAAATAGTGACACTGGTACACTGGGTACATGTACATGTACATGTCACCACAACAGACTCTGTGCATGGTGTAAATAGTGACACTGGTACACTGGGTACATGTCACCACAACAGACTCTGTGCACGGTGTAAATAGTGACACTGGTACACTGGGTACATGTCACCACAACAGACTGTGTGCAGGGTGTAAATAGTGACACTGGTACACTTTTACACTGGGTACATGTCACCACAACAGACTCTGTGCACGGTGTAAATAGTGACACTGGTACACTGGGTACATGTCACCACAACAGACTCTATGCACGGTGTAAATAGTGACACTGGTACACTGGGTACATGTCACCACAACAGATTCTGTGCACGGTGTAAATAGTGACACTGGTACACTGGGTACATGTCACCACAACAGACTGTGTGCAGGATGTAAATAGTGACACTGGTACACTTTTACACTGGGTACATGTCACCACAACAGACTCTGTGCACGGTGTAAATAGTGACACTGGTACACTGGGTACATGTCACCACAACAGACTCTGTGCACGGTGTAAATAGTGACACTGGTACACTGCAGCGTACATGTCACCACAACAGACTCTGTGCACAGTGTAAATAGTGACACTGGTACACTGGGTACATGTCACCACAACAGACTCTGTGCACGGTGTAAATAGTGACACTGGTACACTGCAGCGTACATGTCACCACAACAGACTCTATGCACGGTGTAAATAGTGACACTGGTACACTGGGTACATGTCACCACAACAGACTCTGTGCACAGTGTAAATAGTGACACTGGTACACTGGGACTCTGTGCACGGTGTAAATAGTGACACTGGTACACTGGTGTACATGTGTGTGGTGACACCAATTTTTGAACATGGTGATGATGTAACAGATATAGAAACACAGAGCACCTCACCATGTGTGATGAACATGGATCCAGGAGGAGGAGGTCCCTTTAGATTGCTAGTCATGTACCATTGTGGGTGTGCTTAATGTGAGTATGCAATGCAGTTTGAGTGCCATATTTCAAGGGACACTGGGAACAGGAAAACTTTCTATCAATTTCAGATTTTTTCCTACGCCTGCGCTTGCAGGGTGGACCCTGGCTTCCTTCGTCAACACTGGCATTGTCCGCCTTAGTGACATCACGGTGTTCATCACCTGGAACAGCAGGCTGCTTGTGAGCTGTGTTCTTTTTGTGCAGGGACAGGGCTGAGCTACTGGCATACTTATTGCCACATACAGTGCACTGGAAGGCAAGGATTAGTTCAGACCTGGATCTGCGTTTCCTCCTGCCAGAAACACAGCTATTGCCTTCGTCTTGCATATCACTGTGAGTGTCATCTGCAGACTCCTGGCCCTCAACAGTAGGTGGGTCAGGAATGGCATTAGAAGGACCTGGTTGGTCACTGTCTGGAACTCCAGGTGTTTCGGAAGAGTTGATAGCAGTGCCTGGTGTAGGCTTTGGACATACCCTGTCCCTCTTCTTTGGGTCACGAATGTATTCCCTCACCTTCTCATACAGGTACAGTGACCGCATCAGGGACAATCCATTGGGGCTAATAACAGGTGGCATCACTTGGTTCTGATAAGCCTCCTGTATGTCCTTTATGGCCACTCCAGCCCTCAGCATGGTTACCTCGGTGGGGTTTGTGTCCGATGGCAAGGTCTTCATTTTCATGACACCAGGGTGTTCTCGGTCAAACTCAAATGTATGGTAGCGGCCAAAGCCAACCAGAGGCCCAAACCACTGGCCCAAGAAGGCATTCCAGTCATGGTACTGCCAGTCCTGGTACAGTTGTGGCACACAAGTGACGTTCTGGCCACACTGCCGGACACAGTCAGCTAGGTCATCCATATCATCTACATGGTCCTGTCTTCGGTAGTACTTCTTGAACAGGCCAAAGTAGGAATCGGGTCGAAACTTTGTGTGCCCAGGTAGCATGAAGTTCAGCTGGATGGTGTCATGTTGTCCAGTGATCACCCGCCAGGCCAGGTACCACATCATGGTGGTGTTCTTGTTCTGGCCCACACAGTTGTCGGCCTGAAGTGTTACACGCCTCTCTCCCAGTCCATGTAGGTGGAAGAATGCATGCACCAGGCTGACCACCACCACAGCACCCTTGCCGGCCTGCTCAGCCTCATCAATTAGGAAGAACACCTGGCGGCACAGCGGCTCACAACACACACCAAACACCTGGACCTTGCGAGGTGTCCTGAAATAAAAAGTGCCCCTTTGTTGTGAGCTGTAGGGCAGTGACACCTGCTGGCAGTAGTCAAAGGAGTACTGCATCTGCATGTCCAGGTGCAGGGCTTGTGAGGTGAAGGGAACCATCAGGGCCCTGGATTCCAAGTGACCCAGGATCTGGTCACGCTCCTTCTGTCTCTTCCTTCCCCATTCCTTCTCAGCCTCCTCAATGTTTGCATTGTAGGCGTCACGAAATGCCTTGGCCTTAATGAGGTGCTGGTTGTAATTGACATTTATTGTTTTGCGCTGCTCATCAGAAAGGCTGTGCCTCAAAGTGACCAACATCTGATCACACTTGTCGCACAGATCGCTGCGTGCAGGTTGGATCTTGATGTTAGAACAGTATCTTCGCCACAGTCTAATAAATGACACGTACTTCACCACACGTGCAGCAGGGGGTGTTGGAGGAGCCGGAGGAACGTTGAGCAAGGTGTACTGCCGCTTCAGCTGACTGGTAAGTCGGTAAGGGCAAAGTTGCTGTGGTGCTGGTGTGCTCCTGGACAGGGACTCCATGGCCTTGCAATACTCGGCATACACAGACTTTAGTGTTTTGCCACTCTCCAGAACATAGTCTCTGATCGTCCCTTGCAAACGACCAGGGTCAGGGAGGGCATTTATGCCAGCATAGTTCTCTATAAATCTGACCACCATTGTCTTGTCCAAACGAGAGAGGGCATGGCGAGGAGCCCTGCCACAGTTACCATGGGGATGGGGCTCAACATCAGAGTCAGAGCACACCTGCTGCTGCCAGCGCTTCAATGTACGGTAACTTGTGCCAATGACGGCACAGAAAGCATCCCTGCAGACAGGACTAGACCAGTCAAGGCGATACTGGAATGTATTTCGAGAACCAGATTTGTTCCGAATCATAGCTAGCATTCCATAAATAACAGCCTTTCTGGTTTTCTTGTCCAATCTGGATAATGTAAGTGCTCGTCTTTTGGGCAAGTCACCGTACTTCAATACACAGCTGTCTTTGCAGCACCCTCCTTTAGTGAGGTAGGCATTCAGCATGCGACAGGGGTGACACTGTCCCCGTGCTATTCTAGCTGGTACACCACCTGGGCCCTCGCTGACATCATCACCATCACCATCACCATCACAGTCGCTTCCGCTATCACCATCACACTCGCTCCTGCTATCATCATCACTGCCCTTATCGCTATCACCTCCACCATCATCACTTTCACCATCACCGTCATCTCCGTCGCTTTCACCATCGTTGATTCCACCTTCACAGACATCGCTATAAATGCCGTCGAAATCATCACTTCCATATTCACCGTCGCCATTGTCACCACCGTTCTCAATCTCCTCATCCACGTCCAAATTATCGTACCATTCGAACTCGTCCGCTGAATGATACACGACGAGCTCGTCGTCAGACTTCGCCATATCGTTTATCTACACAGAAGATAACGAATAACAACTGTCTATCATAGGCAACATTGTATTAAAAACATTCTGATTTCAATACTCACCGTCTTTTGTCGATAAATAAATCGTATCCTGCTTTGTAGGTGTGGCTAGGTTAATAAAGTCCCAACCCACAGGAAATAGTTGAATATTCATGTACTTCGGTGAATGGAAGCGGTTCATGCACATGCAACGGCGCGATTCGAGCGGGAAACTTGTACCAACTTTGCGCCGCTGTATCTCCATAACGGATGACATAAAAATTAACGAACAGAACAAATCGATAGGTATAGGACCTCTGTACCTACAAACCGAATTTGAGGCGAATTGATTACTCCTACCTAAAGTTATGGCGGATTTGAGCCCGATGGGGTATCGAACGTTGCAATACTGGCACGGAGCAAGTGCAAGACTCCAAAATGTATTATACCATAGGGAAATGGTGTAGTATGAAGTGTTGAAAATAGGAAGTTGATAGCATTAACCGTTAGGAAGATATAGCAATTCAAAAGAGAAGCATTTTTATAACATTTTATATATATATACGAAGGGCCATTTTGTCGGAAACTGTCCCATATATATGGGACAGTTTCCGACAAAATGGCCCTTCGTATATATATATAAAATGTTATAAAAATGCTTCTCTTTTGAATTGCTATATCTTCCTAACGGTTAATGCTATCAACTTCCTATTTTCAACACTTCATACTACACCATTTCCCTATGGTATAATACATTTTGGAGTCTTGCACTTGCTCCGTGCCAGTATTGCAACGTTCGATACCCCATCGGGCTCAAATCCGCCATAACTTTAGGTAGGAGTAATCAATTCGCCTCAAATTCGGTTTGTAGGTACAGAGGTCCTATACCTATCGATTTGTTCTGTTCGTTAATTTTTATGTCATCCGTTATGGAGATACAGCGGCGCAAAGTTGGTACAAGTTTCCCGCTCGAATCGCGCCGTTGCATGTGCATGAACCGCTTCCATTCACCGAAGTACATGAATATTCAACTATTTCCTGTGGGTTGGGACTTTATTAACCTAGCCACACCTACAAAGCAGGATACGATTTATTTATCGACAAAAGACGGTGAGTATTGAAATCAGAATGTTTTTAATACAATGTTGCCTATGATAGACAGTTGTTATTCGTTATCTTCTGTGTAGATAAACGATATGGCGAAGTCTGACGACGAGCTCGTCGTGTATCATTCAGCGGACGAGTTCGAATGGTACGATAATTTGGACGTGGATGAGGAGATTGAGAACGGTGGTGACAATGGCGACGGTGAATATGGAAGTGATGATTTCGACGGCATTTATAGCGATGTCTGTGAAGGTGGAATCAACGATGGTGAAAGCGACGGAGATGACGGTGATGGTGAAAGTGATGATGGTGGAGGTGATAGCGATAAGGGCAGTGATGATGATAGCAGGAGCGAGTGTGATGGTGATAGCGGAAGCGACTGTGATGGTGATGGTGATGGTGATGATGTCAGCGAGGGCCCAGGTGGTGTACCAGCTAGAATAGCACGGGGACAGTGTCACCCCTGTCGCATGCTGAATGCCTACCTCACTAAAGGAGGGTGCTGCAAAGACAGCTGTGTATTGAAGTACGGTGACTTGCCCAAAAGACGAGCACTTACATTATCCAGATTGGACAAGAAAACCAGAAAGGCTGTTATTTATGGAATGCTAGCTATGATTCGGAACAAATCTGGTTCTCGAAATACATTCCAGTATCGCCTTGACTGGTCTAGTCCTGTCTGCAGGGATGCTTTCTGTGCCGTCATTGGCACAAGTTACCGTACATTGAAGCGCTGGCAGCAGCAGGTGTGCTCTGACTCTGATGTTGAGCCCCATCCCCATGGTAACTGTGGCAGGGCTCCTCGCCATGCCCTCTCTCGTTTGGACAAGACAATGGTGGTCAGATTTATAGAGAACTATGCTGGCATAAATGCCCTCCCTGACCCTGGTCGTTTGCAAGGGACGATCAGAGACTATGTTCTGGAGAGTGGCAAAACACTAAAGTCTGTGTATGCCGAGTATTGCAAGGCCATGGAGTCCCTGTCCAGGAGCACACCAGCACCACAGCAACTTTGCCCTTACCGACTTACCAGTCAGCTGAAGCGGCAGTACACCTTGCTCAACGTTCCTCCGGCTCCTCCAACACCCCCTGCTGCACGTGTGGTGAAGTACGTGTCATTTATTAGACTGTGGCGAAGATACTGTTCTAACATCAAGATCCAACCTGCACGCAGCGATCTGTGCGACAAGTGTGATCAGATGTTGGTCACTTTGAGGCACAGCCTTTCTGATGAGCAGCGCAAAACAATAAATGTCAATTACAACCAGCACCTCATTAAGGCCAAGGCATTTCGTGACGCCTACAATGCAAACATTGAGGAGGCTGAGAAGGAATGGGGAAGGAAGAGACAGAAGGAGCGTGACCAGATCCTGGGTCACTTGGAATCCAGGGCCCTGATGGTTCCCTTCACCTCACAAGCCCTGCACCTGGACATGCAGATGCAGTACTCCTTTGACTACTGCCAGCAGGTGTCACTGCCCTACAGCTCACAACAAAGGGGCACTTTTTATTTCAGGACACCTCGCAAGGTCCAGGTGTTTGGTGTGTGTTGTGAGCCGCTGTGCCGCCAGGTGTTCTTCCTAATTGATGAGGCTGAGCAGGCCGGCAAGGGTGCTGTGGTGGTGGTCAGCCTGGTGCATGCATTCTTCCACCTACATGGACTGGGAGAGAGGCGTGTAACACTTCAGGCCGACAACTGTGTGGGCCAGAACAAGAACACCACCATGATGTGGTACCTGGCCTGGCGGGTGATCACTGGACAACATGACACCATCCAGCTGAACTTCATGCTACCTGGGCACACAAAGTTTCGACCCGATTCCTACTTTGGCCTGTTCAAGAAGTACTACCGAAGACAGGACCATGTAGATGATATGGATGACCTAGCTGACTGTGTCCGGCAGTGTGGCCAGAACGTCACTTGTGTGCCACAACTGTACCAGGACTGGCAGTACCATGACTGGAATGCCTTCTTGGGCCAGTGGTTTGGGCCTCTGGTTGGCTTTGGCCGCTACCATACATTTGAGTTTGACCGAGAACACCCTGGTGTCATGAAAATGAAGACCTTGCCATCGGACACAAACCCCACCGAGGTAACCATGCTGAGGGCTGGAGTGGCCATAAAGGACATACAGGAGGCTTATCAGAACCAAGTGATGCCACCTGTTATTAGCCCCAATGGATTGTCCCTGATGCGGTCACTGTACCTGTATGAGAAGGTGAGGGAATACATTCGTGACCCAAAGAAGAGGGACAGGGTATGTCCAAAGCCTACACCAGGCACTGCTATCAACTCTTCCGAAACACCTGGAGTTCCAGACAGTGACCAACCAGGTCCTTCTAATGCCATTCCTGACCCACCTACTGTTGAGGGCCAGGAGTCTGCAGATGACACTCACAGTGATATGCAAGACGAAGGCAATAGCTGTGTTTCTGGCAGGAGGAAACGCAGATCCAGGTCTGAACTAATCCTTGCCTTCCAGTGCACTGTATGTGGCAATAAGTATGCCAGTAGCTCAGCCCTGTCCCTGCACAAAAAGAACACAGCTCACAAGCAGCCTGCTGTTCCAGGTGATGAACACCGTGATGTCACTAAGGCGGACAATGCCAGTGTTGACGAAGGAAGCCAGGGTCCACCCTGCAAGCGCAGGCGTAGGAAAAAATCTGAAATTGATAGAAAGTTTTCCTGTTCCCAGTGTCCCTTGAAATATGGCACTCAAACTGCATTGCATACTCACATTAAGCACACCCACAATGGTACATGACTAGCAATCTAAAGGGACCTCCTCCTCCTGGATCCATGTTCATCACACATGGTGAGGTGCTCTGTGTTTCTATATCTGTTACATCATCACCATGTTCAAAAATTGGTGTCACCACACACATGTACACCAGTGTACCAGTGTCACTATTTACACCGTGCACAGAGTCCCAGTGTACCAGTGTCACTATTTACACTGTGCACAGAGTCTGTTGTGGTGACATGTACCCAGTGTACCAGTGTCACTATTTACACCGTGCATAGAGTCTGTTGTGGTGACATGTACGCTGCAGTGTACCAGTGTCACTATTTACACCGTGCACAGAGTCTGTTGTGGTGACATGTACCCAGTGTACCAGTGTCACTATTTACACTGTGCACAGAGTCTGTTGTGGTGACATGTACGCTGCAGTGTACCAGTGTCACTATTTACACCGTGCACAGAGTCTGTTGTGGTGACATGTACCCAGTGTACCAGTGTCACTATTTACACCGTGCACAGAGTCTGTTGTGGTGACATGTACCCAGTGTAAAAGTGTACCAGTGTCACTATTTACATCCTGCACACAGTCTGTTGTGGTGACATGTACCCAGTGTACCAGTGTCACTATTTACACCGTGCACAGAATCTGTTGTGGTGACATGTACCCAGTGTACCAGTGTCACTATTTACACCGTGCATAGAGTCTGTTGTGGTGACATGTACCCAGTGTACCAGTGTCACTATTTACACCGTGCACAGAGTCTGTTGTGGTGACATGTACCCAGTGTAAAAGTGTACCAGTGTCACTATTTACACCCTGCACACAGTCTGTTGTGGTGACATGTACCCAGTGTACCAGTGTCACTATTTACACCGTGCACAGAGTCTGTTGTGGTGACATGTACCCAGTGTACCAGTGTCACTATTTACACCATGCACAGAGTCTGTTGTGGTGACATGTACATGTACATGTACCCAGTGTACCAGTGTCACTATTTACACCGTGCACAGAGTCTGTTGTGGTGACATGTACCTAGTGTACCAGTGTACCAGTGTCACTATTTACACTGTGCACAGAGTCTGTTGTGGTGACATGTACCGAGTGTACCAGTGTACCAGTGTCACTATTTACATCGTGCACAGAGTCTGTTGTGGTGACATGTACCCAGTGTACCAGTGTCACTATTTACACCGTGCACAGAGTCTGTTGTGGTGACATGTACCTAGTGTACCAGTGTACCAGTGTCACTATTTACACCGTGCATAGAGTCTGTTGTGGTGACATGTACCCAGTGTACCAGTGTACCAGTGTCACTATTTACACTGTGCACAGAGTCTGTTGTGGTGACATGTACCCAGTGTACCAGTGTACCAGTGTCACTATTTACACCGTGCACAGAGTCTGTTGTGGTGACATGTACCCAGTGTACCAGTGTCACTATTTACACCATGCACAGAGTCTGTTGTGGTGACATGTACCCAGTGTACCAGTGTCACTATTTACACCGTGCACAGTCTGTTGTGGTGACATGTACCCAGTGTACCAGTGTCACTATTTACACTGGTCACAGAGTCTGTTGTGGTGACATGTACCCAGTGTACCAGTGTCACTATTTACACCGTGCATAGAGTCTGTTGTGGTGACATGTACCCAGTGTACCAGTGTCACTATTTACACCGTGCACAGAGTCTGTTGTGGTGACATGTACCCAGTGTACCAGTGTCACTATTTACACCGTGCACAGTCTGTTGTGGTGACATGTACCCAGTGTACCAGTGTCACTATTTACACTGGTCACAGATTCTGTTGTGGTGACATGTACCCAGTGTACCAGTGTCACTATTTACACCGTGCATAGAGTCTGTTGTGGTGACATGTACCCAGTGTACCAGTGTCACTATTTACACCGTGCACAGAGTCTGTTGTGGTGACATGTACCCAGTGTACCAGTGTCACTATTTACATCGTGCACAGAGTCTGTTGTGGTGACATGTACCCAGTGTACCAGTGTCACTATTTACACCGTGCACAGAGTCTGTTGTGGTGACATGTACATGTACATGTACCCAGTGTACCAGTGTCACTATTTACACCGTGCACAGAGTCTGTTGTGGTGACATGTACATGTACATGTACCCAGTGTACCAGTGTCACTATTTACACCGTGCACAGAGTCTGTTGTGGTGACATGTACCCAGTGTACCAGTGTCACTATTTACACTGTGCACAGAGTCTGTTGTGGTGACATGTTCATGTACCCAGTGTACTAGTGTCACTATTTACACCGTGCACAGAGTCTGTTGTGGTGATATATACCCAGTGTACAAGTGTCACTATTTACACCGTGCACAGAGTCTGTTGTGCTGACATGTACCCAGTGTACCAGTGTCACTATTTACACCGTGCACAGAGTCTGTTGTGGTGACATGTACCCAGTGTACCTGTGTCACTATTTACACCGTGCACAGAGTCTGTTGTGGTGACATGTACCCAGTGCACCTGTGTCACTATTTACACTGTGCACAGAGTCTGTTGTGGTGACATGTACCCAGTGTACCAGTGTCACTATTTACACCGTGCACACAGTCTGTTGTGGTGACATGTACCCAGTGTACCAGTGTACCAGTTTCACTATTTACACCGTGCACAGAGTCTGTTGTGGTGACATATACCCAGTGTACCAGTGTCACTATTTACACCGTGCACAGAGTCTGTTGTGGTGACATGTACCCAGTGTACCAGTGTCACTATTTACACTGTGCACAGGGTCTGTTGTGGTGACATGTACATGTACATGTACCCAGTGTACCAGTGTCACTATTTACACCGTGCACAGAGTCTGTTGTGGTGACATGTACCCAGTGTACCAGTGTCACTATTTACACTGTGCACAGAGTCTGTTGTGGTGACATGTTCATGTACCCAGTGTACTAGTGTCACTATTTACACCGTGCACAGAGTCTGTTGTGGTGATATATACCCAGTGTACAAGTGTCACTATTTACACCGTGCACAGAGTCTGTTGTGGTGACATGTACCCAGTGTACCAGTGTCACTATTTACACCGTGCACAGAGTCTGTTGTGGTGACATGTACCCAGTGTACCAGTGTCACTGTTTACACCGTGCACACAGTCTGTTGTGGTGACATGTACTCAGTGTACCAGTGTACCAGTGTCACTATTTACACCGTGCACAGAGTCTGTTGTGGTGACATATACCCAGTGTACCAGTGTCACTATTTACACCGTGCACAGAGTCTGTTGTGGTGACATGTACCCAGTGTACCAGTGTCACTATTTACACCATGCACAGAGTCTGTTGTGGTGACATGTACCCAGTGTACCAGTGTCACTATTTACACCGTGCACAGAGTCTGTTGTGGTGACATGTACCCAGTGTACCAGTGTCACTATTTACACCATGCACAGAGTCTGTTGTGGTGACATGTACCCAGTGTACCAGTGTCACTATTTACACCGTGCACAGAGTCTGTTGTGGTGACATGTACCCAGTGTACCAGTGTCACTATTTACACCGTGCACAGTCTGTTGTGGTGACATGTACCCAGTGTACCAGTTTCACTATTTACACCGTGCACAGAGTCTGTTGTGGTGACATGTACCCATGTAGTGTACCAGTGTCACTATTTACACCGTGCACAGAGTCTGTTGTGGTGACATGTACCCAGTGTACCAGTGTCACTATTTACACCGTGCACAGAGTCTGTTGTGGTGACATGTACCCAGCGTACCAGTGTCACTATTTACACCGTGCACAGAGTCTGTTGTGGTGACATGTACCCAGTGTACCAGTGTCACTATTTACACCGTGCACAGAGTCTGTTGTGGTGACATGTACCCAGCGTACCAGTGTCACTATTTACACCGTGCACAGAGTCTGTTGTGGTGACATGTACCCAGTGTACCAGTGTCACTATTTACACCGTGCACAGAGTCTGTTGTGGTGACATGTACCCAGTGTACCAGTGTCACTATTTACACCGTGCACAGAGTCTGTTGTGGTGACATGTACCCAGTGTACCAGTGTCACTATTTACACCGTGCACAGAGTCTGTTGTGGTGACATGTACCCAGTGTACCAGTGTCACTATTTACACCGTGCACAGAGTCTGTTGTGGTGACATGTACCCAGTGTACCAGTGTCACTATTTACACCGTGCACAGAGTCTGTTGTGGTGACATGTACCCAGTGTACCAGTGTCACTATTTACACCGTGCACAGAGTCTGTTGTGGTGACATGTACCCAGTGTACCAGTGTCACTATTTACACCGTGCATAGAGTCTGTTGTGGTGACATGTACCCAGTGTACCAGTGTCACTATTTACACCGTGCACAGAGTCTGTTGTGGTGACATGTACCCAGTGTACCAGTGTCACTATTTACACCGTGCATAGAGTCTGTTGTGGTGACATGTACCCAGTGTACCAGTGTCACTATTTACACCGTGCACAGAGTCTGGTGTTTTTGTTTTATGGTATACATGTACATGTTGATTCTGTAAAAAAGGTTCTTCTAAGAACTCGCCACATAGTTGTGTGGCATTTTACAATTACAAATGATGTCACCTTTATTCTGCACTACAAATGAACAGAATGTATACATGTAAATGGATTTGGGTAATGTGTTTGTAGACCACTGTATAAAAGTGTATAGGATGCTTAGGATTACCTACATGTAGGACATGCATTGTTGTTTTTTTTAAATGCATGAGATGGTATGAATTTTGGATGATAACAATAGGGGGAGGTTGTTGTGGATAGATGTAGAGAAACCTAAGTTCTATGAATACTATAATATTGGACCATGTACATACATTGTTGGATGTTTAAAAGTGACTCTGATGAATTTTCCCAGCTTATGTGTACATGTACTTATCCTCCATGGAAAAGAATTGTCAAAATTGCTATTGCTGGGTGATATTATAGCAATAAGATATGAAATGGCTGGATCAATAGTACATGTAGATGTGCAGATGTTTTTGTCACTGCTATGTATTTAAGGGTGTGTCTTCAATGTTCTGGAGCTGATCCAACCTTCTGGGTCCCCTCCTCCTTCGCCAACCTCTCCTTGGCTGCTCACCCCTTTGTGGCTGAGTCAAAGGCTCACTCCATGGTTGTTCCCATTCAGTCTGGCATCTCCATGACTGAGCACTCTGGGGCTGACAGAGCCACCATGGTGGATATGTCCACCATGGTGGTGGCTGATAGTTACCTGCTGGCAACAAATTCACGTTAGAAACATAAATTGAGGATGTTGTGTACATGTATTACTTTGTGGTAGGAAAGAAGGTACATGTAGGCCTGACGGCAGGGGAGGAGGTAGGCCTGACGGCAGGGGAAGAGGTAGGCCTGCAAGCAGGGGAGGAGGTAGGCTTGACGGCAGGGGAGGAGGTAGGCTTGACGGCAGGGGAGGAGGTAGGCTTGACGGCAGGGGAGGAGGTAGGCCTGACGGCAGGGGAGGAGGTAGGCCTGACGGCAGGGGAGGAGGTAGGCTTGACGGCAGGGGAGGAGGTAGGCTTGACGGCAGGGGAGGAGCCTGGACCAGTGGCAAGGGAGTAGCTTGGACCACAGGCTGGGTAGTACATGTACATGTAGCTTGGACTGCAGGCTGGGTAGTACATGTACATGTAGCTTGGACTGCAGGCTGGGTAGTACATGTACATGTAGCTTGGACTGCAGGCTGGGTAGTACATGTACATGTAGCTTGGACTGCAGGCTGGGTAGTAGCTTGGACTACAGGCTGGGTAGTACATGTACATGTAGCTTGGACTGCAGGCTGGGTAGTACATGTACATATAGCTTGGACCACAGGCTGGGGAGTAGCTTGGACCGCTGGTAGAGAGGAGCTTGGACCGCTGGCTGGGCCATGGGAGGAAGTACATGTACATTGTACATGCTGTTATCATAGTAGGAAAAGAGCCTATATTATAATGAAGCTATTGGTTTGCATGCTCAACTTGGGAGGGGTGCTCGGTTCGCCGATTTCGCCTAAATCTCTGTCGATAATAACACGAAATTAACAATGCATTCTATATTGCGTACGTGGTATTGAAAGTGCGCTTACTCTTTGACGTCGGCGGCTTCCCCATCCACGCCGTTGTCGCGCTCGAGACCGACTAGTAGTAAAAGATGCACATATACTCTTTGCAGCATCGCAACTGAATACCGGCATTATTGTAACTGCATGACAGCGCAACGCCTGGGCAAAACTATGCCTGGCTCTACTATCGCAATAGCGTACGCGTGTGGAAATCAAACACTTTTCAAAATTACCTTTGATCGGTCGCATCGCTCTGATTCGATCGTTCCATTGCATTTGAAGAGGGGGTAGGAGTTTGACTCCTAAATGTACATGTACATAAAAGGTACATGTTTAATACGAATTGAATTTAGACAAACTGCATGCACGTCTTACGATGAATTCGAAGCTCCCATTTGAAGTATTACCGGCTGGCAATTACATGTACGGTAGTTACATGCAGAGAGTGACAGCAATCTGAATTTATATAGGCCTATGAGCATCCGGAAATTATCGCCGACGTAAGAACTAATTTCTAAAGCGCGCTAGCTAGCTGTGTCCGTTATGTGTGTGTTCGCTACACTAAATGAAGTTAAACTGCACCTTTGATAGCAATTGAGCAGGCAGAACATGAAAACGAGAGTAAGTTGATTTACATTGTGTATGCCCATGTATTCTTGGATCATCAATCGGAACGTTAGCCCTCAAGAAAGATCTACTCAAAGAGAAGAGCAGAAACGGAGAGCTGGAGGATAAAATAGCCCAATTATTGCTCAGTTTAGTTTACTAATATTTAATAAATGTATAGGATTTTGTTTCTTGCATAGGCAAAACATGGAAACAATACACGGTGCAAAGCCTAAGGAAGCAACAGCTGTTTTGTCGGTAAGTAACAAAAACAGCATTTAATTGGCATACACATGATATCCTGCATGTTGGTCACTAAGACAACTGTACTGGAATCAACACCTTTACATGTACATGTACATCCAAAGGTCACTGATATAGTTTTGTACCATTATGTACAGTATTCCTATAGTGAGTGTCCCACGCAGGCCAGATCGCCAGAAGAGCTCGTCACAGACAGTGATGACGAATGTGACCCAGAGGTGACCAAAGTGGAGGAGATGGATCTGGAAGACGAGGTCATATTAAAAGATGAAAACCGAAAGGTGGTACACATGACTACAAAGTAAGGTGCATTTCTTGAGTTACATGTACATTGTATACACTTATTCCATGCAGTGGTTTGCATGTGGAGTTGGTGGTATCCATAAGGATACAAGGGAACATATAAGAAGCACGTGCAGGCATAAACATCTTCATCTACCACCAGACAGTGACCCTCGCATTTGGGACATAAGTTTCCCTGACACACAGGAATGTGAACGGATTATGGCACCAAAGTGAATTATTATAATAAACCATTCAGATTTAAAGTAATGATCTTCAGATATACATATATACAGTGAAGATGGATGCATAGTGAAGACAGTACTCTTGAAATGACTGTACATGTAATACAAAAAAATCACAAAAACACTAAGTTACATTAGCTAAAGTCATTGCAGCCTTACCTACTACCTTAGATCATTACATTGAGCATCAGATACATTCTATCTACACACATGTACATTGTACTATCCCTCTTTAAATATGCGTTCAACAATAGTCTAGCCATGAGTAGTAAAAATGAATTTCATGCAACAAAAACAACCTAAGGAAAATGTAAACTCCTTTGATGCTGGTGCAATACAACCACAGGGTAAGTGACTGGGTGTAGCTCATCAAGATATGCAGTGCTTAATTAGCTTATCAAAGTAAACAAATGTGAACCAAGGAATCCTTATTACTCTTAGGCCATGTTAAACACATGGGAGGATAGAAAACAAAACCTTATACCTCTGCACCATTATGAGACATATATGTACATGTAGCATGGACAAATCAATTGTCGTCAACCAACTGAACCAAGGTAGTGCAGAACAAAGGTGACATCATTTGTAATAGTACATGTAAATTCCACACACATGTGGAAGTTCTTAAAAGAACCTTTTAAGTTCATTTGCAGATGAATACACATGTACAAGTACAAATGAAGAACAACTTTAACCAGCAGATAATAATACATGTAATGGTGACACTGACAGAGGAGTGGAGTGGACAAGAGGGAGGACTGGAGTGACATATACCAGTGTTACTGTTCACACTGTGCACTAAGTCTGTTGTGGTACATGTAACATGTCGTCACTTCAAACTAGTGACACAGGTACATGCACATGTACACTTGTACACTGGGTACATGTCACCACAACAGACTCTGTGCACGGTGTGAATAGTGACACTGGTACACAGGGTACATGTCACCACAACAGACTCTGTGCACGGTGTAAATAGTGACACTGGTACACTGGGTACATGTCACCACAACAGACTCTGTGCACGGTGTGAATAGTGACACTGGTACACTGGGTACATGTCACCACAACAGACTCTGTGCACGGTGTGAATAGTGACACTGGTACACTGGGTACATGTCACCACAACAGACTCTGTGCACGGTGTAAATAGTGACACTGGTACACTGGGTACATGTCACCACAACAGACTCTGTGCACGGTGTGAATAGTGACACTGGTACACTGGTACACTGGGTACATGTCACCACAACAGACTCTGTGCACAGTGTAAATAGTGACACTGGTACACAGGGTACATGTCACCACAACAGACTCTGTGCACGGTGTAAATAGTGACACTGGTACACTGGGTACATGTCACCACAACAGACTCGGTGCACGGTGTGAATAGTGACACTGGTACACAGGGTACATGTCACCACAACAGACTCTGTGCACGGTGTAAATAGTGACACTGGTACACTGGGTACATGTCACCACAACAGACTCTGTGCACGGTGTGAATAGTGACACTGGTACACTGGGTACATGTCACCACAACAGACTCTGTGCACGGTGTAAATAGTGACACTGGTACACTAGTACACTGGGAACATGTCACCACAACAGACTCTGTGCACGGTGTGAATAGTGACACTGGTACACTGGTACACTGGGTACATGTCACCACAACAGACTCTGTGCACAGTGTAAATAGTGACACTGGTACACAGGGTACATGTCACCACAACAGACTCTGTGCACGGTGTAAATAGTGACACTGGTACACTGGGTACATGTCACCACAACAGACTCTGTGCACGGTGTGAATAGTGACACTGGTACACTGGGTACATGTCACCACAACAGACTCTGTGCACGGTGTGAATAGTGACACTGGTACACTGGGTACATGTCACCACAACAGACTCTGTGACCAGTGTAAATAGTGACACTGGTACACTGGGTACATGACACCACAACAGACTCTATGCACGGTGTAAATAGCGACACTGGTACACTGGGTACATGTCACCACAACAGACTCTGTGCACGGTGTAAATAGTGACACTGGTACACTCGGTACATGTCACCACAACAGACTCTGTGCACGGTGTGAATAGTGACACTGGTACACTGGGTACATGTCACCACAACAGATACACTGGTACACTGGGTACATGTCACCACAACAGACTCTGTGCACGGTGTGAATAGTGACACTGGTACACTGGGTACATGTCACCACAACAGACTCTGTGCACGGTGTAAATAGTGACACTGGTACACTGGGTACATGTCACCACAACAGACTCTGTGCACGGTGTGAATAGTGACACTGGTACACTGGGTACATGTCACCACAACAGACTCTGTGCACGGTGTAAATAGTGACACTGGTACACTGGTACACTGGGTACATGTCACCACAACAGACTCTGTGCACGGTGTGAATAGTGACACTGGTACACTGGTACACTGGGTACATGTCACCACAACAGACTCTGTGCACAGTGTAAATAGTGACACTGGTACACTGGTACACTGGGTACATGTCACCACAACAGACTCTATGCACGGTGTAAATAGTGACACTGGTACACTGGGTACATGTCACCACAACAGACTCTGTGCACGGTGTAAATAGTGACACTGGTACACTGGTACACTGGGTACATGTCACCACAACAGACTCTGTGCACGGTGTAAATAGTGACACTGGTACACTGGTACACTGGGTAAATGTCACCACAACAGACTCTATGCACGGTGTAAATAGTGACACTGGTACACTGGGTACATGTCACCACAACAGACTCTGTGCACGGTGTAAATAGTGACACTAGTACACTGGTACACTGGGTACATGTCACCACAACAGACTCTGTGCACAGTGTAAATAGTGACACTAGTACACTGGTACACTGGGTACATGTCACCACAACAGACTCTGTGCACGGTGTAAATAGTGTAACTAGTACACTGGTACACTGGGTACATGTCACCACAACAGACTCTGTGCACGGTGTAAATAGTGACACTAGTACACTGGTACACTGGGTACATGTCACCACAACAGACTCTGTGCACAGTGTAAATAGTGACACTGGTACACTGGTACACTGGGTACATGTCACCACAACAGACTCTGTGCACAGTGTAAATAGTGACACTGGTACACTGGTACACTGGGTACATGTCACCACAACAGACTCTGTGCACAGTGTAAATAGTGACACTGGTACACTGGGTACATGTCACCACAACAGACTCTGTGCACGGTGTAAATAGTGACACTGGTACACTGGGTACATGTCACCACAACAGACTCTGTGCACGGTGTGAATAGTGACACTGGTACACTGGGTACATGTCACCACAACAGACTCTGTGCACGGTGTAAATAGTGACACTGGTACACTGGTACACTGGGTACATGTCACCACAACAGACTCTGTGCACGGTGTGAATAGTGACACTGGTACACTGGTACACTGGGTACATGTCACCACAACAGACTCTGTGCACAGTGTAAATAGTGACACTGGTACACTGGTACACTGGGTACATGTCACCACAACAGACTCTATGCACGGTGTAAATAGTGACACTGGTACACTGGGTACATGTCACCACAACAGACTCTGTGCACGGTGTAAATAGTGACACTGGTACACTGGTACACTGGGTACATGTCACCACAACAGACTCTGTGCACGGTGTAAATAGTGACACTGGTACACTGGTACACTGGGTAAATGTCACCACAACAGACTCTATGCACGGTGTAAATAGTGACACTGGTACACTGGGTACATGTCACCACAACAGACTCTGTGCACGGTGTAAATAGTGACACTAGTACACTGGTACACTGGGTACATGTCACCACAACAGACTCTGTGCACAGTGTAAATAGTGACACTAGTACACTGGTACACTGGGTACATGTCACCACAACAGACTCTGTGCACGGTGTAAATAGTGTAACTAGTACACTGGTACACTGGGTACATGTCACCACAACAGACTCTGTGCACGGTGTAAATAGTGACACTAGTACACTGGTACACTGGGTACATGTCACCACAACAGACTCTGTGCACAGTGTAAATAGTGACACTGGTACACTGGTACACTGGGTACATGTCACCACAACAGACTCTGTGCACAGTGTAAATAGTGACACTGGTACACTGGTACACTGGGTACATGTCACCACAACAGACTCTGTGCACAGTGTAAATAGTGACACTGGTACACTGGGTACATGTCACCACAACAGACTCTGTGCACAGTGTAAATAGTGACACTGGTACACTGGTACATATCACCACAACAGACTCTATGCACGGTGTAAATAGTGACACTAGTACACAGGTACACTGGGTACATATCACCACAACAGACTCTGTGCACGGTGTAAATAGTGACACTGGTACACTGGGTACATGTCACCACAACAGACTCTGTGACCAGTGTAAATAGTGACACTGGTACACTGGGTACATGACACCACAACAGACTCTATGCACGGTGTAAATAGTGACACTGGTACACTGGGTACATGTCACCACAACAGACTCTGTGCACGGTGTAAATAGTGACACTGGTACACTGGGTACATGTCACCACAACAGACTCTGGGCACGGTGTAAATAGTGACACTGGTACACTGGGTACATGTCACCACAACAGACTCTGTGACCAGTGTAAATAGTGACACTGGTACACTGGGTACATGACACCACAACACACTCTATGCACGGTGTAAATAGTGACACTGGTACACTGGGTACATGTCACCACAACAGACTCTGTGCACGGTGTGAATAGTGACACTGGTACACTGGTACACTGGGTACATGTCACCACAACAGACTCTGTGCACGGTGTAAATAGTGACACTGGTACACTGGGTACATGTCACCACAACAGACTCTGTGACCAGTGTAAATAGTGACACTGGTACACTGGGTACATGACACCACAACAGACTCTATGCACGGTGTAAATAGTGACACTGGTACACTGGGTACATGTCACCACAACAGACTCTGTGCACGGTGTAAATAGTGACACTGGTACACTGGGTACATGTCACCACAACAGACTCTGGGCACGGTGTAAATAGTGACACTGGTACACTGGGTACATGTCACCACAACAGACTCTGTGACCAGTGTAAATAGTGACACTGGTACACTGGGTACATGACACCACAACACACTCTATGCACGGTGTAAATAGTGACACTGGTACACTGGGTACATGTCACCACAACAGACTCTGTGCACGGTGTGAATAGTGACACTGGTACACTGGTACACTGGGTACATGTCACCACAACAGACCCTATGCACGGTGTAAATAGTGACACTGGTACATTGGTACATGTCACCACAACAGACTCTGTGCACAGTGTAAATAGTGACACTAGTACACAGGTACACTGGGTACATGTCACCACAACAGACTCTGTGCACAGTGTAAATAGTGACACTGGTACACAGGTACATGTCACCACAACAGACTCTGTGCACGGTGTAAATAGTGACACTGGTACACTGGGTACATGTACATGTCACCACAACAGACTCTGTGCACAGTGTAAATAGTGACACTGGTACACTGGTACACTGGGTACATGTCACTACAACAGACTCTGTGCACGGTGTAAATAGTGACACTGGTACACTGGGTACATGTACATGTCACCACAACAGACTCTGTGCACAGTGTAAATAGTGACACTGGTACACTGGTACACTGGGTACATGTCACTACAACAGACTCTGTGCACGGTGTAAATAGTGACACTGGTACACTGGGTACATGTACATGTCACCACAACAGACTCTGTGCACAGTGTAAATAGTGACACTGGTACACTGGTACACTGGGTACATGTCACTACAACAGACTCTGTGCACGGTGTAAATAGTGACACTGGTACACTGGGTACATGTACATGTCACCACAACAGACTCTGTGCACAGTGTAAATAGTGACACTGGTACACTGGGTACATGTACATGTCACCACAACAGACTCTGTGCACGGTGTAAATAGCGACACTGGTACACTGGGTACATGTCACTACAACAGACTCTGTGCACGGTGTAAATAGTGACACTGGTACACTGGGTACATGTACATGTCACCACAACAGACTCTGTGCACAGTGTAAATAGTGACACTGGTACACTGGTACACTGGGTACATGTCACTACAACAGACTCTGTGCACGGTGTAAATAGTGACACTGGTACACTGGGTACATGTACATGTCACCACAACAGACTCTGTGCACAGTGTAAATAGTGACACTGGTACACTGGTACACTGGGTACATGTCACTACAACAGACTCTGTGCACGGTGTAAATAGTGACACTGGTACACTGGGTACATGTACATGTCACCACAACAGACTCTGTGCACAGTGTAAATAGTGACACTGGTACACTGGGTACATGTACATGTCACCACAACAGACTCTGTGCACGGTGTAAATAGCGACACTGGTACACTGGGTACATGTACATGTCACCACAACAGACTCTGTGCACAGTGTAAATAGTGACACTGGTACACTGGGTACATGTACATGTCACCACAACAGACTCTGTGCACGGTGTAAATAGCGACACTGGTACACTGGGTACATGTCACCACAACAGACTCTGTGCACGGTGTAAATAGTGACACTGGTACACTGGTACACTGGTACAGATGTGTGTGGTGACACGAATTTTTGTACACGAGGTTGACATAACAGACTTAGATACAAAGTGCACCTTACCATGACATGGATCCAGGATCTTCAGTTTGCTAGTCATGTACATGTACCAATGTACTGTTTCTTAATGTAAGCGGTGTGAGTCAAGCTACACTTGGAATACGAAAAGTTTCTATCAATTTCTGACTTTGGCCTGTGGGTACGCTTAGGTGGACCCTGGCTACTTTGTTCATCACAGGAAATGTCCACCATCTCTGTGGCTTTACTTTGTTCATCCCCCTACATAGCAGGCTGCTTGGCTGTGTTCTTTTTGTGCCGGGACAGGGCCGAGCTACTGGCATACTTCTTGTCACAATCTGTGCACAGGTAGGCAAAGATCAGTTCAGACCTGGGTTGCGTTTTCTCCTGCCAGACACAATGCCTTTATCTTCATCATTTATTGCACTGTTTGTATTATTGGAAACATGGTCTTCCACAGTAGGTGGGTCAGGAATGGCATTAGAAGGACCTGGTTGGTCACTGTCTGGAACTCCAGGTGTTTCGGAAGAGTTGATAGCAGTGCCTGGTGTAGGCTTTGGACATACCCTTCCCTCTTCCTTGGGTCACGAATGTATTCCCTCACCTTCTCATACAGGTACAGTGACCGCATCAGGGACAATCCATTGGGGCTAATAACAGGTGGCATCACTTGGCTCTGATAAGCCTCCTGTATGTCCTTTATGGCCACTCCAGCCCTCAGCATGGTTACCTCGGTGGGGTTTGTGTCCGATGGCAAGGTCTTCATTTTCATGACACCAGGGTGTTCTCGGTCAAACTCAAATGTGTGGTAGCAACTAAAGCCAACCAGAGGCCCAAACCACTGGCCCAAAAAGGTGTTTCAATCATGGTACTGCCAGTCCTGGTACAGCTGTGGCACACAAGTGACGTCCTGGCCACACTGCCATCGAAATCATAACTTCCATCGATCGGCATTGGTGCCACCGTCATCACCACCGTTCTCTATCCACGTCCAAATTTTCGTACCATTCAAACTCGTCCGCTGAATGATACACGACGAGCTCGTCGTCAGACTTCGCCATATCGTTTATCTACACAGAAGATAACGAATAACAACTGTCTATCATAGGCAACATTGTATAAAAACATTCTGATTTCAATACTCACCGTCTTTTATCGATAAATAAATCGTATCCTGCTTTGTAGGTGTGGCTAGGTTAATAAAGTCCCAACCCACAGGAAATAGTTGAATATTCATGTCTTCGGTGAATGGAAGCGGTTCATGCACATGCAACGGCGCGATTCGAGCGGGAAACTTGTACCAACTTTGCGCCGCTGTATCTCCAAAACGGATGACATAAAAATTAACGAACAGAACAAATCGATAGGTATAGGACCCCTCTACCTATAAACCGAATTCGAGGCTATTTGATTACTCCTACCTAAAGTTATGGCGGATTTGAACCCGATGGGGTATCGAACGTTGCAATACTGGCACGGAGCAAGTGCAAGACTCCAAAATATATTTTGCCATAGGGAAATGGTGTAGTATGAAGTGTTGAAAATTGGAAGTTGATAGCGTTAACCGTTCGGAAGATATAGCAATTCAGAAGAGAAGCATTTTTATAACATTTTATATATATATACGAAGGGCCATTTTGTCGGAAACTGTCCCATATAATTATAATTATATATATATATAAGTCGAATGCATCCCTTACAAGTTAATTGCCTGGAACTTTGGCATGAACACCTGTTACTCACACACTACCTTTTATGTAGCTCCTTCGAAGCTTGGTCTTCCACACAACACTGTGCAATGTCTGATTAAAAAATAATAATTACAATCATAATAACACTTGGGGGAAAAAAAGATCATTATCTTATAATTGCACACGCTGGCAGTGATAATTGCATTAGTGGGTGCGTGCAGGGATTTTGTCGACGTAGCGAGGTGTTAGCAAGTCGGCACTGGTACATGTATGCATGTGCGTGTACGTATACGTTGTAATTATCCTATCAGGCCCCCAAGCCTCGCTCGTCCCCTCATGCTAATGTGTTCAGATAACCATGCTTGCATGGACGAAGGCAGCAGCACAAACACAGCGCAACGATTGAATTCGTCACTGATTCGTGGGATATAATCAAACCCCACAATTTGTACAGTCACTGATTGCATGAGTCAGTATGCACGTACATGTAGTGTGGTCGGTTTCAGCGCATGCACCACTGAAGGAAATAAGAACGGGATGCTGTCCCTATCAAATAAAACACGTATACCAGTCATACCTTATACGTTTTGCAGTGCCGCGGAGTAAGAACGCAACGGGATCGTGCAATGAAACCAACTAAGGATACCAGTAGTGCAATGCGCCGGATCAGACTTTTCATATATACAGGCAATGTTACATAATGCCCGTGCAATATTCACATGCTGGTAAGCAGATTAAAGTACCTGCGCGTGCGATGTCTTTCACAGACATAAACCCGGACGCGGCCGCCATAATATAAGGGTTTCTTCCGGTCTGAACATAACCAACACGCAAGTTGGAGAGGGGATATACGGGGAATTCACCTGCCAGGGTCTGGGCCGTACAGGCGGCCCTACCCGCGGACATGTTAGGACATTTAATAATTTTATACATGTATAGAATCTAGGACGGCGATCAGAGCATAAGACTTAGACTTAGTAGCATCGCTGAGGGAAATAATATACAACCGTGCCAGCTAGCAGTGTCGCTGAGCGGATATTCCCCTTTCGCAGAAATTGTCCCCCTCTCCCATCGGAGCACATAACTTTATGCACTCATACACTCATACCCTTTGAACTTTTTTTCTAGAACGAACCGAAGAGTATACGACCGTATTTTTTAGTCGGGTGAATATGCCAAAGAGGTTACCCCCAGTAAAGAATAGCTGCGATCTGAAGGGATTTTTCATATGCAAACATTTAGTCAATAACAGGCTTGTATTCACACTCTTGCTTCCATACAAATGTATGCTCCAATAATATTGTATGGTTTCATTATTGCGGGCATTTTGGTAATTGCACTTCGGCAGGTGAATAAGCTAAATTTGTGCAACAGTTTTGAAATATAGGAAGCACAGTTTCTAAGGCTCCTGCAAACGTTTAGTCAATAACAGGCAAACAATCACACCCTTGCTTCCATACAAATCGATCCAATGTATGCTCCAATAATATTGCAAGGCAGCAAAAATAAATAAATTACTTGCTATTGTTGCGCTTGTTGCATGTATACGTGTATATATGCTCCAATAATAGTGTAATAATAATTAATTAAGGCAGATAATTGATTGCAATTGTTGCGCTTGTTGCATGGATGCATTTTAATATCAGGACCCACGGTAGTGGGTCCTGTGTTCGATTGGCTTCGTGGGCGTGGTTTTCGATCGAGCGTTTTGAAACGGTAACGAAGCGTTGCCTATACTCGCCAGCTCGCATATAATCCATCACAAACATGACAGATATGCGCATATAACGTGAGCTTCGCTAAACAGTGCCGTTTTACTTGGAGTGACAAGTCGGTACCAAAAATCCGCCATTTAATTTTTGTTCATCTCCTCCGTCGTCTTCCGTTCATCACGTATAACTCGCGACAGGAACGTCGTAAGAAGACGAGATTAGCTTCAAAAAGTTGCATTTGATTTCCAAACGGGCCCTTTCATACAAATAAGACCTACAGTTGTAAGCTGGTGATGAAATGGCCGTGAAATGACGCGAGCAGGTGCAATTCATTATCGGTGAAAATTCTCGGTTGCCTAGCAGTATGCAATATGACGTCACATAAGCGTCTTAATTTACTGTTGCCAGGCTACCGCAATTAACGTACACAGCTAGCTAGCTGCAGACACAGGCGGTTCTAATAATTCAACAAAGGACCAAGCCAAAGAAAACGGCTCATTAGCAAGGAGAAATATATAGGTAGGCCTATCAATAAAATAAAAAGAGCATCTTACCGTTAACAATGCAACTTTCATCAACCTTACCACCATGTAACAGTGTTCTTTAAGGAGGGAAGGGTTCCCCCTCCCTTACCCTCCCCTTTTTATTCCATTTCATGGAGTGTTGGTTACATCCGTTATTTAGTAAAAAGAAAGTGAGGAGGGTGAGGGATCCCTCCCTCTTACATAATGAGTCAAATTAAGTCCCACAAGCAATAAATAATTATTCCTTCCAACCCCAACCCCAAAACGGATTCTACGCAGTACTTCAGTGAGTGGATCAGACTAATACAATACCCAGAAACCCTTTGGCATACCATCCGGCAAAGCCTATATATGTTTACCTTCATGTACACAGCCACCTCGACAGCTGCACGTGTCACTCGATTCCGACAAATCGGGGTGGTGATACGCTGCCAAACAACAATAGAAGCAATAGTTGTTCCTTTAAACAACACCTAAAACTGAACTAGTCCATATAAAGATTGCTATTTCCCACACGCTTATCTACAGCTACGTGTGCATGTATTGTTCACTGATACGCAGAAGCTGCCATTAGTAATTTGAAACCAAGCAACGTACGCGCGTGCGCTCCGTTAATTGCATAAAATAAAAAAGCCTTGCCTTAAGAGGCCTATATACTCATATTACACATAAGAGGAATCTAAGCGTCCTATACATTGCAACGAATACACTAAGCCATGATCACTCCTGGCAGAGAGAAAAAAATTAGGGGAACAAGTAAATCAAAAACTTCTCTATCGAGAAAGTGATTGGTGGGATGTAGGATTGGTGGTGCAAAAAGCAAGGAAACAAGGTACAGTGTGTTAAAGTGAGGTTTGGTAGGATCCTACAACTATTACAGTCCTACATTTGCAAATAGGCTTCTTCATTTGCAAATTCAGGACTGTAAGTTGTAGGATCCTACCAAACCTCACGTTAACACACTGTACCTTGTTTCCTTGCTTTTTGCACCACCAATCCTACATCCCACCAATCACTTTCTCGATAGAGAAGTTTTTGATTTACTTGTTTACAATGGCCATTTCGTTTATAGGAATTACGCTATCAACAATAATTGTTCAGTAATGTGAATGTTTAATACTCTAGATAATGTGATACTGTATTTAACCGAGCGTGATGCTTATATCGAAACTACCAAGCCGGGTTTTTTTTTTTCCAAATGCAATATTGATTGTACAAATGTTCCCCCCCCCCCCCCCCCCCAAATAATATCTCTACCTAGAAATCATTTTTATGGTTTACTCCTTTCAAAAAGTTACTCCCCCAAGCATTCCTGCATGCATATTTTATAAATTATTTTATAAAACATGTAGTTATCCTCCTTCAGAAACTATCCACCTTATTGATAACTGATAATCCAAATACAGAAATCAAAACATGCATATATGTACACTCACTTCACTGAGGTTGTTGTCACTGTGTCTGAGCATATGTATGTGCGCATGACTAGAAACTACAGTGCTATCTTTCATGCCGCAAGGTACTTCATATTTCGTTGCACATTGCATATGCTACACAGTCCTGCATGGATACATCACTAAGAGGTGACAAGATGTCAAGATCAAATTGGGGCACGTCATATATCACACAGTCCTGCTCTGTAGTAAGTGGCAAGCTAACACATTGCGGCAGGTTATATGCCACGCAGTCCTGCATAATTACTTCATCCTCTTCAGCTTGATCAGGAGCCAAACCTCTGCCAAAAACAAAAAGAATAAAGAGTCATGAGAGGGTAGGTCTATGTTACGATGAAATCCTATTGGTACAGATGGTACATGCAGGGTCCTGACCTGCTGTTATCACTTACCCTGTGCCCTGTGTTTTGATGCGGCTCTTCAAAATAAAGTCAGCATAGCTGCTTAGGAAGTCTGATATCCTCTCCCCTTCAGTGGTCCTGCATGTGTACATGTGCTGTCCAAAGTCCTGGAGGAGTAAATAAGCAAAGGTTACTTGCATACATGTATGACCATGTGTATTTATTTACCAATGAGAATGAGTCCTTGTGGAAGATCCACCTTTGCACAGTTGACAGAGGCCAGGTAGTCACAATGTTCTTAGTCTTCACATCCAGCCTCATAATGCTGCTCCTACCAACACCTAGGAGACATGGAGTATTCTTTGTCCTGCCTCTTAATCTGTCTTTCACAAGAAAACATGTGATGCCGTATGTAGGCAGTGAACCACACAGCTGGATGTAGTTGTACTTTGCCTCCAATTCATCAGTGATGCTCCACAGCTTTTTATATTCATTCCAAATGAGCATCTCAATGTTCTTTTCATGGGCATAGCCTTTTGGCAAGATGTCCGTAAGTGTGAGCAGGCCAGGTATGTGCTCAGAACTTTCATGTTTGCCATACTGAATGTGGCACTGAAGGGCAGCCAACAGGATAGCTTCTTGCTTTATGCAGGGATGGGTCTCATGTAGTATGGCGTCCCTAGACTGTGACATATTTGATGTTTGTTAGTATGTTATCAAAATTTTGAATAACCCTTTAATTTCAAATGGGTTGTGAATTTTAAATAAGCTGTGAAATTCTAAAGTTAAATTTAAGTTACGCAACAAGTTGCTTTATGATATGAATAAGGAACACACATTTCTAATATTTCTCATTCAAAGGGTCATAGGAATCCTAAAAGTCTTGCCAATGGTCAGTGCTTGATTAATTAGAATCAAAGTAACTTGAACCCTTGGTTAGATGCTGTGTGATCACAGCTGTATTGCATAAATATAGTCCTCACGTATGACAGTTTTTATGTATAACGGAAAATTGTATTAATAACTGATAATTCATGTGGCATCTTGAGCTAGTATGCTTATGGAATCAGTAAAAAAAAAACTCAATCCTACATTGTGAGACATTATTGTTTTTAGTAGGTAGAATGAGCATAGTGATTTATTATATGCAACACTTCTTCAGTGGATGGTTTTTATTCTCTATAATGACATACAAACGTGAGAAAACATTATCCCCTTCAGAATGTAGACCTTTGTTTTTAATCATAGACAATCGAAAAATCGTACTTTTTTTGTACTGCATAACACACCTCATGTCCTTCGTACTGAAGGCTATATGTCTTCAATTAAACATAAGAAATACTTATTTAATCAAGATGGGAAGGGGTTACAAAACGTTCCTAATATTAACATGCACCATTATTCAAACCTGCACATAGATGAGGTTTAGCTGTACTGCATCACTCTGATCCACGTCCAGGTCAGTATAGAAGAACTTCTTTCTCAGTGTAATAACTTTGGTCTCTGTAATGCCTTGTTCCCTGAGGGTCTTCTCTGGTACAAGCCAGTTCACTTATGTGGAGAAAAAAATTGCATCAAATAAAGACCTCCATGTACATCACCAATGCAGACATACATACAGAGGAACAAAGTACACACAATTTTTTTACTATAGAAACAGAACACTAATTTTGGATCATTATTACCGCAGTGCCAATCATTACATAAATACATGTCCAATTTGCATCTAAATATGCTCGACAGAATGAGGGTGAGTTTCAGTTTATATGGCGTCTAATGTAATAGTACGTATGCAATCTGAATGTAGGTCCACTGCAGAATGATAAGCTCCCTTGGTTTATGCACCTCCTCCTACTTCTTTCTCCCTCCTCCCTTTGCCATCATTAAACAGCTTACATTCCTCCCCCAGACGGTACTTCTGTCTCAAACCATCCACATGATGGCAGGCAACTGCACCATCATTGTTACTCTTGTCCACTGTGAAGGAAAACTCCTCCCAATTTTGTAGTCCTATTGGAGAAAAAGTGAATATATTCCCTAGCTGAAAAATGATGCATAGATGCTGATTCAGATTGACTACTAATGTCTCGATACACATGTACGAGCAAACATCTTTGAGGCATGCACAAGTGAATTCAGTGTGTACGTTATGATGCCAGTTTAGAAAACAGCAGTAATGGAAGGAATAATTGAGTGCAGTATAAAATAAATGACAAATCAGGCAGAGGGTCCTTCTAAAAATTTGCTTCATACCATTTCACAATTTCAATCCCTAAGTCTTCATCATTATGACTAGTGCATTAGAAGACGCGCAATATCTACTTGTGTGCACCTCTGCATTCATCGTTGGCATGAGAAAAACTTCTATGTGTTATGACTGATCTGGCAGTTTCTGTCAAACTTTAAAAAAAAAAAAAAAAATTACTATGTACACCTCCATACACTTGCAGCACATATTAATTTATAACACTTATTCCACATGAATGCGTTGTGGCAACAGCCCATACCTCTTATGGAGGTAAAAGGGGGAGAGTGAACTGGCTTAATAAGGTGTGATCTGATTAATGATTAGTAAACACCAGGATGTGGTTTTGTACCATTGAGCATGCAGCATATATAACATATGGATGGACTAGAGTTAAGTGTTGGGATTACCTAGCTTGCTACACACCAGCTGGGTCACTCTCAGCAATGATTGGCTGTCATCGATAGAGATTATCTTGACAAATTTCTCCAGGGTATTCACATAAAGTGGTCTGATCTTGGTGCGATATTCAAGCACATCCTTACATAGGGGAGACAGAATGTTACCTCACTGCTGAAGACATCCTTTATTCATCCCCCCGAGCTCACCCCATTGTTCAAGAAGTAGTCCTCCAAGGTCTTATGTATCTCCAGCCAATAACCTTTTGCAGGATCCTGATGAGGTCTGAATAGCCCACAGTGGTCGCCTTCATGATATGGGAAAGTGTAAATGCAAACATTTAAAATAGAAAATGTGTGCATAAGCATATGGATCTACGTAAAATAGGAATTTTAAAAAAAATTCACACACGTACACATGTACATACACACATACACACACACCACAACACACACACGCACACACATACACATACTCATGTACATACACACCATATTACACACACCTTGTGCCGTCTCTGGAATACGTCGAATGGAGCAGCATACATCTCGAATGAGTGAAAACCTTTCAAACTGTGACACGGATGCAGGTACCCACTCCAGTAAAAAAAATATGCACTAAGAGACTGACCTCAATCTCCTTGTATACCTGACTTCTGTTTACAGAGACATTCAATGTGATCAGGGATGACGACATCTCTCATACGCACATTGTATAGCTGAAGGCTATTGTATTTGGCCCCAGTGGACAGTTTTCCAGTCTTGTTTTATTTCTCTAAATAAAAATAAGTTATACATCTGTAGCCTGTAGCCATTACACCCCCGTGTATACATCCCTGCATTCTACGCACTGCCGCCGCACTCGTAGAGAATATACGTACGTCATCGTGTAGCCGGCCAAATGCATAACAACGGGGTGGCGTTCACATGATATAGACGCTGCCGGACCAAGCTATGGTGTTGCCCAAAATAAAACACGTACATGTACCTTGGGGGATCGCTGTTAATTTTGACAATAGGTTAATCTAGAGAAGCAGATCCAAGTAGATGATGACGTTCGCGATCTAATTCTCAGTTTTCTTCCCCTCCTCCAGGTGTGGCTACGCCAGACTACTCCTCCACTTCTAGTAATTCTAATCATCACCTACATATTACATGTATATACATGTGTATGCCATTTATGGTAATGTTGTGACAACCGCACAGCAATTACCTAAGGCCGGATCGGCGGATCCATCCTTACCAATAACTGACTTACTGATATACGAACTGTGCATTGTGTGCGATTGTGAGTTGTCCAAAGTAGCATTCTTAAATCTTAACAGGCATAGACGCGCGTAGAAGTCATGCATCATCTCAATTTCAAATCATCATCGTATATTAGTTTACATCAGTGTAGCGCGCCGTCACGTATCAGTTTATCGAAAGTCAATTCAAGTGATTGAAGACCATTTACATGTAAGAAGAGTGTAAGTTACGCAATCAAAAGTATAGGGTATAGCAGCGGTCGGTAGCTATAGAGTGCATTAATAGTCGTGTCCGTGAACCATGTCACTCCCACTTACATGTATAATGTAACAAACTTTGAAATCTGTAAATAAACCATGAGTACACAAGATACAGAATGAAATAAACAGAAATTATAGTCTTACATGAGCTGCATATTTAGATAGGAAATGCTGCCCCGATGATGGGGTGCATGTCTTATTTAATGAGCTGGTTTAGATGTACATGTAATATAATGTTTATGTCCATTGTGTATTATCCTGTATAGTTAAACTGCAATTATAGCAGACATTAAATACACGTACACTACATTCTACATAAGCTTCCAGGGATGGATTTGACACCAGCCATCCGGGAGCAACGGAAACATTGTACCCCAGCATACCCCAGCATAAGTTGTACCTAGATCATATTTTTGTGTGGTAATAAACTTATGGATGCTACATGGCTTCACATAAGTTAGTGATAATTGCTAGTCAGCTTTGAAAGCCACACCCCCACCATATAAATGTGTTCCAATGGAGTAACTTACTGCATGTGAAGTGAGTACATGATATCATATCATGACATCATAGCTCTGTAGTAAATTAGTGTATTCATCAAACAATACTTTACAATACTCAGTGATCTGGTGTGTAGGGGTGTCATAACTCATAGCTACAGAGTTAGAGGACCCTCACATCATGAGTGGGAGGACTGGACATGTCCACAGTTTGCTGCCATCATGTGATCCCTCCTCTTCCTACCCCCACAATCCCTCCTCTTCCCACCCCCACAATCCCTCCTCTTCCCACCCCCACAATCCCTCCTCTTCCCACCCCACAATCCCTCCTCTTCCCACCCCCACAATCCCTCCTCTTCCCACCCCCACAATCCCTCCTCTTCCAACCCCACAATCCCTCCTCTTCCCACCCTCACAATCCCTCCTATTCCCACCCCCACAATCCCTTCTCTTCCCACCAGCGACAAACGCACTCTTTTAAAGGATGAAATTTGACTTTTGGAAGGGTTAAATAATACTTTAACATGACATAAATACACATGGCACAAACAGTTCCAAAATGGATGGAGGTGGAGTAAAATGTGGATCGAGGTAGCTATTTCCTTGAGCTTAGAACCATTCTTGATTCGTGTAAAGTTTTTATAGCGGATATCCACCTATATGTACGCAAATAGCAGGTGACAAGTCATACATCAATGCACCCCACTGGTACTTACTTCTTCATGTCAGCATTGTTTTGGGCTTGGAGATCATAAATTCTGCCTTCACAATGAATCCGAAAGCTACCATTATTCCTGTCTTGCTGAGAAGCATCCACTTCATTGACAAGAGTGACTTTGTCTATGTCGATAAACCTGCACAGACAGAGGGAGAGGTGGAAATGGGAGGAAGCATAACATAGCATATGAATGGCCCACCACAGCACCAGACTATTGTCTTAATAGATTTTTGGGCTTAAAACGCTAATCCCTTAATACAACGAATTGCTTTTTTTCAGGGATCAATTAGGCCCTATCTCTTGGCAACATCTGATCATGTATATGAAATGACTCGGGTTATGCGTGATATTTTAAAAACTATGCGAAACTATGAGAATTCATAATCAGCCCCAATATGATTCAAATTCGACCCGGTAACTTCTGCTAGGTAGGGACATCTCCCGTTGCCTTGGCTGAATTAAGTAGTGATCTTCTACCATCTCTTATGTACAATACATACATGCAGCTTACCCTTGAGGCACTAGGTCAGCCGAATTCTTATAGTAGACCATCTTTCCTCCATAGTCCTCAATCTTAAAGTATCTCCTTCTTAACGTGTTAGCTGTTGGTCCCTTTGCTCCTCGCTTGTACAGCCAGCCATTCACCTGTGAATTTTATCAATCAACCAATGTTGGGTGTGACAAATATAGCATCTAACATGTCGGCACTGATTGAGTTCCTCTTCCTGCATGGGTTGTTACAGAAATCAATTTGTATTGTAAACATCTACAGCACAAGAAAAAAACTATTAAATAAGGAGACCCCACCTTCTTGGTGATTGCAATGATTTGACTCGTCATCTCAGAGACTTGCTGCTTGAAGGCTTCGATTTCACTTTTTAGACAGGAATTCTCATTCTGAAGGAAATGAAAAACTCTTCAAATATACATACTTTTACATATAGGTAAGTCAATTCATGCACAGCCAGAGCAACCTGGTAGTATTTTGATATTTCATCCTCCTGATTAGTTGGAGAACAAGAAGCTGTTTTTCATCAAACCAGGCACAAATGACAGAACACAAACCTGCTTTGTGATAGAAGCAAGATGGCTACTAAGTTCAGCTATCTGCTGCCGTTGTGCTTCAACCTCTTTCTTGAGCAAGGCATTCTCTGTTTCCAATTGTTCACACATTGACTACAGTGCATCAAAAAATACAACACTACATAATGCGACATCACATTATCCTTGGAAGACATAGGGCTTCCCAGGTACACCCATTTTATATATGAATGGGATTAGCAACAACGGATGGAGAGTATAGTTAGTGCTCCAGCATATGAGGTATAGACTTTCAGACGCATATAGCAACTGTTAATATAAATGGAATGTATTTGTAAAACTACTAATAATTGCCTACCAGTGGGATCAGGAGTGCTTTTACCATGCAGGAACATAATTAGCGTGTGAATAAGATGTACTTTTTTTATTTTTTATTTTTTTTATTTTTTATTTTTATTTTATTTTATTTTTAAACTAACATATATGGCTAACAACAACACAACCTAACATATACAATGTACTGGCACACTAACACACTCGATCACTCACACACAGAAGTATAAAGTCAACTAGCATTCATGTACTTAATTTTTCATAATAACATGCAGTTTGAACAAATGTATATGTTTCCTCGTTTAAGCCTTTATTGCTTTTTACACCCAATTGCAAAACAACGACCACATTTAGGAATCTGTGAAGTTGGAGTCTCCACTTCCATTTATTGTCACTCCCTCCCCTGTGACAGTGATAAATGATAATATTGAGCTCCTGTATTAGGATTGTTTCTTGCAAGCATTATCTACTGCATGCTGCTGGGACTGAAAACATACTTAACTTTAAGCATGCTTAGTTGATCATTAACAGGACAACTTCTAACATGCTCCATTGCAACCATAACTAGTAACATGTCCAGCATGATAACAGGTCCTAACATGGTCCTAACATGGTCCTAATATTGCCCTAATATTGCCCTAAAATTCATGCTGTCCCCACAATACATCTGCTATCTCACACTGTGGACTGTCTTCTTATCCTCAGGGGTTGCTATAGGTGGCATCCCTAGCGACACTCCTCTCCATTTGCGAAATAAATCTAATGAGAGTGAACTGGCTTCACTTGCAGGGCCAATAAGTTTAATGGCAGAATTCTCCACCTAAAGGGATTTTAATGCCAACTTCCCAGTTTTCCTTCAAACTCATGATTAGTGGCTAACTTTTATTCCCAAGGGTGTGACAACCACAATGACCGGAATGGCTTCAATCCTAAACAGGTCAAGAAGTTAATTATGAAGAAATCTATTTTACACAATAATAATGGAAGAAGCACCATAAGAGGTTGACGTCCCCAGGCTGTCATTACACCCAGACCCCATCCTTACGCAAACTCCTGCCTCAGAATTTCAGCCGATGGGTGGTTGCATTTCACAGCAGGCCAAGGGACTTCTTTCTCTTTCATGTACTTAGACATGTCTTCCTCAGAGCTGTATGGGTGTGGTTACTTGTCAAATGCTTAATGTGAAACAAGTGCTGACTCACTGATCACTCGAGATGTAGAGTACCTCAAAAGGCATCTCATGCACCTTCAAATGGTTGTAGAACCTGTTATAGTGCACCAACGTGAGCCACTGCATTCATATTCATCTTTCTTTGTGCACAAGCATATTATATTGCAAGCACCCGAGAGAATAGAAACTCTTGCTAGCATGCATGTTCATGGATGGCTCATTTTACAGTGTGTGAAAAGTATATGCATATGGTTTGTGTACAAGGTATGTGTATTGTGCTCATATGTGTGCATTGTGTGTTTTACATGAGGCAAACTCACTTTTGTAGTTTAGCAAAAAATCGTTGACAAGGACGACACCAAGATGCAGAGAAATATAGCTAAAAGGATGGGCAGCAAATAGTGCTATAAAGATAAGCGCCAACATGCATGTAGCAGTCAAACAATGCTTTAAATACACTTATTTCAATTTGCAGTGTGATACATATGCAAATGAGGCTAAACCGACCAATATGGTTTTGCAGGGGATCACTTACTGCGATAAATTCATTCTTTACCAGACTCGACAGAGGTATGGATGCATTGGTAGAATCAACGAGTTCACAACCACTAAGCCAGCTGGCAATGGACACCTCTTCAACGGCAGGTATGATGCTTGGAGGTGTGTAGCTGGCTGCCTTCCCAAACTCTTCAGAAAGCATGAAATCTGCAACAAGGTAATGGATGATGCTGGTTACGAGATCAACGGTGACAACTTTATATCGCATGAATCATAGTGTACTATCTACCTTAGAATTTAGAGAACAATTATTTCCACAGAAGTTTATAACACCAATTTGTTTTTGGGATATACCCATATATGTTGAGCTTTAAAACAACTACAGTAAGCTTAGTGTGCAAAATTAATAGTTAGCTGCTTTGTGTTTAATTATAAATCACATACAAAAGCTACAGCCAGTTCTAATATCCTGAACGATGGTTAGGAAATTTATAACTGTGGTTGACTAATCTTTTAAACATCACCTTACCTATAATCTTAGAATCACGTTTCTTTGCTGAATCCACTTTCATTGATGGATTATATTTTCTTGCTGGATCAGGTTTTAACTCGTGTCTGATCATTGGCTCTGGTTGAGATTCTTCCATCAACCCTTTTAGGCTCATTGGCCCCTGTTCTTTCATTGGCATGTGTTCTTTCATTGCCTCCTGTTCTTTCATCAGACCCTGTTCTTTCATTAGCCCCTGTTCATTCATTGACCCTTGCTCTTTCATTGGCCCCTGTTTATTGATTGGCCCCTGCTCTTTCATTGGACCCTGCTCTTTCATTGGTCCCTGTTCTTTCATTGGCCCCTGCTCTTTCATTGGCCCCTGTTCTTTCGTTGGCCCCTGCTCTTTCATTGCCCCCTGCTCTTTTATTGGCCCCTGTTCTTTCATTGGCCCCTGTTCGTTTATTTGCATCTGTTCTTTCATTGGCCCCTGTTCTTTCATTGGCCCCTGTTCATTCATTTGCATCTGTTCTTTCATTGGCCCCTGTTCTTTCATTGGTGCCACTTCTATCATTGGCTCCTGTTCTTTCATTGGCCCCTGTTTTTTCAATGGTCCCTGTTCTTTCATTGGCCCCTGTTCTTTCATTGGCCCCTGTTCTTTCATTGGCCCTTGTTCTTTCATTGGCCCCTGCTCTTTCATTGCCCCCTGCTCTTTCATTGGCCCCTGTTCTTTCATTGGCCCCTGCTCTTTTATTGGCCCCTGATCTTTCATTGGCCCCTGTTCTTTCATTGGCCTCTGTTCATTCATTTGCATCTGTTCTTTCATTGACCCCTGTTCTTTCATTGGTGCCACTTCTTTCATTGGCCCCTGTTCTTTCATTGGCCCCTGTTCATTCATTTGCATCTGTTCTTTCATTGGCCCCTGTTCTTTCATTGGTGCCACTTCTTTCATTGGCTCCTGTTCTTTCATTGGCCCCTGTTCTTTCAATGGTCCCTGTTCTTTCATTGGCCCTTGTTCTTTCATTGGCCCCTGCTCTTTCATTGGCCCTTGTTCTTTCATTGGCCCCTGTTCTTTCATTGGCCCTTGTTCTTTCATTGGCCCCTGCTCTTTCATTGCCCCCTGCTCTTTCATTGGCCCCTGTTCTTTCATTGGCCCCTGCTCTTTTATTGGCCCCTGATCTTTCATTGGCCCCTGTTCTTTCATTGGCCTCTGTTCATTCATTTGCATCTGTTCTTTCATTGACCCCTGTTCTTTCATTGGTGCCACTTCTTTCATTGGCCCCTGTTCTTTCATTGGCCCCTGTTCATTCATTTGCATCTGTTCTTTCATTGGCCCCTGTTCTTTCATTGGTGCCACTTCTTTCATTGGCTCCTGTTCTTTCATTGGCCCCTGTTCTTTCAATGGTCCCTGTTCTTTTATTGGCCCTTGTTCTTTCATTGGCCCCTGCTCTTTCATTGGCCCCTGTTCTTTTATTGGACCCTGTTCTTTCATTGGCCCCTGTTCTGTCATTGGGCCCTCTTCTTTCATTGGCCCCTGTTCTTTCATTGGACCCTGTTCGTTCATTTGCATCTGTTCTTTCATTGGCCCCTGTTCTTTCATTGGACCCTGTTCGTTCATTTGCATCTGTTCTTTCATTGGCCCCTGTTCTTTCATTGGTTCCGGTTCTTTCATTGGCCCCTGTTCATTCATTTGCATCTGTTCTTTCATTGGCCCCTGTTCTTTCATTGGTGCCACTTCTTTCATTGGCTCCTGTTCTTTCATTGGCCCCTGTTCTTTCAATGGTCCCTGTTCTTTCATTGGCCCCTGTTCTTTCATTGGCCCCTGTTCTTTCATTGGACCCTGTTCTTTCATTGGCCCCTGTTCTGTCGTTGGGCCCTCTTCTTTCATTGGCCCCTGTTCTTTCACTGGCCCCTGTTCTTTCATTTGCATCTGTTCTTTCATTGGCCCCTGTTCTTTCATTGGTGCCGATTCTTTCATTGGCTCCTGTACTTTCATTGGCCCCTGTTCTTTCATTGGCTCCTGTACTTTCAGTTCACTGGCTTGCTCTATTTTGTTAATTGGCTCAGGCTCCTGTTTTTTCAATGTCCCTGATGAATTAAAATGTGCTAGTGGCTATGTCAATAATAACCTTGTGCAAGTGTATTCTTAATACCAAATCAAAATAGTTTTGTTTTTAAAAACTGTACATGTGTATTTGTTTTGAATAGGAACTATGGAACCCAGCTACTGATCTGGTAGTAAGTAAATTACCACCAGTCTTTGCACAAAAAACAGTGGTGATTACAGTATTGAACTGAATATTCCACAGTGGCGATTGATTTAAAAAGTACAAACACACAGAATCATCTGTTTGTTTCTTGAATCAAGAGGCAGCACTGCTACGAACAGTACAACTCCCTTTCTATACAGTACATGTATGCATGTACATTACAGTCATTACAGCAACCTTTCCATATTTCCTTCCAATACATAATTATATTATAGTCAAAATAAATTATTATTATTTTTGCAAAATATATATTGCATTTATTGTGTACATGACAACTTACACACAACACCTGCTATATTAAAATCGCACTACAGTGAATCAAACTTTAACATTGGAGCCACCTGGAGAGGATTGCTGTCGCATTTGCTCTCACCACATGCAGGTTGAGCCTACTAAACAGCTCAGACAGCACAGCTGACTTTTTTTTGCCGGATATTATGGCAAGTCGGGAGGCAATCATTTTAAGTGTATTTTAATCATCATTCATATATACTATAATTGAAAACCTTTCATTAGGCTTACATGTAATTACTTAGCACTTCAGCTAACCTGTTTGACCAGTTGAACTTGACACTTCGTTTTGTCCAGAACTATACCAAGTAAAAAGAACACACACACAACACACACACAGGCACACACACACACACACACACACAGGCACACACAGACACACACACATGAGCTGACTGCATGCATCCTGGCATTGCTACACCCACCTTCTTCACTTTCCTTACATTTTACCCTCCTCCACTTCCTCTAACCCTCTCCATTTTCCCATTTTACTACCATGTTCCGTCTATTGCAAATTATATTTAAAGGCAATATATGAACATGGTCATCTTAGTAATCTGGACCAATGTCAGCTCAAGCATGTGATGACACTAACTTTGACTTTCTGTTCTTGTATGAATGACTTAGGTCTCTTGTGGTGCTTCTTTTTGATTCTTAAATTAAAATTAAAATAGAAACATTTTCCTCTCTTGAGTTTAAAAACTATCTTTGTTAGAATAGAATCACTTAATCTACTACACAAACCCCCCTTCATCCCACTCCACCATTGCATTAACCTTGTGGCTGCTTCCTTTGCTCCCTGCTCAATATCTTGTTCCTCGTCATCATTTGGCACGGCCATTGTATTCTCCTTGAGGCTCACTGAACTGAATGTGCTTTGCAAGTCCCTGTATAGTGCAAAAAGGACTTTATTTTGACTTCATAAATATTTTGCATTTTTACTCAAATCTAACCATATTACAGCCGGCAATTCATACTGGATTGTGTGGGAAACTTCAATAGAAATTGAATCACAATCCTGCTGATTTATATCAATGCTTACACCTCACCCAGTCATGCATAAAGCCTTACCCAGACATGCACACTTACTCAGGAGTGCCTTTCCTGATAAACTCTGTGTCCACAGTGACTCCAAGTTGGGCTTTAGAAACCTTTTCAGATATACACTGAAAATTGAAAACTAATTCATGCCTGTTGGAGTAGAAAGATGATCACAGAGCGCGGGATACAAAGATGCACGTGCACTATCATCACGTATCTGAAAGTAACAACAAAATAGCTGTGCATTACCTTGAGTTGGGCACTGCTACAAATTCTGCCATATTGCAAGTGAATGTTGCAAGCTGTTTGACACCTTTCGGTCCTACCTGATTTGAAATACGAACACAAAGCTGGCTACACACATATAAAACATATGATCCGATGGCTCGTTGTATGTTCTCAAAGATTAGGGATATCTTAATTGCACTGTAGCTTTAAATGGAGCTACGCATCCAATACTATATTTTAAAGGTGTTCTAGTTTAAAAACTTACATTTTCAATGTAGTACTTGTATTCTTTTGAATCGTAGTTCATTTGCTTGGTATCCTGACGGCGTGTGCATATATATAACGTGGCGTTACGACTCGCGACCCTTGCGTGAGTCTGGGGATCCGACTTTAGTAGGTCCCCAGACTTTGTAACATCGACACGGCACTTAGAATAATAACTCAACAACTCGGATACGTGGGACGGTGCACTCAACACATCGCATTATGAATATATATTTGCAGAGGTGATCATGAGCCCCACGTATTTTGACATACTCTCGTACGTACGCGTATATATACCTGGTATAGTGTGATGATCAGTGTGACTTCAAACTTCACTTCGAACACAGCCCTTCCTGAAGCCCCAAGAGATCCTCGTTCTTCAATCGCCACCCATTTGATCTTTTAGAAACGACGCGAAGTTACTATACATTTATAAGGCGAGATTAATGCGCACAACGTACAGGCGTACTGTTCGCTTTTCTGCTATTTCGCTGCCATAAAATTCGTAGTTCATTGGGTCGCCTGGTTTTGTGAGCGATGAATTCAAGTTGCAGTTACAAGTTACATTAGCCATATAAGTGTAGTGTGACACTGACGTACCATCTTTCGTTGCAGACGAGCTCGACGTATTCGAAGATAGAGGTGCAGCGAAACTGATGAGCGACCTTCCCGGCCCGCTTCACTTTTCTTGCTGCTTTTGCAAAAGCCATGCAGGTGTGGTTGCCGTGCCCACGCACATGGGCACGTGAGTTGACATAACTAGAGTCCCAAAACGTGCAATAATATGTGTACATGCACGAAGTAATTTCGGTGGTAAGAAATAAAGAGATCATTTATAGGTGTACGATCTCTGGTCCGGCAGAGCAGACGCGTTAGGCAAAACACGAAAGACTCCCCGCTACATCATCGAAGAAAACCAAATTTAGACAATGATTAATGTACAAAGGCAAGAAATATCTTCAGATTGAATGAGATTGTGCCGCTTTTGCGTCACAGACTGCAGCTGAATATTTGAAATAAATTTTAAAAAACAACTGAATATGGAGACACGACACTTTTATTGAGATAAATTTTGGACACCATTTCCTACGACTGGGGGAGGGCCATAACGGTTTACAGTGGGGAATTGTTCCTGTGTATGTCGCCTGCCTAATAATGGATGGACCAACTCAGTCAGCTTGCACTGTGCTTTACGAGGTGCGTCTTTTCTCCAAACAGTTCGAAACGGAAAAAAATGCGGGCCAAGTTTGACAAATGTCTTTAAAGTGCTAACGTTTTACTGGGTACATACTGTTCAACTTTTCCATGTGCAATATTGTTTACTATACATGTACGCACCACTTTTACATGTGTATGATAAAAAATACACAATGTATGAATGTGAATGTCAATGAGTAATTACTGCTACCATTGCTAGCTGCCGTCTGCAGTGGCGGATTCAGTGGGGGGTCATTGGGGTCCCCTCCTTTTCCGGCCCACCAGTTATGAATAAATTAACTTGCGTTAAAAAAACGAAACGTCCAATTCATGATCAGTAGTATCAAAACTTTCAAAAGACGTGAATGGGATGGGATCTCAGATTCTTTTCACCAGGAAACATGTTGAGTTAAATAAATGCTGTCAATTAGCATTTGGTCCCAATGGCTTTAGCGTCACCAATTTAAATGCTGAGCCGTGTGAACAGTGTGAATGAAGTGTTTTTCATCGCTATCCACGCAAGCTTCTATTTAAAATCAATCCGAATATCGCACTTGATTATCTGTGTTATCAATATCAAGCTGTTCAAAAGTATGTTTATTTCCATGCTAAATAAACGCGGCTGGGGCCACTGGGTGAGCTTTCAGCGCTCCCCCAGACACCCTGTTGTATATGTAACGGGAGGGACATGCCCAATATTATCGGGCAGTCCAATGGTATAACATTACACATGTATGGATTGGAAACGCATCGTTCGGGAACACCTCGTTCCCAACGAAAGGTATACTACCAATTGCGATACCGTGTTTTGCACTAGAACGGTGGCAAAGAAGCTTAAAAAGTACCACATCATTGTACTGTATGTACTGGTGAGTGAACACGTGATCATTGGTATTTCTTCTCAGCACCTTTTACCAGCACCTCACTAACCCATTCCACACTACCAATTGCTATATACATACAGCTGCCTCCCACATCATACATTATAGTAGTGAAACTTTACCCTCAAGGCAAGGTTTGGTATTGCAACACATAATTATAATTATAATATTATATGTTTTTAGTAGAAATATTGCTACACATGCACAATTCAACTCTGACAGCAAAACTATTGCAGAGTTTACCAGAGGATAGGTCAATCTGACTTATATCAGCACATGTACCAGTATGTGTCAGCAGCTGAAGTGGCTGTACTTTCTCCTTCTTGGTCCCCAGGCTTGGCAAACCACAAGGACTTCACTCCTGATGATGAGACAACCATGAGGCGGGTATGATATGCACCACATTCCATCCTTGTTCCTTCCCTCTCCCCCCTGTCTATGTACTTCAGCCAAAATCTTCTTACCTCCATGTTAAGTGGAATCTTGTGCAGTAGCCCCCTTTTGGCTGAATGCTGCACCCCGTTACAGGTGCCTGGTCTCCTGATTCTGCCTCTGTAAACTCTTTTCTGTTAATCCATTGGACAAATTAATTGCTGTTGTTGAATATGATTCATTAACTATTGTTGTGATTGATGTTATTTGTAATTCACATCATGCTAAATAATGCATGCCAAATGCACCTAATTGTTCAGAACAAGAATGTGTAACCATTCACAAGGTGCATGTGTCACGTCCATAAATCTGTGGACCTCTATAATTATAATACACATGCACAGTATGAATAATCACACAATTTAAAAGGTTGCAAGAACAATGGAATTATATACTAAAAGTCAATAACTACATGTGCTGCCTGCTGGCACAACATAAGGGGTGAGGGTGTGAATGTGATGCTTGCATATTAATAAGAAGGGGGAGGGGCCTTAAGCACCTTTCAGTCCGTAAATTGATCACAAAACTATGTCAGCAACATACAGGCCCCCTTTGTGAACTTTTGTCTCTTTTTTTTCTTATGTCATATTGAAACCTCATACTGCTGATACCTTTTCATGCCCTCATAATTATATTGCTCATACCCTCATATCAATCATACCCTCACATCAATCATTCCCCTCATATCACTCATACCTTCATAGTACTCATACCCACACTCCCTTCACATCAATCACAGTCCACATGTCCTCGCCTTGTCCACCACATGACACATGATGCCTAGGGAAACAATGATCAGTGTATGCACACCAGACTGCATTAATCTAACAATCACTTCCTTCAAATTACATTATGTGTAGATGGTGCAACAACACCCTAACTCAGGCATAGAGATTTTTTTTCTCAATTTTAAATTTAGTGAGAAAATATATTAAAAGATACACATGCATGTTTCCAGCAGATCACTTAGCTGGGTGGGGTTCATGCAGGTATTTATTATTGGGGTGCTTAGTCTGTGGACTTAACCTTTATTTCTATAAATGTATAATACAACACACATGCGTAATTGATACACAGTACTGAATGAGTCGTTTGAAAAGCTTTGTTTGATGGGACCTAGGTATGGTTACTACACAGAACCAAAGAAGCACATGCTGATAGTGGATAAAGAATTTGACTCAGAAGCACATAAACAATTTGATCACCTTGGTGTCAGAGTTGTTAGGGACCAACGTTTTTTGGGTGGTTTTATTGGAGACCTAGAAGCAATCAATCAGTTTGTTCAAGGCAAAGTGAAGGAGTGGACGAACATCATTACTATCCTCTCTGAAGCTGCACAACTATATCCACAAGCTGCCTTTGTAACATTATAATGGTCCCACTTGCAAAGACTAATACCAAACATTGGCAATGCCTATATCCCTGTATGGAATGCTATTAATGCTTCTTTTTGGCCTCCTATTTTTGACAGTACAGTATCCCAACAAGACCAATTACTATTCTTCATTCCTGTCAAAATGGGTGGGATGGGCTTTCGTAATCCTGTTGAAATGGCCAGCATTGAAAGGAAACCTTTTTCACTAGTGGATCACAAAGCTAAGATGGCAGAGGCAATATAACTATGCATCACAAACTTCAGAAGCAAAATCAAATCAAATTAGATCAATTGCTTCTCACCGTTGATACTAAACAGGTACAAGCTACACAAAGAACCATCACATTTAAAACATCTTCATGGTTACCAGTGCTACCAACCACATATCATCATTTTGACCTTTCTGCTACCGATTTTTGTGATGCAGATATCATAGACCCCTTTTGGAGATGCCAGCAACATGTGATGGATGTGGTGCAGCTTTTAGCTACACTGTATGAACATGCCCTGGATTGCAAGAAAGGAGGTCTCATTACCAGGCATCACAATGAAGTAAGAGACACTCTTGGTGACCTGTCATCTATTGCTCATAAGGACATTATCCTGGAACCAGTGATACAAAAGGCATGTGAAGTAGCAGACGAATCCGACTTAATTGCTGACCTTGGTGTACAAGAGGTTTGGCAGCCTCAGGCTCAAGCACTTTTTGATGTACGTGTGATAGACACAGATGCACCTAGTCTGGGGACCAGACCATATATGAGAATATTCTCATATATGGTCTGGTCCCCAGACTAAGATGCACCCTCTCATCAGTGTCTCATGTTCAAAGAAGTGTGGCAGCAGTCCTGTCATCAGCTGAAGCAGAAAAAAAGCAGAAAAAAAGAAAAAAAAATACACCAATGCAGCTAATGCTAGATGAGCTCATTTACACCATTTGTGGTGTCAGCTGATGGTGCCTTGGGATGTAAAGCAACCAACTATCTTAAGCACCTCTCTGAGCACATCTGTATGAAATGGGGAAAGTCATATGGAGAAGTGATGGGATGGCTGCGGGCCAGTTTGTCATTTGCAATCATTAGAGCCACCGATTTGTGTCTCCAAGGCTCTCATATCCGATGGAGGAGTGCTTAGGATATGGCTGATGGGATAGGACTTCCCTGTATAGTACAATAGTTAGTCCTTTTATTAATATTTCACATGTAAGTATTTATTTGTGGCATAATCGATTCCATATTTAATTATTCTATGTATGTATTCTATGTTAGTAAAAAGATGAATAATGAATATGCATTACAAGTATACACAGAATGAATTAACATATCAATAGTCCATTGCGTAGACCTGTATACATGTATGTCTGCCAGCTGCCTATATACCACCAACTTTTTCAGAGAGAACGTTTTTTATATCTTGTAAAATTAAGTATCAATACTATTAACGAATGCAATTAACAACATCCCGTATCAGCAAGGCTACGTATTATTTTATAAAAAAATAAAATATATAATTATATCATAATTATATCATTAGAAGCATTATACACATCAAACACAGACAGGTAGGCTACGGTTCAACACTCTTCGGAGAATGGCTCTAGCATTTGCTCTAATTAAGCAAATGCTTAAGTTGGAGAACAGCCTGAATAGGTGGAAAGTAGCCTGTGACTTTGGCAGGGACTTGTGGATTGCAAGCCAAGCAGCAACTTGCATGCAATTGTGCAAAATTCAGCGAAGAGGGGTTAATTAAGACCCACCCTAAAGCTGAACACTTTTCATCATTGGCCTGGTGTTTCCTGCTCTCCGTTGCCTCAAGGACTGCACCAAACGTTGCTCCCGCTTCAGCTAAAGTTGAAGGCATAAGCGGTGAGAGAACGGAAATGTCCAGGGGAACGGGCCTCCCAAGGTTTCAATTCTGTAACAGAATATCGTCAGGTTGACTGCGAATGGTCGGGAAAGAGCCCAGCGCCAGCTTCAACTTGAACAGAAGCATGATATGCGCATGGTGAAGGGAGTGCACTAAAGTGTCCCTGAGTGTATTATGAATATATATTATGTAAAATATACACACACAGTACGAATAATCACACAATTAAAAAGTATTGTATAGCAATGATTTGAGATTACAAGAACAATGGAACTATACTACTCCCCTTAACAAGGGTCGATAACTACAACCTAAAGGGTGGGGGTGTGAATGTGATGCGTGCATATTCAGTAATAAGAAGGGGGGGGGGGGGGGGGGGGCCTTAAGCACCTTTCAGTCCGTAAATTGATGACAGCAACATAAGCCCTCTTTTTTGATCTTTTGTCTCTTTTTAAAATTGAAACTTTGCTGATACCTTCTCATGCATTGCTCGTGCCCTCATACATTGTGTATACATGTATATGCTCATACGGTCATACGCTCAATCCTTACATAAATCATAGTCCACAACATGCTGAGGAACCAATGAGCAGTGCATGCACACCAGATTAGCATCAGGGGTCCCGTTAGTTTCGTTCCCAGACCCTACACGAGCGTGTTTATATATTATGCGATAACCATTGCGTCATGTTGGTCTGGGAACGTACACCATGCCGGAACAATCACAATATTATATGAACCTCAAGTACTTAGTTACTTCCATTTGGATTAACAGAATAGAGGCAGAATCAAGAGACCAGGCACCTATAAATCTCTTGACCAATGCACGCATGCGTAGAAAAATATTGTATTCATTCGACCCGCCAGGCGCAGCCACACCCTAGGATATGGCCACATCTGATTCTGATTCTGATGCTATCAACGAGGACTTGACTCCGATGGAGTGTCGCACGTGCCTAGGGGTATGTCCTTCGCTCTGTGTAATCGTGCGATTTTAGTTTGCGCGTTCGTACGTATAACGTATATAAAAATGGGCATATAGCCATTATAGGGGCCTCACTTTGGCCACTTTGGGTTCTTCTTCCATTCCTGCAGTCGTCGGAACAGGGGCCGTGCGCTGAAGATGTCTCTAAAAGACTCGATGAGGTGAGATATTTTACCCCCGATATTGGGTATAGGAATACAGCGTGAGTTAATGAAATTCAATTTTATATTATCTTGGTGCTATGGTAACGTGTGCGTATAAATTCATTAAACTCGTATAAATTAATTTCTGAGGACACATGCGAGCATGCATGAACTCTGCATGTATTCATTGACTTGAAAATGAAATTATTGGACCATGCATCACTACTTAGCAGTCAGTTCAACACGTGACCTATATTCCATTCCCGTAGTCATCGGTACAAGAGCCGCTGCAAAGGCTGTGGGCTGCCGCGAAGCAAGGAGATGCAGAAGCCATCATAAAAGCGCTTGATCCTGGTTGGCCCGGGTGCGTCGATGAATGTGATGCGGTGAGGCATTAAAACCCTCCCTACCCCCTAGTTGTAATTTTATTGCATGATGTCATTACCTGCTGGGACATACATTAAGTTGATGTACTATGCCCACCTCATGAGCAATTCTATATGATGAGCAATTCTATATGATGCGCAACAAGCAAACTAGCTACATGTACTTATGTAGGAGAGTATACATTATATACCATCTCTGTTACATGCAAACTGATTTCTTAATGACCTAATATGTTAATTGCAAGGCGCCTCATCCCCAATCGCCTTGCAATTGACCTATTGGGTCATTAAGAAATCAGTTTGCATGTAACAGAGATGATATATAATGTATACTCTCCTACATAAGTACATGTAGCTAGTTTGCTTGTTGCGCATCATATAGAATTGCTCATGAGGTACACGCCCATCATTGTGGTGTGGTATCAGTGCATGTTCTAAGCTTGTGTTGCTTGAGTGATGGTTTGTATATTATGTGTTACTGTATCTTTTATTACAGGATTACAAGACTGCTCTCATGTATGCATCAGAGGGAGGACACACTAAGTGCGTGGAGACACTCCTGCAAAAGGGCGCCCAAGTCAACTATATGACAAATGTAATACCATTCACACGGCTGTCCTATTCCATTGAAAATGTGGCCACTGAAATGTAGCCATTTACCTTGCATGGCTCAACTTAGCATTAGTGGTGTCTGGTCCTACTGGTATGCGCTCCATTGCCAAATAGCGGATGAAGCTGCATATGGCAGGTTCCCCAGCATATTATGTGCATTCATAGATTACCAAATCCATTTGGTCATGTATGAATGCACAAAGCTTTTCATTTTTTGAGAGCTTAAAACCACGCACTATGCATCAGAGATACAATGTTGTGTGGAGCCTTAACTTTGACGTTTGCGCAACTTGACTGCTACATGTGTACATGAAACTGTGTGTGGGCAATGAAGGAAGGGAGACCCCCTTTATATTTGTACGTCCGCCCCTGAGTGTGTGTATATGTGTGTGGGGGAAGGGGGCGCTATATAGGATCCACTAGCCATAATAACCTACCCAGTTATGCACACACATTCTATAAGGTTTACACAGCCTACTATAGGTGTAGCAAAGGCCAATGTAGTGTTTGTTGGACTACAATTCAGTTTTTCACCAACAATAAGTTTCAGTGGGGATAAAAGTTGTCCAGCCGGTGGGAACGATATCTGTTTTAAAGCTTAATTTTGCTAATTTTTGGACCAAAAAATGTACGCGTTCTTATTGGACTGAAAGCATCTAATTATTATTATTACAATTATACGTATAAAAATGTGGGGCACAAGCACAAGGTACATGCCTAACTCGGGGGTGCTATAGTACTGGGCTATAGTACTGGGCTATAGTACTGGGCTTGTGATGGGTTACGTTCATCTTTGGACAATATACACTGTATTGTATGTATTGTTTATTACAGGATGGCGACAGTGCTCTCATGGAAGCATCACTTGGAGGACACAATGAGTGTTTGGAGGCACTCCTCCGAGGGGGTGCTTATGTCGACATTCGTGATGAGGTGAGTAGTAGCCAATCTATGTCTGTTGCTGATGTTGTCCCTGCGGTGTGCATGTGACCCAGTGTAGGTGAGCAGGGCATTGTGTGGGTTGGAATATGAGGATGCATGAGCAATATATTGGTGTGTGCATTTAGCTGATGTTGAAGGGTTTGCAGAGCATGTATTATATGGACTGCACAGTCTACTGAAACTCTACTTTATGGAACTGCACTCAGCAACGCAAACAAAAAAACTCCCTGGTTTACACATATAAATTTATACCAGTTATGACACCAATTCATATGGTCAATGCCAGATCTAGGCCTGTTCTTTGCCTCTGATATATCCCACCACACAGATTATCTCTGACACACTGTACCAGCAGAGACTTTGGATGAAGTAATAGATATGCAGAATTATATATATTGGTGCCTGACGGTTCAAGAATAGTCTTATATCTTGGGATAAGGCCTGGCCAGGCAATTACAATATTAAAGTATATAGACCAAGTGTATAATGCATGCTCAATAATGCTTAAACAATGTTAAGTATTCCACATTCTTTTTTGGCTGCATATTCTGTCTTGTTTCAATGCTGATCTCTGATGTTCCACCTTACCCAGTGCAAGCTTTAGGCACAACAGCGGAATAGTACATTTATACGGCATAAAGTAACATGCAGTGTGCAGTCAATTGCATTATTGTTAGCTGGTCATGCATGCAGCTGTGTGTTTATATAACAACCCTTTGGTATGGTTGTTCATTATTATGTACCTTGGCCATACATTGAGCTATTATTTATGACTAGTGATTTTTCTGTAGGATTCATGAAATTCTTCTTATGGTTAGTATAATTGTATAGTGCTCTCCCTACAGCATGCATAGTCTGTCCACATAAGTCAAGGGAAGTACATGAAGCTTTAATTTAGATGGCACATAGTGCCAGTCTATTCATTGGGCAACTGGGGCTGTATTAGTGCAAGATATAAAAAAACATTCTCCCTGAGAAAGTTAGTGATATAAAGGATTTGAAGATGGTGGAAGAAAGGCATTACATTTATGTAGGAATAAGTATTGTATCGCCAACCTTCCTTTTTACACCACCACTGCCTTCCATCAATCAAATCCTACATATCACTAACTTTTACAGCATTAGGGGGGCTTTCAAAATTACTACTCCAGTGGCCTTACAGATGCTTTATAGCTGGCTCCAGTCCAGTAGAGATGTGAACACTTAGGAGGCTGAGACACTCTCACTTGGTTCTCATACACGAGTGCGAAGACATTGTTGACAATACAGGCACTGCAGTGTCCAAAGATATGTATGTAAAGGTGCAATTCCTTCTCTTTGCTCTTTGAATAACTACCAAAACTTCTAAATTCATGTGGGGAAGGGGGGGGGGGGGGGCCTTTCAAAATTACTAGTCCAGCGGCCTCACAGATGCTTTATCTGGCACTGCTGTCACCTAATAAGGAAATTGAAAGTATGAGTGTTCATATGGGGAGGAGGCATTACTGATTTTGTCAAATTCAATTGGTACAGGCCTAGTATGATCACTGAGTGTTCTCAACTTCACAATGAATATTCCTTATTTCCTGATTTGCAAGCAGGTATACGTACAGACGCACCACAATAAGTTAGTTGCCCATCAACACTGAGAGTGCATTCACTGTATTTGATGTGGCCTGGGCACATGGTACACGCCCACCACTTCGTGCATGTGGGTGTAGCATTCACATTCAGTTATAATAGGTGTTACATGCTGGGATGGAGTGGCTGGTGTATAGTATTGTTATTTTATTACAGGATGATTTTACTGCTCTCATGGGGGCATCAGTTAAAGGACACAGCAAGTGTGTGGAGGCACTTCTGCTAAGGGGTGCAGAGGTTGGCATTCAGGATGAGGTTAGTAGTTCAGTAGTTCAGTGGCTGATGTGAGTCCTTGTGGTGTGTATAGTAATAGGTGAGTAAAAAAATTGTGTGTAGGAGTATGAGCTAGAGAACCAGTTTGTATTGCTTTGGGGATGGATGTGATGGTATGCACGGTTGATGTGTGTATTTGAAGTGTACCAGTAGAGATTGGAAACACTTAGGATGATGTAATAGACATGCTGGATTTGTGGTTGTCAATATACTATAATTGCATGATAAAATGTAATGCTGTTTTACTGAAACTGCAAAATTTATCAATATTGTGCTTCCTTTGCCATACAATCCTATAAACCACTAACTCCCTCTCAGAGAATGCTTTTAAAAATGTATATCGTATCCTTGTTGACAGGATGGTGTGACTGCTCTCATTATGGCATCACTTGGAGGACATATCGAGTGTGTGGAGGCACTCCTGGTAGGGGGTGCCCAAACCAACATTCAGGATAAGGTGAGTAGTACCAAGGCAGTGAGGTATCTGTTATTGATGTGGCTACTTGCAATTGCATGTGGTATGTGTGACAAATGCAAGGAGATTGTGTGTTTGTGTATGTATGTATGTGACCCCCCCCCCCCCCCCCCCCAGCTCAAATTCAAATATTGAATAACCCTATTCTTTTACACAATCAGAAATTGATAACATGACACAAAGAACGAAGATTAGTTCAACCACAATTGGCATACAAATGGTTGAAAATGTAAATTATTAATAATTTGAAAAATGGAAAAATTGAAGAAAATTGCATGCAATGAATGGTCTAACAGTATTGTTTAGGTACAGTGATTCTAATGCAGAGAATTGTTCTGTGTCTTACATTATGCATGTACATGTACGTTATATATAATACAATATATGTAAGTGAGGGCTCCATGGCCAAATTACTCATGTCACAGCCTTGTCTGCTGCCAGTTGCTCACCCACCCTGTCTCCATTTTATGTACTCTATTTGTACATATGCATATTTATGCAATCTTATACCAGCATTTTTGTTTGGATCACAGTTTGGCTCAAAGGTGACCATCGTTACCCTTTGGTCCATGGCTATGGCTGGTGCCAAGCTCCATTATGGGCCTAACTCAACCACTTGTGGTACGGGTAATTAGCTGGCATAATAGTCAATGATTATATATAGAATTATCATGCACGTCTATCGACTCATGACTATACAATCACTTGTATTGACTAAAGTAAATTCTTAGCACTACATGCATAGCCAATCAAATATGTAATCATGAAAATCAAATAACCTTACACACCTGGATATGGGTTACGCACTCAAGATGGTTGTGCTTGTCAATGGTTAATAATTGTATTTATAATTATATCGTCTATTTCAGGACATTGGTATGAGTGCTCTCATGGGGGCATCAATTGGAGGACATGTCAAATGTGTGGAGGCACTCCTGCTAGGGGGTGCCAAGTTGAACATTAAGGGCAAGGTGAGTAGTGCCAAGGCAGTGAGATGACTGTTGCTGGGGTTGTACACCAGGGAGAATTAATTCAAGTAAGTAAGTAGAATGTGTGTGTTCGAATACAAGCTAGTACCAGGAGTGTCGATTTGTATGGCTTCAGGATTGGATATGATGGTGTATGTAGTTGTAGACCTAGGACAATGTAATAGCAGGGAGGGGGGGTGTACAAGTATGCTCTTTGGTCTGTGGACAAGGTCTGGCATTTAATATGATGCCGAATTTGAAGGATTGAATGTACAATACATGCCATCATCAAGATATTCAAGTTTGATATCATATTAACATGTTAAGAGTTTTAAGTTTACTTTAAATGGTTTTGTACATGCACATTATTGTAATCCGCAACAGTATCGCATTGCCAGTCCAGATAGATTGATATCCTACTTTAATAAGTCCTGGCAATCACCAACCAGTGCATCAAAGTGATGCGTTTATTGAGCAATACGATTTTATTTAGAAGATATACGAAAGAATGCATAATGGCTTGCACAGGTTTGCTCCCTCTTCCTGCCACATTAGAAATGAAATATTGATAGTGAAGAGGCAGAGGCTTCAACAATATGCGAAGGCACAGGTGTTTAGTTGCAAGTAATTCTTGCCAACGTATTGCTATGTTTTTATGACTATAAAAGTACGAAAGTAGCAAAGCGGCAGGGGCAGAGCCCCAGACCCTGATGGGGGGGGGGGGGGGGGGGGGGGGGAGCTTACAACAATCCCCCATACCCCCTTGCTAGGATGCCGCCCCTCTGGTAAAACTGCCCCTCCCTCCCCTCCCTCCCCTCCCACCCCTCCCTCCCCTCCCTCCCCTCCCTCCCCTCCCTCCCCTTCCTCCCCTCCCTCCCCTTCCTCCCCCTTTCCCATAATAAAATCCTGGGTCCGGGGCTGCTAGTATGCTATATGTATCTTCAATAACAGGATGGTATAAATGCTCTCATGGCGGCATCAAAGACAGGAAACGTTGAGTGTGTGAAGGCACTACTGGCGGCAGGTGCAGATGCGAACATTGAGAATAAGGTGCATTATTAGTACCAATGCAGTAAGATGTCGGTTGCTGATGTGTGTCCTTGTTGTGTATGTGACCAGGAGAGTATTATGGAGTACATGTAGGTACATGTGTGTGAATAACATCTGCCTCCTATGTCATGCTCACCCAATCCCACTTTGTCATTGGTGCCAAAGTCATAACCGACTAGAATCAATAATGTCAAATATTGTTGTAGGAGATGGTAGCAGTAAGGTGGTGGTCTTATGTGATAGCATGTTAACATTTGCCTACATGTACATGTACTGATATCAAGCAGTGTTACATCTAGTGATGTGTATACTAGCATTGCCTGCATGCTTGTAAATAATCACCTTCGCAAATCAGGAAAGCCATATTCAATGTGGACTTTTAATAGTGTTTTTTTTATCAATAAAATTTCATTTGGTGAAGTCCAGTATTGTCTATTATAGAAACAACAAACTGCAGAGGACTTGGCATCAGAGAATAATCACCCAGAGATTGTGGAGCTCCTGCAGAGTGCCCAGGCCACCCCACAGCCTGCCGGTATGTATGCTGAAAATGCCACTGCAGTATAATTGTTTGTTGACAACTACATGTGCATGTGAGGGGAGTGGCCAAGTAAAACATGTGCTGATCACTGAGCAGGGTTTGTGACACACAATGAATTGTACCAGGAAGTACACAGCCAAAATTGCATCTGCTGGTATATGTACATTTTTGGTTGTCAAAAGTTTACTACTTATACCAGAAGATAATACACAAGGCAAATAGCTATGATCTCCCCCCCCCCCCCCCCCCCCCCCCCCCCCCCCCCAATCATATAATAGCATTTTGAACAAATACTAATAAAATCGGCTTTAAAAAGGCAACACTTTATTGCCATAGTAGTTTCATTCATCCAGGAATGCAGGTCTGCTTGGATGATCATTACAGTAAACCACATCAAGAAAATTGAAGTGTCACTCACTATAAATACCATTCACATTATAACATTATATTAATGGAATGTACATTGCACTACTAGGATTTTGTTGATTATTATACTCATGTGTGTAATATATCCAGTTAGAAAAATGACAACGAATGTTATTATCAATATAACAAAAAAACCATTCACGCTTTGAAAATTGTTACTATTACAATTTACAAGTGCCTAACAGGTGATTGGACATGCTCACAAAAGACATGGAGATAACCTATTTTATATGTGCAGCCGAGCGTGTGTAGCAAAGCTGTTTTCTTTTTACATAAGGAAACTTCAGCCACTCTAGATTAACCCCTCTCCCCTCCACAAAAAGTTACAAAATTTATTCGTTTCTGACCATATTAGAGGCTGCCAATATTTTAACATATGTAACCCAGTTACATGTAGAGGGCTTTGCACATCCGTTCTTGCTAGATATTTTCATAAGCACATGATAAAATTTCCGTCATGCATATGATAGCTCTTGCATGGCTTAGGGTTGAACCCCTCCATATTCTGAAAGGAGTAGAAAAATATATATACGTTCTGAAATCATGGGTTCCGCAGAGCCTAGCAAAGGATTAGTGCCCTTAGTTGTCCAACCCTACTTTCTTCTACGCAGACCAAACGATTTGCCTATAGGAACTAAAATTATATCAATGGTACATGGCAGATGGCCCTTAAATTGTTGCTTTGATCGAAAAAGTAACAGCACCTCTTTTATAAAATAAAGCTATACATTTGCTCACTCTATCTACAAGTGTCTAATAGACACAAATTTCGCTCATAATCAGCGTAGCCCATACAAATTGATTTTTCATCGCTTGGAACCCCTCCCCCCTCCCCTGCCCCCGAACACTGGCTGGAATGCTACCTCACTTTCTACTCATTGAACACATTCCAGGTCGTAGTATAACTTGTACTTCAATAAGAATCCCGGTATGCAAATGTCTTTAGTGACTCCGCAATAGGGTGTATAACCTTTTTCATAAATCAAAATCGTATTATTTCGACTATATATGATAAAAGTCCAATCGATTTTTCAGCAACTTGCAAATCGGTTATTAGAAACATTAAATCGATTTTGGCGATTAATGCCTCTTAATTTTCCAACGATTACGTAGGTTTTTCCAGGATTTTCCGATTTTTGATATTGGCACGATAAATCACAAGTCTATACACGTATAGACATGCATTTTTATTGCTTATCAGCTACTCATGTCAACTTTTAATGGTGGGAAGGATTCAATGGAGCAGATAGGAATTATAAGTGTTTCAAGCGAGGTTTCAAGCATTATTTTTCGTTCTTATTTGTTCGCTCGCTACCAACACACTACTAACTAAGTATTGGAGAAGTAAGATTGTTAGTTGACATTGCATGGTAAGCCTTTGTATAAGCGAAAGGGGGTAATTGATTTCCTACCGATTTTTGCATATAAAGGTAACGAATTTCGGCTAATCGCGACTAAGAAAAACATAACCGGTTATTTCGACTAAAGGAAATTCTGAAATCGGTAACCTGCTATTCACATACTCGACCGAATAGGTAATCGCGAATAACCGATTAACCTACAAAACCTGAAAATCGGTTACACACCCTACTCCGCAAAGTGGGAGGGTGTGGCTACGTCAGACTATGTGAGTGCTATTCAGACTAAATTGTTTAAACTGTCCCTCTACATAAGTTGTGCTGTGGATACACCACTGAAGGTTAGGGGGAAATGTTATACTATACTTGAAAGTTGAAACTGTTAATTTGAGGAACACTGTAGCATTAGGAGGGCCACCCTGATGGTGTTTAGGGGAGCTATTTCAAACTTTTATCCATCTCAGTCTTACCTGCAGTACCACAGTCACAGGAACAGAACACAGCCTGTGAGGATCAACTGCTGTCGTCAGTTTTCAGGCTAGAGGGTTACCAGAATAACTGCCAACGTAATTATTACAATGGGAAATCTGGAGAGGTTGATCATATAATAGGTTTGGAGATGGTGTCAAAAGCCTTCAGTGACGCCTTTAAACACCAAACCATTGGGATTGGTCTAAAGGTGAGTTTATAGTGCACACAAGTAACTTCTTTTCAAGGAATTTTTTTAATTCCAACCATGCAGGTCTTATGTCAAATTATCCCAATTGTAAATGGCAAATACAATCTTTGTTGCGTTTCAAAATTTCTGAAGGTGAAAAAAGCTAGTGGGGAACCAAATGTCGCTGTATCTACTTATATGAAGAAGATGAAATCCCAAATGCAACATGTCATTAAATGTATTCTAGCCATCCCAGCTACAATATCCAAAGATATCCCAGAAGCTCCTACTGTTTTACAAGCCCTGGTAGAAACATTTGCACAAAAGTTGGTTGGTTCATGATCATTAAATACAACCTATCCTTCTTTGAAAATGGATCTGAATGTTGAAAAGCTTAAAGATCTTGAAAATTTTGAAAAGTCATAGTTAGAATTTGTCTAATGCAAATAGAAAGCACTGACCATCCACATAGATTTCTTATATTTTAGGCTGTAAGTGTGTCATACACATGTAGGTATCAGTAAACCTCCCTATGTTAACTTTTTTGCTTATTAGTTCAGGCAATTACCCTATATTATCCCAGTTGTATCATACATTTCATACATCTGTGGAGCTGCAAGTCCTGATGTTATTGGCTTAGAAGGGTTTTTTGTGATACTGATCATTTTATACAATCATTGAAATGTGAGCCTTACAGATCTAGCAATAAGCTGCCCTGCACATACAATGTACCCCTAAATGGCAATATTTTGTACTCCTGCACTAGAACTGTTTTCATTATAGATTAGTAGATCGCCGTAGTCAAGAATTTAAAAATTGATCATGAATAATTTTATATATCGCATATCGCGACTGATATAAACGATTAAGGATGAAGGTTATATCGCGGCAACACTGCGTACAGGGCATGCCTATACAGTGACGAATATTAGATTAGTTAGACTGAATTTAGATCACAATATATGACATTCAGACCTATTGTGCCCCCCCCCCCCCCCCCCCCCCCCCCCCCCAAAGTGTAAAAGTTATCTACGGCCCTGTACTGCCATAGGTTTTGTGTAAGAAGGCACAAAACCGGCCTGTCAGTAAAAGCTACTAGTCATGCACTTCCTCAGCGTTTGCGCCAAGGTCTCGTACGTCCTGCATGCTGAATAAGCATTTACTTTTGGTCGTGTGTGCGTATACGGCCACGAAGTTACACTTACCGTAAACTCCTAAAAGCTATAGCCGGCAGCTCTACAGTTGAAACGTGCATGCATGACGGTAATGATGAATAATTCGTTAGCATTGTCCTAGATTTTGAAGTGGGTACATTCACAAAAGTGCCATTCTAATTCAGTGTGTAAGTCTCTAAAATACACCACTGACTTAGACTTGAAGTTTCTGTCTGTGTGATACGAAATAAATAGAAGAAACTACACTGTTATTGGCATGTTTCGTGTACAAAGTATGGAATAAACACATAACTGACTGCGCTTCTAATTTGTAGTGAACACATTTCCACGGAGACTAGAATATGCAAATGATAGCCTTTCATTAGAACTACCATAAACTGCAACTGATGCATGTAGACTAATTATAAGATTTAGCTCCCGTACAATAACCGTGCTTGTTAGTAGACGTTTTCCATTCTCTTCCCCTTCAATTAATTTAACGCGTGACACGCGTACATGTATTCTCAATTACTTAAGGTTCAAAACTTTTATATCTCGTGACCAATATCCACTCTTGCGCATGCGTACCTATAGGAAGACTAGTAAGGACATGGACTACTGGGACTCTGATACTGACGACGATATCGACAATCGGGATGCCGCTAATCAGGTGCATGTGACACCGTGTGTGCGTTTGTGCAAGCATATATACTGCATATGCATGTGTGTGTGTGTGTGTACGTTTATGCGTGTGTACATTGTGTGCATATAAATGTGTATGAGTGGTGCATGTACAGAAATTGTAATTCACAGTATACAAGTGCACGATCGATGTTATACAATATAGGCCAGGGATTTGTGATTCGCTCATCAAGTTGCGTTGATCTATAGGGGCGGTAATAATTGGCGGGCATTATACTATTAGGTGCGGTGGCTGATTTAAGTACGCCATATTGCGTCGCCCGTGTTTACTTAACCTCTCCGAATAATCGTGCAATTTACCCGTGTATGTGTATGTAAATGTATACTATAGCATAGGGGCTTTACGTGTCCCTGTTCCATTCCTGTAGGTGTTTCAAAAGGGGTGGGATTCCGTACAGCATGCTGACGAATTCGATGCAGTGAGACTATTTGGGAAAGTTTACGAGAAAAGGGACCTAGCGTGTATTATAAAAAAGTATAATAAAAATGCATTACGTTTGATTTGCTATAACTTCCGAACAGTTAACGCTATCAACTTCCTATTTTCAACACTTCATACCGCACCATTTCTCTATGGTAAAATACATTTTGGAGTCTTGCACTTGCTCTGTGTAAGTATTGCAACGTTCGATACCCCACTGGGTTCAAACCCGCCATAACTTTCGGTAGGAGTAATCAATTCACTTCAAATTCGGTTTGTAGGTAGAGAGGTCCTATACCTATCGATTTGTTCTGTTCGTTAAACTACGTGCCCATTTTCGCGCTCGATTCGCGCCAATGATTTGGCAAATTGCGTTCCGCTCAATGTATAGGGAGGCGGGGATTATAACATTGGCGCGAATCAAGCGGGAAAACGTGCACGTAGTTTGTTCAACTGTATCTCCGTAACGGATGGCATAAAAATTAACGAACAGAATAAATCGATAGGTATAGGACCTCTCTACCTACAAACCGAATTTGAAGCGAATTGATTACTCCTACCGAAAGTTATGGCGGGTTTGAACCCAGTGGGGTATCGAACGTTGCAATACTTACACAGAGCAAGTGCAAGACTCCAAAATGTATTTTACCATAGAGAAATGGTGCGGTATGAAGTGTTGAAAATAGGAAGTTGATAGCCTTAACTGTTCGGAAGTTATAGCAAATCAAACGTAATGCATTTTTATTATACTTTTTTATAATACACGCTAGGTCCCTTTTCTCGTAAACTTTACCATTTAGTAATGTGTATATATCATTGCTACTTCCCCACTCCCCCTCCCACCACCCCCCCCCCCCCCCCCCCCCCCCCCCTTCCTGATCAGATACAATGTAGTGCAACTGCTCAGCCCTGCGGGTACCCAGATATAGGGTGTGTAACCGGTTATCAGGTTATTCGGGTTATTCGGATATTCGCAAAAACCTATCCGTTCGAATAGTAATTTAGCATTACTCGGAAAAATCGATTATTGGGTTTGTTCTATTCGAAATAACCGGTTTGTGAATCTCCATTCGGAGGTACTTAGGTATTCGTCGTCCGCATGGACAATTCGCCCATTATTCGAATACATTTTTATGACGATATCCGGATACGCGTTTACGATATTGACAATAATTACTTCTAATTTGAAACGTAAACGTTAACATCACTGTTGTTACTATAAATACATACGTGGGGACGAGATCAAATACATGTACGGGCAGTAATTAGTATAGTCTCGTACCCAGACCCATGTTTTCACAGCAGCGGATGGATTACATCACCGCTACGCGATGTAACTGTCACGGCTGATTTTGTCCTATCCTGAAATGGTCCTACGACCGTTTCAGGCAGCCTGTTTTGGTCCGGCGGACTAATACAGGCTTTGCTTAATTTGGTCCTAGGACCAAAACAGGCTGCCTCATTTGGTCCTACGCTGCTGTTATACAGGCGGACAATAACAAATCCAAACTGATTACTTCACGCTGAATAAGCATAATTTCTGGACGGAGCGGACCGGCTCTTTAAACGTACATGTACGTACATGTATACCCCACCCATAGCTTAGTGGCATAAGTATTGTGGAAATATGACACTACAAAAACCAGGCTGATGGAGTAGCCTGTTGAGGAGAGTCTAGGCATAGCGATGGTGGAGTGAGCTGCTTTTTACCACCTTTCCTTAATATTTCTTTAGCTCCTCGGTTCCATTGAGAAATAGATTGGCCCTGGCATGTTTAGCATCATTCTGCTGATTTTGCTTTTTTCTAAAGACAATAAAAGAGCAAATAAAAACAACTTAAGTATACCAACATTTTATACCTGTGCAGAAAGCTTGACGTTTTGCAACATTTCCTGCCTTTCACTGCACAACACTGTCGTGTGCTCAGGTACATTTTCCTGGTTGGCAACACAAAACAGCGTTATTGTGAAACGTGTAGTGTAGTGAGTGGACTCAGATGTGATGCAAGTAGACATTATTCATCCCACTGTTCTTTCAGTCCTGTAAGTGCTTTAACAAGCATCCACTGCAATGTTTGATTAAACATTTCATCAGGACTGTTTTATTGCATAATATTATGTAGGTAATGATATAGATAAACAAAATAATTCTTTGTAAGGGTGCACCTGTGGATGGTAGTGTACTTTCATCCTTTCAACATTCTTGAATTCTGAACCACTATCAGTATTCATGACTCAGGCAATCCCATTCGCATAAAATTCTATTGTAATAAAAAAAACATATTATTTCAATTGATATCTACCATATATAACCTTGTGGAGTGCATTGGCTACTTGAAGGGCCTCTTTGCTGGGTGTAAGAACAGCTTCAACTGACCTAGAGAAATAATCACTCAAAGTAACGATGTATCTAACAAAAAGGGTGTATACCATACATCAGACACATACAAACACCCATGTGGACATACCTATTGCTATATGATACCATGTTGTATATACAGGACGCAGTTCACATGTCAAGAAATTGTGGACATCAATGCATAACTCGGCTTACAATTGTGATTTTAAAAATCTGATTGCACCATTAAACTCACTAGGTACTTTAGAGATTTATCAAGTTATTAAAACAGCTAATTAATTTATTAAAATATATTATTGTTATTGTCTTGTAATACGTTAATTGTATGTCTGCATGGCAGGAAAGTTAGGAATAGCAATCGCTGTTACATAAAATCCTTCCGAACTAAAGCTATCGTCGATTTTGCCCCTGCCACTGGATACATTCTGGAGGTCACGCGATATGTTATTTACTCGTTCCCAGACCCTATTTATTGAGAACACCTTGTTTGTCAATAAATAGGGTCTGGGAACGAGACTAGGCATGGCTAGCCTTTTGGCGGAGGGTTGGGTATCAAGCCTATATTTGTACCCGTCTGATTAGTATTGTGGATATAATAGCACTACACTCGATTGCTATCAATAATTCTTGGTATATACTTGAACTTCAATTGGACTGTGAACGAGGGACGCATGTTGGAAGTAAGACTTACTTGAAACCCCCAAAACGCGAAGGTCGAGCTGATAGAACGGCTGCTGTGGAGTAGCTACCACGGTGTCACTATATGAGAGTCGAGAGTACCCCGCTCGTTTAGCGGTTAAGATGCACGGGCGATTCCGTCCCTATACATATATACATAGTCCAATGGACACTCAAGCACGTGACCAAAATCAATGAATATTAAATTTGGTTGGCAAATTTATTGTCCGTGCCTAAGAAATGGTTGTTAGTTGCTGTGCGATTGGTTGTAGAAGTCGCCATGGTGAACGTTCTAGCCTTGGATTTTATCGTTTTACATATAAGAATCATCCCTGACAACAGAAATGGATAAAAGGTAGAACAGGTTGGCCGTAGCAGACCGTGGCGAATGGTCGGGCTACGCCCAACTACTGGATGCCCATAGTACACTCGCGGATCTGTGGTGACTATATATTGTATATGGTATGTATGTGTCATTCCCATGTGGGATCGAGCGCTTCAGCTTCACTGTGTCAGTTTACGCTCAGGAAAACCTACCAGTAAACATCCGTCGGGTCCCCAGACCCCAGCAATGATGTAGACTTCGTCCTGACTGTATTCTCGTTTAGGAGGCAAGAAAGATTAAACACTTACCCAGCCATGCATGTGCAGTGACCAGAAAGAATAGAACCGTCAGGTCTGGCTTAGCTATCATCCAAGCTTCGCGTCACCGTGCAACATCAGCCAGGTGAGAGCTGGCTAGGGCTTTGACCCCTATACCAGTGATACCACGCAGTACGAATGCCATTACGTAGACAGAAGACTCGAAGAAATTGTAGGCTTCGAGCTGCTGGCATGAAAGCAGCTGCTCCTGGGTATACGTGCCAGTTCTTTAAAGAAAAATATGCCCATACTCTTTCCTAGTTCATTTGTTTGGGTACCAGGCTAACTCTTTCCGTGGCCACAACGACATATCGCGATGGCTGTTAGATTCCATGTATGGGACACAACTTAACAGCATACCAACAGGCTCCAATTTCTGCTTGTAACGACTTTGGCAACCAGATTTTAGTACGCCGTTCATTAGCATATGTACACACTTGCCAACCAAATTAATAAAACATGAGTATCACGTGATCCGCTGGACCTATGTATATCTGCATTTGCATCGCTCTGACGTTTACCATCACGACTGGCTTGTTTTTGATGGAGGTGTGTTAATTTAGAACATTGCCTTCCACTAGAATGGACTTTCCACTGTCCTGTTATGTATATGTATATCGTTGATTAATGGCTAACCAAGGTCGCTCGCGCTTACTTCCATAGCAGTCTCGTTTCCAGACCCAATATACGCAGCTGCTCTGCTACGTATACGAGGTGAAGTCTGTCCTGTAGTATTTCTTTCCAACTCCGCCGGAATGTCGGCCAAGGTATACAACAAGGATGAACAGCCGTAAACGTACTCGGAGAGTGGTTATAACTTATAAGTAGATCACATACATGCACCTGTCTGTGTAATTTGCCCCTACAAATACTAAGCAATGGCACAGAAAAGGATGCCATGATGCAGCTCTGATATGTCATCAATGAACAGATCGATGGCATGAAAGCACAGCTAGGTAGAACTACATGTATGTACTACCATGCATGTGAAACGTTTACACAATCACCACATGCCACCACCATAATTAAATAGGTGACCACAAAGATGTTGACAGCTACAATGTACTCTGTTAATACCAGCCCTTCTTGAACCTTCCACACACACACATACACAACCAATAGATAACCAAATAAATACACCATAACTGTTACATCGATCACCTACATGTATTACATACATCTGCAGAGCCATGTACATATAGCTAGACCACACAAAGCCTTCCATTTGAGTTGGGTGCTGAAGTGCTTTCACCAGGTGCATGTTGGAAGGGTGACTGGCACAGTCCATGAGATGCAAAACTTTGAGTCCAGTCCTCCCAGGTCCATACCAGGTGGTCATGTAGGTAAGCCTCCTCTCCTGGCAGACAACTGGTGACTGTCCTGTGTGTACAACCAAACCCTCAGCCTTAAAAGGTAAAGGTGGACAATTGTAGCCACTTTAAATTGGTCCTACATCTACATGCATGTAACACTATTTCCTTCTCAGTTTTATAGACCCTTTACATTTTAACTTAATTTGATTCATATCCCAGTGGCTGCATCTGGGATGCACTATCAAATTCCTTATCTCTAGGGAGAAGGGCCTGTATTATCTTTCCTTAAAACTGTCCCAACCAAAGCTTACTCTTGTTCCACAAGGATATCTCCCATCCATGCACCTTCACAAGGCTCTCTCCTCTACCTCCACAAGGCTATCTCACAAGACTACCTCCCTCTACCCAGAGCAGTGTGTGTGTGTGTGTGTGTGTGTGTGTGTGTGTGTGTGTGTGTGTGTGTGTGTGTGTGTGTGTGTGTGTGTGTGTGTGTGTGTGTGTGTGTGTGTGTGTTTATATATGTATCACATGACACCTATATGGAATCACATGTTCATGTGCTTTATGAGGTAGTGTAGGGAAATCCACACACCTGGGATATGAGGGCAGTTACAGCCAGTTAGTGGTGGATCACGGAAGACCTTTTAATGAAAAGGTGTTGCCATAGAGAGGTTCCATCTGGAGGGTCGTTGTCAGCTCATACAGGAAACCACTCAGTACGAGAAGATCGCGCGCTGACTACATCCGCCACTGGCCTAAAAAGAAAAGTTACGTAGTAAAATCATTGCCTTGCACATGATAATATTATTGGGCACATATCCTTATATGGCTCGTCTTTGTCCCGTATCAGTGTTTCGCTTGTCCGCTTCAAATTCTATATAGAACGATAGTTTTTACAAATGTGGATATGCACGCACCCTTTTGAAAAAGTAGCAACAGAAAACGCACGTTTCCCAGCTGTAGAGCCATATCACGTGGTCGAATATAGAAAGTTATAGGGCCTTACTTCGCCATAAGTGTCTGTGATGCCTTGGTTTACCTGAAATAGACACGTACGGTAGTAACGTTTAATGTCCATCGGATAGACATAGACCACTCCGCGTTTGACAGACCATAATCTTGAAACCAGGCTTGAAACGGCTTAGCTAGGACTTAGAAGCTCTATATTAGTATCCCAAGTCAACGAAAACCCAAACAAAGAACATACCAAATTTGCGCGCAGTGGAGTTTGTTACTTCCAACTGGGCCAGAACTGAACGCCATAGTTTAATTGTCATCCGCGGGCGGTTTTTAATTATTTAACAACCAAACATGTACCCTGATGACCAAAAGTGCCCCAGGAACCCAGGGAACCAAGCCTATGGGCATATAAACCTGCTAGAAAGTTGCCTGGATCATTTTAGTATCTTCTGAAATCTGTATAACTAACTTTCCTATCTTCAGTTCAGAGCAAAATGAAGAATAGTGATGAAAAATCATTGTTAAAATAGCCATTTTCCCTACATCTCTATGGGAATGTACTAATTCTTCTGAGGAACCCAGCAGAAGGGGCTAAAAATTACACCAACCCAGAAGAGTGAAAGTTTTTTATGCTATCCATCATTTGAGTCCTGTAAACCTTTACTACCGGCTTTCTCTGATATATGGCATTCAAAAATTAACTTTATCCCATACATTCCTATGGACGCGTGCGCGGGAAATGTGACGGACGTTTGCAAAATTGGCCAGGAATTGCTAATGAGCGTCCGAAATTTCTCGCAATGAGTAGTAACTACCAGTCTTGCACAATTCCTTTGACACACTTCACATGCAGGATGATACCTTTAGAAAATATAAATTCCAACCAGAAAGAGCCTACCAGTTTAATGACTTCTTTGTTAAGCCCTTTCCATGTGTATCATTCTCTTATCTTCTGAATTGTTCTTTTTATGTCCCAAAGTCCAGAGGTAGGGTCTTATGCTTCTTAGTATAGTGTCACAAATCAGCTTTACAATCTGTGTTTTGAGTAATTACATGTAAGTGTCACTGGATGTGGCTTTTCAAATTATGCACAGGATAAATTTCATACATAGTGGATTGTTAATAAAGCTGGGTTTGAGTAATTACATGTAAGTGTCACTGGATGTGGCTCTTCAAATTATGCATAGGATAAATTTCATACATAGTGGATTGTTAATAAAGCTGGGTAGAGAGGCTCCCTATGTTGTTCCTATCCTTACAATTTATTTAATTGCAGTCCAATAAGAACGCAGCATTTCAATGCAAGCAATTACCACCTATTCAAAATACACAAGTATTTATTCATTTAATGTACAGCTGTTGCAAGAGTTGCGTGGAGAGAACCGTATTGCAGTGTGTGATTGAGACAGCCATGGAACTAGGCTACTCTTCAATGACGCCTTAACAGGTAGTAGGCACTGTGGCTCTAATTAAAGGCAGGGATGTATTTGCTATTCTACCCTTGGGTTTTGGTAAAAGCCTCTGTTAAGCTTGCTTGCCAGTGGCACAAATTGTAGCTTCGTCACTGACGGTCCATTCAATTGCTGGCAAGTTTGATGATCCTGTACTTCTCAATCTTGCAGTGCATTTTCAACGCTTATAGAGTACTGGAACTAATTACCAGTAGAGGCAACATATACTTCTGCTCATTGTACACGGTTGTTTATCAGTACGAATTAAAGCCCACTTGTGGTTATTCTATTCGCATTTAAGACCATTTACAGAAAAGACCACGATTATCTTATTGCACCATGTGGTATTATTTGTGAGCACCTTACTTCTGTACAAAAACTGTGGGCATTTTCCTAGTTGGGGTTCCGTCATTAGTATTCATTGCTACTACTACGGATTCGAGGTTTTCGATGGCCCTGTGACGTCATGAAATAATTAGCGACTTCGATGAATAGAATTCAAGAGGTCAAAAAAAACTCGCATGCACAGGACAAGGGTTTGAGCGGTTACATTCATCGCGAACTTAGGGTAAAGCTTCTTGCCTCACCTCAACCTCACCACCACCACCACCACCACCCCACCTACGATACCGCCGCCTCACCCGCGCCTCTCCCCACCTATTTTAACTACGTGCACTGTAACTGATAAGGGCAACTAACGCAGTCCTCCGTAATGCTATGTTTTATACCCTCACCTTAATCAGCAGCCGTGCCGCACACGAACATCGCGTAGGTCAGGGCGCCGAGCTCAGCCGCGATATTTGTGATAACTCTAGCTACCAAAAAGTAATGAATCTGTATTCCAACAGACGCACACACATCATCTGCGCATGCGCGTACATTTCATGCTACATCTCCCTTTCTGGAGTCTAGTATCTGTCGGGTGGTCGTATGGCCGTTCCAGTCCGTGACCGAGTCATTATACGGTGAGGAGGGGAGGTGGTTTCTGTTTGCTGATAAATCTGATTTCTTTGATCTCCAGCCACCATTTTTTCTGCTTCTGTAGATGAAGGTAGAGTCCCCCCTTCTGGGTCTGGAACTGGTGGTACAGCTTTAAGGTGATACCTGTTACGACGAATGGTACCCTTCTCAGTTTCTACTGTGTAAGAACGTGGTGCCTCCACTTGATGAGTTACAGTAGCCGGTGTTGGTATATCCCCATCCATGACCCAAACTTTGGACCCATCTGGAATATCAGGTAGGGGACGACATTTGTGACGCTGATCATAGTGTCGCTTTTGCTCATCCTTAAATTCCTTATCCTTCTTACGAAATCTTTCTATGTATTGCCATGTAGGCTTCAATCGGTCTACCACTTACGGCAAATTGGTCCGTAAGCACCTTCCCATAAGGAGCTCAGCCGGCGACAAGCCACACCAGGGCAATGGAGTAGACCGATATGTTAGCAGTGCCATATATGGATCAGTTGACTCTCTCAGCAAGTTCTTCATTGTTTGAACTGTCCTTTCGGCTTGCCCGTTACTTTGTGCGAAATGTGGGCTGCTGGTTTCATGATAGAAGTTATATTCAGCTGCAAATTTGGAGAACTCTTCTGAGGAATATTGTGGACCGTTATCACTCCTAACAGTTTGCGGGATCCCATATCTGGAGAATACAGCTTTCATGGCTTCAATTATACCCCTGGAGGTGGTAGATTTCAGCTTAATTACCTCAGGGTATCTTGAAAAGTAATCTACTATCAATAGATATGAGTCACTACCTAGGAAGAAAAGATCTGAGGCAACCCTTTGCCATGGGTAATCTGGAAGGAGAGTGGACATTAATGGTTCATGATATTGTTTTGATTTTTTTGCACACACATGGCAGTTTTCAATCAGATCACTAATGTGTTGCGAGATTCCTGGCCACCACACAGAGGATTGGGCTCTGAGCCTGCACCTCTGAATTCCCTGATGACCGTTGTGGATCTTCTGCAAAGTTTCTCTTTGCAGCGCGTTAGGAACCACAATTCGTGTCCTAAAAAGCAACAAGTTGTTATGAACTGTTAGTTCTCCCTGAAGTTTCCAATACGGTTTTAAGACAGGGAGTATTTTATGCTTATCTGGCCATCCTTCTGTGCAATATCTCATTATCTGAGAACACACAGCATCTTGTGCCTGGGCCTTGATGTACTCAGAAAGTTGATGGTGACTGGCAGGTAAGTGACTGACACAAGCTTCCATCAGGTACTCAACTTCCTCCTCCTCTTCTGGAGTAGTAGGGGTGTGTGTTAATGGTGCCCGTGATAATGCATCCGCGGTACATAGCAATTTGCCAGGGACGTGATTTATCACATAATCAAACCGAGCCAGCCTCATCCTGAAGCGGAGAATCCTTGGTGGTAAGTCACTCATCTGTTTAGTTCCCAACAATGGTACCAGTGGCTTATGATCAGTTTCTAATTGGACTTTCAATCCAATGATGTAATCAGCAAATTTCTCACAGGCCCATGTTACTGCCAAGGCCTCTTTTTCTATTTGAGCATACCGTCGTTCAGTTTCTGACATAGACCTTGAGGCATAACTAACAGGTTTCCACACTGAATCTTTCTCCTGCAGTAATACCGCTCCTAGGCCAAATGATGATGCATCAGCTGATACTTTAGTGGGCAATGTAGGGTCATAAAAAGCCAATACAGTAGGCTTGCATAGTTCTTTCTTTGTCTCCTCAAAGGCTTCTAACTGTGCTTTCTCCCATTGCCAGGCAGTATTTTTACCCAACAATTCTCGAAGTGGCTTTGTCAATTCAGACAGACCACAGGAAAATTTTCCCAATTGATTAGCCATACCAAGAAACTGCCTCAACTCAGACACATTTTGCGGTGGTTTCATATTCTTGATAGATGCAGTTTTATTGGGGTCTGCATGGATGCCTTGTTCATCGATGATATGGCCCAGAAAGAGGAGTCTGGATTTTTCAAACTCACACTTTTCTTCATTTAGTGTGACCCCTGCCGCCTCAAGTTTTTCCAATGCTGCTCTAAGCCTAACATCATGTTCCTCTTTATTTTTCCCGAATAACAGAACATCATCCATCTGACACAAAACACCGTCTAGTCCTTCTAGTATCTGACTCATACGTTTTTGAAAATGTTCTGGAGCACTACAAATCCCAAACGGAAGTTTGTTAAAACAATATCGTCCATATGCATGGGGTTATAAATGTGGTCAACAGTCGTGATTGTTCTGCCAGTGGAATCTGCCAGAAGCCACTGTTAGCATCCAGCTTGCTAAATACCTTTGCTCCTGCTAATTGTGCCAAGACATCGTCCACCTTAGGGAGCGGATGTACTTCCCGTTGAACATAGTTATTAAGTAGCTTGAAATCAATGCAGATACGGATGCCACCATTCTTTTTAGATGCCACAACCATCCCTGCACACCAAGGTGTGGGTACATCTACTTTAGAAATTACCCCCAAATCTACCATCTTTTCCAGTTCCTGTTTCACCTTGTCACGTAGAGGCAAGGGAACATGTCGTGCTGTAAACAGTGCAAATGGTTTTGCATCGGGCTGAAGTTTGATTTGATATGGTTCTCCAAGACTACCAAGACCCTGAAACAGAGAGGGAAACTGACCTGCCACTCCTGGTTTAGTTGACAGTGCATCCACCTTTGCCACTAATGCCAGTGCTATGACTGCAGGGAGACCTAATAGGTTCACCTTGAGATTTTTAACCACATAGACACTTTGCAGTGTAGTTTTGTTGCCATATGACAACCTCCCTTTGAACTCTCCAACCACTTCCAATAAACTGCTGGCCGGTCCATATAAGGTTTTCTTTGGTCTCGATAGTTTCAGTTTCCAGCCAGCTCTGCATGACTTGAATGATGCCTCCGATATAGCTGTTACCTCGGCCCCTGTATCAATTTTGAACTTCTGTGGAACACCACATACCTGCACTTGTACCATCCATGGTCTTATTCCTTCTGCTTCCACCCCACCGAGAAACGCTGATTCCATCTTTACCTCTTCGTCTACATCTTCAGGTTGTATCTCAGCAACAGTTTTTGAGAGACATTGATTCTGAAAGTGACATTTCCTGTGACATTTATGACACACTGTATCCTTTGCTGGACATGCGTGATACGAATGCTGCCCTTTACCACACCGAATGCACTTTTTTCTGTTCCTTTCAGGATGATTACTTGCTATTTGATGTGGTTTCTTCTGTGTAAACGCTCCATCAAGTGCCATCTTTTCTCCAACTTGAAGGACTTCTGCTTGGTCATGTATTGCTTCACGTTGCCTAATTATAATCTTGGCCTTCTCCAGCGTTAGGTCTTGATCCAACTGAAGCTTTTCTGACATCATTTTATCCCTGATTCCCACTACCAGTCTATCCCTCAGCATTTCCTCTGTCATCGTCCCGTAATCACAATGCTCGACAAGGGAATACAATTCGGTAATATACTTCTCGGCAGTTTCCCCGTCGAGCTGGTCTCTGCGGTTGAATCTTGCGCGTTCAAATATAACGTTCCTTCTCACCTGGAAGTGTTTATCCAGTTTCCGCATGACTTCCTCATATTCCTCTTTTTCCTTTTTCTTGACCCCAACCGAAGTCAGAACCATTTCGGCTTCTCCTCCCATACAATACAGTAGCATGGATACCTGTTTAGCGCCACTCTCGGAGTCAAGCCCTGACGCCACCCGGAATTGTTCGAAGCGTCTCTTCCAACGACTCCAGTCGTCCGGACAGGCAAAATTAAACGGTTCTGGTGGGTTTAATGTAACTTTCGACATACTAGCACCGCTGCCACCATGTCGGGCATGTGATAACTCTAGCTACCAAAAAGTAATGAATCTGTATTCCAACAGACGCACACACATCATCCGCGCATGCGCGTACATACATACATACATGTAGATAAATAACAGTTCATGCTACAATATTTTGCTCCACCAATGGCTGCAACGTAAACTATAGGAGGCGCTAGCCTAACCGTGCGCTGCACGAATTTGCGCTCAACAGCATCTCTTGCTACTGTAATATGGATCGCAGTGGATCGTTCGGTGTAGGCTATTTAAGTTGAAACGAACACGAGCTAACTCACGTGACGTATTAATGTTATTACGCGGCGTCACATTTCAATAGGTTGAAATGTGGCGCCGCGTCCTAGGGTGTGGCGGGATAAGGTTTGTGCCAAATGGACATAAATTTAACTATGCGCACACATTCATAAACGTGACTACTTTGCATTTCACCCATATATTATTTGTTGCGCATTGTAATTCAAATTGTAAAAATTATACCTGTATCCATCGGATTAATCCCGCGTTTTTTTCTGACATGGCGCGTGATTTTGAGAATCGATAAGTATAGTATTTAAGCAGCCCGTTACAATGCAAAAATCATCGGATAAAACAACCGTTGAGAGTTGCAGTATCGGTCGGCGATGGCTAACACCCGCCCCACGTATGGACCATTTGGTTTGCGACTGGAATATTGGACGTATAAATGACTATTACGGGACGTTTTAGTGGATCAAGAAACTACAATTCTGTGGTGCAAACGGAATGGCCTGCTAGCACGCTATCAGGAATGCAGTGCTTGCAAAATTCCCATGCGTTGGGAAGCCTATCCTCGAGGAACCGATGGTTACAGGTATGCATGCATGTGTACATGTATGCATGTGCGTATTAATTTTTTTAGGCGTATTAATTTTTTTTTAAATTTTATTTTTTAATACCGGTATTATACTATAGGTGGAGATGTCCAAACAGACCATGCCGTAAGGTGAAGTCCATACGACTCGGTTCATGGTTTTCCATGAGCCACCTCACATTGGAACAAATTCTGGAGCTGACATTCCTTTGGACGGAGGACATGTCGGGAAAGACGGTGCGCAAATGGGTCGGGGTTAACAAAAACACAGTTGTAGACTGGTTTAACTTTTGTCGTGAGTTGTGCGCTGTGTATATGGACGATAATGCTAGTGAGAAGATTGGTGGGGTAGGAAAAGTCGTGGAGATTGACGAATCCAAGTTTGGAAAAAGAAAGTATAACCGCGGCAGAATGAGAGAGGGACAGTGGGTTTTGGGTGGCGTGGAACGAGGTACAGATAAGGTGTTTATGCAAATTGTTCCTTCTCGGGATGCAGCAACACTTCTACCTATCATCACTGCCAACGTGGAACCGGGTACGGAAATCCACACGGATGAATGGAGATCTTATGCAACGCTTAACGTTCAAGGCTACGTGCACAACTCAGTCAACCACAGCATTCAATTTGTTAATCCTGCTAATGGTGCTCACACTCAGTCCATTGAATGCACATGGGCACACGCTAAGAAGAAGTACAAGCGCATGCATGGTACTTCCAAACCACTCTTTGCCACGTATTTAATTGAATTTATATGGCGAAGAAAAATTGGGAAAGATACACCATTTGCTATGTTTTTGAACTGTATTACAGCTGTGTATCCTCTTTAATGCTGTAGGTGTGTGAAATGCTGCATGGGAAATTGTATTCCTTGCGATACGCTTAGTTGGTTCATTATACATTTCAGTCAGTTATTTTTGTGCATGCGAGTCAATGTATACTTCAAACAAGTGCATGCATGTAGTCCATATCACTGCATGCGCATCGAAATGAAAGGTATCGAAATACCCGACGCAAAATTATCGAATACGGCCGATCCAAAATTGTTACAATGATCATACCGATAGGGAATTGATTTTTTAGAGGTACATGCAATCCTATAATACGTCACGTGAGTTAGCTCGTGTTCGTTTCAACTTAAATAGCCTACACCGAACGATCCACTGCGATCCATATTACAGTAGCAAGAGATGCTGTTGAGCGCAAATTCGTGCAGCGCACGGTTAGGCTAGCGCCTCCTATAGTTTACGTTGCAGCCATTGGTGGAGCAAAATATCGCGGCTGAGCTCGGCGCCCTGACCTACGCGATGTTCGTGTGCGGCACGGCTGCTGATTAAGGTGAGGGTATAAAACATAGCATTACGGAGGACTGCGTTAGTTGCCCTTATCAGTTACAGTGCACGTAGTTAAAATAGGTGGGGAGAGGCGCGGGTGAGGCGGCGGTATCGTAGGTGGGGTGGTGGTGAGGTTGAGGTGAGGCAAGAAGCTTTACCCTAAGTTCGCGATGAATGTAACCGCTCAAACCCTTGTCCTGTGCATGCGTGTTTTTTTTGACCTCTTGAATTCTATTCATCGAAGTCGCTAATTATTTCATGACGTCACAGGGCCATCGAAAACCTCGAATCCGTAGTAGTAGCAATGAATACTAATGACGGAACCCCAACTAGGAAAATGCCAAACTGTGTGGGTTTGGTACCCGACCTTCCTCTATTACTAGTACGCGAAGATCGGGCTACGCCCAACTAATCCGAAACCACACGCCTTACGTGCCAGCTAGGCTTATGAACTGTAAATGAAAACACAGTAAGCAGGTGGTCTCTATTCAGCAACTACTAGATAGCAACTCAACAGGTTAGCAATAGATATAGCCAAATATGCTACTGGCGATCATTCTGTGCTACAACGCATCCAAACCACGTGCAATACAATGGCGTACCTCTGAAATTATGATTGCTACACGCAATCCACGATCTTTGTATGCACTCGAATATGATTGACGCCCGGGCCGCGAAGCAAATAATGAGGTAGACCTACTACTTGTGCTGCTATGAGCGCAGCTATCAATATAATTTTAATGTCACGTGACCTACAGCTTCGTCCACCACTTAAGTACCAACCCGTGCATGCACCCTCGGCCTCTCGTACGGTATATAGTTTCAGACGGCTGCACCGTTTCTGCTATTGATCATTTAAAAGTATACATGAGCAACATGCACGTATATAGGCAGATACAAGGGCTCAGTTACAAGCGATACACTGAAGAAATGCAGTTTATAAACATAGCAAAAGGTGTGTCTTTCCCATATTGGCATCTCCAAGAAAATTCCACCAGATAAGTGGGGAAAAGTTCAGAAGACGTTCCGAACATCCTCTTGTTTTTTTTTTTCGCATGTGCCCAAGTACTCTCAATTGTCTGGGTATGAGCTCCTGTGGTGGGATCAACAAAGTTAACGGAATGATTCACGGTATGGTGCTGGAATCCCCGACGCTGCAACCGAGCGTAGGAGCGCCATTCGTCCGTATGAATCTCGGTTCCAGGTTGGGGAGTAAAGTCGCAGCATCTCTTGTCGGAACGACTTCCATGAAGACGTTGTCTGTTCCCCTTTCTACTCCGCCAAGTACCCATGCAGTGCCTTCCCTCCAGCGGCCTCTGTTATATTTCCTTTTTCCGAACTTAGCCTCGTCCATGCACTTCCACCACTGTACCGGGGCCACCTATTTTTTGACTGTGTTCAGCCATGAAAACAGCACAAAGCTCGCGGCAAAAGTTGCACCAATCTACTATTGTACTTTTGGAGGATATGTCCACCCACTTTTTTGTGACAGATCCTTCGTCCACAGATATGTCAACTCAAGGATCTGTTCAATGCTCAGATGGCTGCGCGAAAAACCACGAATTCACACGAATGGATTTGGCCCTTCTGCAATGTGGACAGCGCCATCTATAGTGCATTCATCAGTATAAATATATATGCAGTATACGTACATTCGTGCAATTTAACGCCGGCCGACTCACCTGTATCCATCAATTCCGCGCGTTGTGCTTTACCCACGACATTGGTACATTACACTGGCCGCATTTTTGCGATCGTACTAGCAGACCTTTTGCCTTGCACCAGGATATAGCCGTGTCCCTGTCACACAGAACCTTCTTGAGCAGTCTTTTATAAGACCAATACTCTAATGGCAACCCGAAAGGTCCATGGCCAGCAGCCATTTCAATGATATATTACAACTGTACATTTGAAAGTGTTTCTATACATGCTTTCCCGCCATTAAAATAGTAAATCTAACGCGCCCACTAAGACGATTGGTCGACTTCTTGGCGCGCATTTCCCTCTCTTGATCCGGATCGCTCCTGCCAGAATTCTATTGGACAAATTTTGTACTGCAATAGCTATTGGACAAATTTTGTACCGCGATTGGCGCCACAATTACTATCGGGATGCAATACAATGTACCGCATGCGATTGGCGCCTCGATAAGTGGCAGAACATGTAAACTACAAAAGGTATATTAATTGCGCATGCGCAATGAAACGTTGAGGTGTGATGTGCTACGAATAGTCTGGGGCCTAGACCACACTGTGTATGAAGTAGTACTTTGGCATATTGCTTCGGCCTGGGCGCCAAGGTGTGCATACAAGATCGTGGATTGCGTGTGGCAATCATAATTTCAGAGGTACGCCATTGTATTGCACGCGTACTATCGGGCGCCATGCACGTGGTTTTAGAGATACCACTCCAGTGTGGGCATGGGCCTGTGTGGCATACGTACAGGCGTGGTTTTGTGACATGTTAGGACTTCTAAACGCTATGCCAAGTTTTGGTGGTGAAATGGCCCTAGCTCGTGCTACACGGAAGGAAACGGCAGTTCCGCAATGCCGAGTAGCCTTAATGATTTCATAATGTCTAAACAAACGGCTTGGCCACGAAACCTTACTATTGTAATGAATATTAATTTCGGAACCTAAACTGTACTTATGCCGGATCTAGGAATTGGGAGCGGAGGGGGGGGGGGGGGGGGGCAAAGGTGAGGGTGTGGCAGGGGGTGGGGCAAATCAGGAGGCGTAGCCACCCCGGGGAGGGTGCGGGAGGGGGGCACCCAGCGCTGTAAGCTCCCCCAGCGGGGCCTGGGGCGTAGCCCGAGAAGCCAACGCTTTTTGCGTTGTAAACCCCCCAAAAGTACGTAAAAACTGCACCAAAATCGTTATAACTCATCTACGTAGATAAACTCTATTATCTTTGCGTGAAGTGACACCAAAGTTGGCTGGTGGTGTTATCAGCATTGTGTACAAACGATCTATAATACCGGTATCATGCATCCAATGGCAAACCTACTTTGCTTGGTCGCTTTCGACTCCGAGGCCCTATCTGGTCAGTCCAGAGTTACTTCAACGTCAGAAGAACCGGTGAACTATAATATTAATTTTGACGGTACGGATTTGCTACCTAGCCCTACCTGCTAATATAGAAAGATTTGACTTGAAATTTTGTATAGGCGCCTTGCAATTCACTCAAACACAATTCCAGCTGTCGCGGAAGTTTTAATTTAGAGCACGTGTATGCCTGCCCGATGTTCTAGACTGCATGGTGCCGCACCGGCTGGCACTGCAGCCTGTGCCTTTGCACGTACATTTAGTCGTTTTCGCACATACTATTAATTGTGTAAGACACCGCCCCTTGGCTATGAATATTTAATTTCTATTTGGCGGGGGGGGGGGGGGGGGGGGGGGGGGGGGGGGGGGGGGGGGGGGGGGGGGGGGGGGCAAAACCCAGTTGCCCCCCCCTGGATCCGCCACTGGTAGCTTTGTGTTATTGGTGTGTGTTGTGCCCAGACACGCGGTACTTTTACATGTGTACCTTGCTGTTCTGTGTAGTTTTCTTTTCACAACATTGGGGGTGTGGAAAGGAAATGAGGGGTGGAGTAATTAGGTGGGGACTGGGGCTTTGATCATCATCTGTGTGCCTGATACACGTCTGCCATAGTAAGCTGACATTCTTGGGGATGTCTGCGCGTGTAAATATAGGCCTACTTGCATGTGTATGCACGCACGTATGTACACATGTGCATGATTGTGTGTGTGAGTGTGTGTATGTATGTGTACTTTATGGTCCTCTATCCAGACCTGCTGGGTGATGAGCACCGGACCATCAATTTACAACTTCAACTCTCATGTATGTAGCAGTTTATAAGTGCATTTCCTAATGCCATTACTTGCCTTTTTGGTGTAAATTTACCAAATAAAGTATTATTATTATTATTATTATTATTATTATTATTATTATGTTCATTCTACTAGCTTGCACAATTAGATGAAGGAATCTAATTGTGTCCATGATTCAAAAGGTTATGCAGGGTATTAACAGGACCATAGATCTCTGATTTAGGTTGTGTGTGCTGAATAATTGTCCTGCACGAAAAAGCGGTGATCAACATTTAGCCTGCACACTACCTTATAGTATTTCAGCACATAATTAATTATTTTGTGTACAACCAGTTGTTCTGTTTAATTAATTCTCCCACTCTACTTACTCTATGATGTACATGTATATTAAAATTAAATGCTCATTATTATAATACTGGTCCAAAAAAAAAATTCTCCTTTAAGTGTACATCAAGTAATGTAGTACCTGAAAGCACTTGGGGGGGGGGGGCATGCACAGCTACAATTATTTATGGCCTTGATAAATCAATCATGACCCAATGTGCTTTGATCTTTGTATGAAACATTTTGGGACAACCAGAATAGGTTGGACGCTGAATTAAAATTAAACAAAACTGAGAGTGAACGCAGCATAATTAACAGATCTAGGCCAAATAGGATTTTGAAGCATACTTGGAGAGGATGGGGGAGGGGGTGTGACCAAAACCCAAATAGATATTCTCACATAGCAACGTTACTATGTATAGCACCTTGAATAATATAAATCTATCCATATATCAAGAATAAAATTATTTATAACCTGAAAATTTCTGAAAGCTGGTTATTGGAGCTGTACTTTCATATTCACTCGTGCTTTTCGATTTTAACATGCTAAAATTCCTTGATGTTATTAAAATTGGGTTTTTTTAAATTGATGTCCACATATTTCAATGACATTACCATGTTATAATTTTGCCCTTTACGGTTAAAAGATACATGACCAACTTGAAGGCTTTTCCTGATCAATTTAGGCTGAAAGAGTGGGTGTTTTACTCGCAACACACTATATACATATCCCACTTACCAATTTGTGTATTTAAAAAGTGTGTTGTTTTTTGTAAGCCAGATATGTATGTCTGGTCTATTTTGTGTATAAAGTGCTCATTGCACAGCACTCTGGCAGGCTTGACCACTACAGCTGCAAATCCAGGCTCATCATGCATGAGCAATGTAGTTGATGACGAAAGTTTTGCTTAATGTTAGTATTAACCTGTGCCTGCAAAGAATTATTGTATTTTGATTAAATTGTTTCACAACATGCCAATATGACCTGGATTTTTGCAATATCTTCCCTACACTGCTGGATTGTTCTGTTCAGTCGTTAATTTGGTTCGTTTATTGTATCTTGTATCCATGCATTTATTAATTTCTAGATGGATAGCCCAATCACATTTCGCTGATACCCACAGAGCAGTATATATGTGATTATAACAATGTCCTACATGTACATGTTGGTCTAGAACTTTTGTCCTACATGTAGATCTAGGATATTTGAAGATTAAAAAAAAGTAAAATATTGTGAGATGTCCCTTTGATGATGGGACGGAGTCCCAGAGGTGTGCTCTTTTTGTGGACTGGTTGTGTGTCTCTGTGTGTGTTTGCACGAGTGTATGTGGTGTGTGCATCACTCAATTTACTCTCTCTCCCTCTCTTTAATCTTTCCTCCCCCCCCCCCCCCCCCCAACAGTACATGCTGGTCGCACCAGTATATTTGATGACTCCAAAGACACAACTGTTACACCAACTTCATTGGAACACTTCCTGCTGAGTCTTCAATATTCTGTACAAGAGCTCTTTGCAAACTGACTAGTTTTTATAATCCAATACATGGAACTCTTTTTATTATGCAAATTGTGCGATGTTCTTGTCATAAAACGTTGCAATCCAGCCAATTCCGATTAAGTGGAGAGAAGCAGTATTATTGCTATTTTAGTTGTGTTCCACCACCATGCAGAGTGGAGGGATATTTAAGATAGAGTAAAAGTTGATATTATTTTTCATGTGGTGATGCTAAGGGACATTCTACTTGAGTCATTCCATCGGGCCCACATACATGTTCAAGTTGAGGCTGGTTCTGGAAGACATCATAGTTTTTTACTGGGACTGCAGCTGGACCTTGCTGTCGTTTTACTACTTTATGCAAACATTTTTATGGAGTGGGTATAACAGCTGGTGCAGCAGCTAAGGTTGCAGAGGTGAGGAAGCATACAGCCAACGACCAGAGTGTATTGAGTTGGGATGGTCTTTTATCTCTTGCTGTGGAGTCATATGACGCTTGGGGCAGAGAAGCCCAGGAGTGCTTCACACATTGAGCAGCAAGTCCAAGACAACATTCAATCTCTTAACCTGGCTCTGTTCATCTCAAAATCAACTTGAAATTAGTTGGTAGTTAATGTTGTGATAATTTTAATTGTAATAGTAATAATTATAAAGGTATTTCAGTGTATTAGATTATGTGCACAACCCAATGAGCACAGTCACAATATCCTGTTCAAAAAAGTTCTAGTGCACTCTAGTTCTGATGTCAGTTTACTCTTCTTCCCATGTACTATGCTCAGTTTCTTTTTCCATTGCAGAAATTAAGTTTTTTGTGGGTGGTAAACTACCACCTCAGTTGCATCTCTTTTTAAATCCTATATTATTCTAGAAGAGAGAGTAGCTGTACAATCAATACATAAGCTACAAATTTCAAGCTATCTCTGGACTTGCATTTGAATTTTAAATGATAATAAGACATAATTGTGAAACTCTGCATGCCTCTCCTGCCAAATTAACTCACTCGAAGTAATTTAATGAATACTTTAATAGTGTGAACACATTATCAAGTAAGATAAATACATTCCTTGCAATGTTTCACTACCTGTTTATCCCAATTTTGCTCTATAATATATGCCCAAAACATCCTATATATATATATGGGAAAGTTTACGAGAAAAGGGACCTAGCGTTTATTATAAAAAAGTATAATAAAAATGCATTGCGTTTGATTTGCCATAACTTCCGAACAGTTAACGCTATCACCTTCCTATTTTCAACACTTCATACTGCACCATTTCTCTATGGTAAAATACATTTTGGAGTCTTTCGCTTGCTCCGTGTCAGTATTGCAACGTTCGATACCCCACTGGGTTCAAACCCGCCATAACTTTCGGTAGGAGTAATCAATTCGCTTCAAATTCGGTTTGTAGGTAGAGAGGTCCTATACCTATCGATTTGTTCTGTTCGTTGATTTTTATGCCATCCATTACGGAGATACAGTTGAACAAACTACGTGCCCATTTTCGCGCTCGATTCGCGCCAATGATTTGGGCAAATTGCGTTCCGCTCAATGTATGGGGAGGCGGGATTATAACATTGGCGCGAATCAAGCGGGAAAACGTGCACGTAGTTTCGTAGTATTCATTAATAGGTAAACAAAAAGCTTTGATTTCTGCTAGGGACAAACAATAAAACTGGGAATGGTACATGGGAAGAATGAACTGACACCCGACAAGATCTGCAGTCGGCTAGAACCATGCATACATTCCTTGCAATGTTTCACTACCTGCTTATCCCAATCAACATTGCAAGGAATGTATTAATCTTACTTGATCATGTGTTCACACTATTGCAGTATTCATTAAATTACATTTTTCCTTAGAGTAAGTTAATTTGGCAGGAGAGGAGTTTTACAATTATGTCTTATCATTATCTTTTAAAATTCAAGTGCAAGTCCAGAGGTAGCTTGAAATTTATTGATTATACAGCTACTCGCTCTTCTATTATCATTTAGGATCTAAACAGAAATGCAACTGAGGTGGTAGTTTACCACCCACAAAAAACTTAATTTCTGCAATGGAAAAAGAAACTGAGCATAGTACATGGGAAGAAGAGTAAACTGACATCAGAACTAGAGTGCACTAGAACTTTTTTGAACAGGATATTGTGACTGTGCTCATTGGGTTGTGCACATAATCTAATACACTGAAATACCTTTATAATTATTACTATTACAATTAAAATTATCACAACATTAACTACCAACTAATTTCAAGTTGATTTTGAGATGAACAGAGCCAGGTTAAGAGATTGAATGTTGTCTTGGACTTGCTGCTCAATGTGTGAAGCACTCCTGGGCTTCTCTGCCCCAAGCGTCATATGACTCCACAGCAAGAGATAAAAGACCATCCCAACTCAATACACTCTGGTCGTTGGCTGTATGCTTCCTCACCTCTGCAACCTTAGCTGCTGCACCAGCTGTTATACCCACTCCATAAAAATGTTTGCATAAAGTAGTAAAACGACAGCAAGGTCCAGCTGCAGTCCCAGTAAAAAACTATGATGTCTTCCAGAACCAGCCTCAACTTGAACATGTATGTGGGCCCGATGGAATGACTCAAGTAGAATGTCCCTTAGCATCACCACATGAAAAATAATATCAACTTTTACTCTATCTTAAATATCCCTCCACTCTGCATGGTGGTGGAACACAACTAAAATAGCAATAATACTGCTTCTCTCCACTTAATCGGAATTGGCTGGATTGCAACGTTTTATGACAAGAACATCGCACAATTTGCATAATAAAAAGAGTTCCATGTATTGGATTATAAAAACTAGTCAGTTTGCAAAGAGCTCTTGTACAGAATATTGAAGACTCAGCAGGAAGTGTTCCAATGAAGTTGGTGTAACAGTTGTGTCTTTGGAGTCATCAAATATACTGGTGCGACCAGCATGTACTGTTGGGGGGGGGGGGGGGGAGGAAAGATTAAAGAGAGGGAGAGAGAGTAAATTGAGTGATGCACACACCACATACACTCGTGCAAACACACACAGAGACACACAACCAGTCCACAAAAAGAGCACACCTCTGGGACTCCGTCCCATCATCAAAGGGACATCTCACAATATTTTACTTTTTTTTAATCTTCAAATATCCTAGATCTACATGTAGGACAAAAGTTCTAGACCAACATGTACATGTAGGACATTGTTATAATCACATATATACTGCTCTGTGGGTATCAGCGAAATGTGATTGGGCTATCCATCTAGAAATTAATAAATGCATGGATACAAGATACAATAAACGAACCAAATTAACGACTGAACAGAACAATCCAGCAGTGTAGGGAAGATATTGCAAAAATCCAGGTCATATTGGCATGTTGTGAAACAATTTAATCAAAATACAATAATTCTTTGCAGGCACAGGTTAATACTAACATTAAGCAAAACTTTCGTCATCAACTACATTGCTCATGCATGATGAGCCTGGATTTGCAGCTGTAGTGGTCAAGCCTGCCAGAGTGCTGTGCAATGAGCACTTTATACACAAAATAGACCAGACATACATATCTGGCTTACAAAAAACAACACACTTTTTAAATACACAAATTGGTAAGTGGGATATGTATATAGTGTGTTGCGAGTAAAACACCCACTCTTTCAGCCTAAATTGATCAGGAAAAGCCTTCAAGTTGGTCATGTATCTTTTAACCGTAAAGGGCAAAATTATAACATGGTAATGTCATTGAAATATGTGGACATCAATTTAAAAAAACCCAATTTTAATAACATCAAGGAATTTTAGCATGTTAAAATCGAAAAGCACATTTGAATATGAAAGTACAGCTCCAATATCCAGCTTTCAGAAATTTTCAGGTTATAAATAATTTTATTCTTGATATATGGATAGATATATGGGACAGTGTCCAGCAAAATCGGGCTTGTGGGGTTATAATTTTATCACTATAAAAATTGCACGCTGTACTAAACAACACATCTTCGCGACGGTACTACCTTTTCCTTTCCAATTTTGTACACTTGTTCCCACACCATTTCTCTGTGTAAAAATCAATTTTTGTGATCTACTCATTTTCCGTGCCGTGGATACAACAATCGTTAACCCCGCGGGTTAGAATTCCTCATTTCTCCACGTACGAGTGTTGAAAATGCGTCAAATTCGGGTTGCACATAGAGGAGTCCTGTAGCTATTGGTTTGTTCTGTTCGTTAATTTCTATATCATCCATTACGGAGATACAGTTGAACAAACTACGGGCACGTTTTCCCACTTGATTCGCGCCAACAATTTTTGGCAAATCACGTCCCGCTCAGTGAATGGGAAGACGGTGATCATAACATTGGCGCGAATCAAGCGGGAAAATGTGCCTGTAGTTTGCTCAACTGTATCTCCGTAACGGATGATTCAGAAACTAATGAACAGAACAAACCAATAGCTACAGGACTCTTCTATGCACACTCCGAATTTGATGCGTTTTCAACACTCGTACGTGGAGAAATGTGGATTTCTAACCCTCGGGGTTAACAATTGTTGTTTCCATGGCACGGAAGAAGTGTAGATCACAAAAATCGATTATCACACAGAGAAATGGTGTGGGAACAAGTGTACGAAATTTGAAAGGAAAAGATAGTACCGTCGCGAAGATGTGTTGTTGTACAACGTGCAATTTTTATAGTGATAAAATTATAACCCCACAAGCCCGATTTTGCTGGACACTGTCCCATAAACTATTCAAGGTGCAATACATAGTAACGTTGCTATGTGAGAATATCTATTTGGGTTTTGGTCACACCCCCTCCCCCATCCTCTCCAAGTATGCTTCAAAATCCTATTTGGCCTAGATCTGTTAATTATGCTGCGTTCACTCTCAGTTTTGTTTAATTTTAATTCAGCGTCCAACCTATTCTGGTTGTCCCAAAATGTTTCATACAAAGATCAAAGCACATTGGGTCATGATTGATTTATCAAGGCCATAAATAATTGTAGCTGTGCATGCCCCCCCCCCCCCCCACCCCCCCCCCCCCCCCCCCAAGTGCTTTCAGGTACTACATTACTTGATGTACACTTAAAGGAGAATTTTTTTTTTGGACCAGTATTATAATAATGAGCATTTAATTTTAATATACATGTACATCATAGAGTAAGTAGAGTGGGAGAATTAATTAAACAGAACAACTGGTTGTACACAAAATAATTAATTATGTGCTGAAATACTATAAGGTAGTGTGCAGGCTAAATGTTGATCACCGCTTTTTCGTGCAGGACAATTATTCAGCACACACAACCTAAATCAGAGATCTATGGTCCTGTTAATACCCTGCATAACCTTTTGAATCATGGACACAATTAGATTCCTTCATCTAATTGTGCAAGCTAGTAGAATGAACATACATGAGAGTTGAAGTTGTAAATTGATGGTCCGGTGCTCATCACCCAGCAGGTCTGGAAAGAACATAGAGGACCATAAAGCACACATACATACACACACTCACACACACAATCATGCACATGTGTACATACGTGCGTGCATACACATGCAAGTAGGCCTATATTTACACGCGCAGACATCCCCAAGAATGTCAGCTTACTATGGCAGACGTGTATCAGGCACACAGATGATGATCAAAGCCCCAGTCCCCACCTAATTACTCCACCCCTCATTTCCTTTCCACACCCCCAATGTTGTGAAAAGAAAACTACACAGAACAGCAAGGTACACATGTAAAAGTACCGCGTGTCTGGGCACAACACACACCAATAACACAAAGCTACCAGTGGCGGATCCAGGGGGGGGCAACTGGGTTTGCCCCCCCCCCCCCCCCCCCCCCCCCCGCCAAATAGAAATTAAATATTCATAGCCAAGGGGCGGTGTCTTACACAATTAATAGTATGTGCGAAAACGACTAAATGTACGTGCAAAGGCACAGGCTGCAGTGCCAGCCGGTGCGGCACCATGCAGTCTAGAACATCGGGCAGGCATACACGTGCTCTAAATTAAAACTTCCGCGACAGCTGGAATTGTGTTTGAGTGAATTGCAAGGCGCCTATACAAAATTTCAAGTCAAATCTTTCTATATTAGCAGGTAGGGCTAGGTAGCAAATCCGTACCGTCAAAATTAATATTATAGTTCACCGGTTCTTCTGACGTTGAAGTAACTCTGGACTGACCAGATAGGGCCTCGGAGTCGAAAGCGACCAAGCAAAGTAGGTTTGCCATTGGATGCATGATACCGGTATTATAGATCGTTTGTACACAATGCTGATAACACCACCAGCCAACTTTGGTGTCACTTCACGCAAAGATAATAGAGTTTATCTACGTAGATGAGTTATAACGATTTTGGTGCAGTTTTTACGTACTTTTGGGGGGTTTACAACGCAAAAAGCGTTGGCTTCTCGGGCTACGCCCCAGGCCCCGCTGGGGGAGCTTACAGCGCTGGGTGCCCCCCTCCCGCACCCTCCCCGGGGTGGCTACGCCTCCTGATTTGCCCCACCCCCTGCCACACCCTCACCTTTGCCCCCCCCCCCCCCCCCCCTCCGCTCCCAATTCCTGGATCCGCCCCTGGCTACGGTTCTGCGTATTTATCCCCGTAAAGTAGGTTAATTAAAACGCCCACGAACACTACCTAGTGCACCGAGACGACTGATCGAAACATACGTGAGAGTTGGAGTCGACAGACCGGTTGTCATCACTTAGGAGATCTGGAAAGAACAATTGAGTGACCATAAACTATTAGCTAGTGATAACTACTGAGTAGCATGCACGCGTGTTAGCATACACAGGCAGCTTCAGAATGAAATGCAATTTACACCATCATTCTAAACGTTAGCCTCACCTCCAGCTTCCTTGAGCTTGTTGGTCATACTAGGGTGCAATAGTAAAAGATAAAAAACTTTCCTCGAAGACAAGTCTAAAGCGTGGCCATGTTGTTGTATACGAGAAACAAAGAGGAACGTCTTATTATAAAAAAAGTAGAGAAATTTTGAAATGACATCGGTGTGTCTACGCGAGTTTTGGCACGATCGACACATGCGACCGGTATGGGGACCCGACTTGCATCGGTCGGGTCCCCAGTCTGTGCAATTTTGGGTATGGTGTGCGTCGTAAACAATGTGTGGTGTAGTTTTGGCACGAATTACACCCCATAAACGAGATGGCGCGACCCGAATACGAAAAGCGAGCGCGTGTCGAATTATGGCATAGATAATTATACATGGATTTGGAAACCTCACGTGATCCATTAGGACTCGTACAACATTTATTTGCAATCCATGGGGGGGATGTGCGTACTATGAGCTTGTATTTAAAAAAAAAAAATTCGTAACAGACTTATTCCAGTACACAGCTAGCCATAAAACCCCAACTAACGACCACTTCCGGCGAAACTCGGATTGCATGTGGCTAATGACATTCATTGCTGGGTTTCCAATCCATGTATCTAATATCTATGGTTATGGCAGTGTTCACCCCCCATACAAACAGCCGACAGCGGTGAATTTCAATGGCCGCAAACAGCTAGCGGTGACAATACTACCATATGACAGACACAAAAGGGCCGTCCATTGTTCGTATAGCATAAACTTCTAGAACAATCGGCGGCCGCCTCTAGCTGGTTTGCGGCGGGCCCAGGGACTCTTTTTTTTTTTTTATGTCAGACATGTGTAGTGATTTCAACGATCCAGGTATATGTAATAAATTTATTGCATGCTTTCGACCTATATTAAGACTCCAAATTTCAAGCGTGTTTCAGCTGTCTAATCTAGTTTTGTCCATCCAGCCACCTGGACAGTCGTCACGAGGCATGACCCTTCTACAGCAAGCGCTGCTGCTGGGTTGGAGGAAATACTAAAGGAATTATCAAAACTTGAGGCTTTCTACAAGCTCGACCCAAACATCGGAAGCGAGGATCCTCGAATAATCCCCACACTCCCTGATACAGTTGACATCGAACTGCTTACGAAAGCTCTTGACTTTTATTCGCCCGATGAAAAGGAGCGCATTTATGCTTTTAATAGAGAGATCGAGATTCCCCTAAGGAAACTTCTTGTGGATGTCGCCAAGTGCTGTTTGAAATGGCCTGGCAAAGCCAAACATGTAGCTCTGTTCTACTGTCTAGACGATGCAATTTTTCCACATGAATTGAAAGAGCTAATTACCGTAGCTATAAAAGATATTTTTAGTGATTCAGACTACGGGCTAGACGCGCTTAGGTGTGCCATTGAGGAATTGAAAGATACAGAAGAGTTACAAGCTGAATCTCTCGAGAAGCTAGTACTCTTTCGAAAATTAGCAGGATATATCTATGATCGGAAGGCGCTTGAAAAATTGTGTGAAATGGCTCTGCTAGTGAAATCAATAGGTAATATCTCGGAATGGAACGTAAGGTTATCAATGTTGAGGTTCATTCAAGTGGCAGGAGAGTACTTCAAACTTTTGCTCCCTTCCACACTCAATTCGACTTCAGGCTCAAGCTGCAAGGCCATATGCATCTCAAAGACACTAAGTGATCTGCGTGACAAGCTTTCACACTTGAGCATTAAAAAACTGCAGGCATTAAAGAACTGTAATGATGCTGTATTTAAAGATGTGCAAACTGACATTACCCACCTTGAAACTGCGTTACAAGAAATGAGCAAATGCTACCAACAACGAAAAGATAATTACAAAGCTCTTTGGAATGATTTGAAGAAATTACCAGAAAACACCACCACTCAGCACGGATGTACCTGTACATGGTTTAAAGATTTAAAAACATTGCTAGAGCCTCCTGGACGAGGTGGTTCTAGAGCTGATGTTAATTATGATGAATGTGTTGAGGAGCTTCTTCATTTTGAACACACTGAAAAGAAAAAGGAAAAGGAACTAATAAATTTTTTTAGCACATTGAACAAAAAAATGAAAAAAGATCATACATCTCTTGATGTGACTCTTAAAGCCATGCAGATTACCCGCGAGGAGCATGATAGACGAAAATCAGAGTTGGGAAAAATTAAGGGTGTGACTGAACAGAAAAAAAAGCTAAAGGATTTAATTATGAGAATAAAACCCTGCTTTGGGAATGGAAATTTGTCAAAAAAGTATGAAGACTTTAGAACTGACTGTGACACTATTCTATCAGAGGATAATGAAGTTTTCAAGTGGATGAGTGATCCCACATCAAAAGTAGAGAAGGTCTTCCACAAAGTGCATATAACATCTATTTCTGATAAAGCAGATAAAGTCAAATTGCGTCTTAGTAAAATAGAAGAGCTCATTAGTATGATTGAAGCCCTTCAAGAAACAGTAGATAGCGGGCAGAGCCTTGAATTCTTGCCAACTGATTATGAAATCGCAAATAGGAAAATTTGTAGCGCTAAAGCTGCCTATATTACTGATGCAATTTCTACGTATCCAGCAGATATGACTGAACAGCTAAAAAACCTTCAAGCGCAATTTGCCGATTCAAATGACATTATTAACAAAGCTGATACTATTGTAATGAGATTTCCTGAAATCCTTGATCCACTGAAGCTGAAATTGAAAATTATGTCACACGAACAGCACTATTGGAAAATGCTATCAAGATGTGTGGAAGATAAAATTAAAAAAAACCATCGATGTCTACCCTCATCCAATGTGACTACGATGATCATCACTAAATGTTATACAAGTACAAGTACTAGAACTGAATCAGAAAGCCAGCAACTTATTATGGCACATCAGTTTTTTGTGGCTTCCATTTATGAATTACTGAAGGAAATTAGTGATTACCCAGAGCTTACTTGTTTTTTGAATGTTACAAACCAGGTTAGAAACCATTTTTTGCATCCTGATCCGTTTCAGAAAACCGTTTTGGACATCGACACCTTCGAAACGGTTTCTATAAAAGATCATAAATTCAAATTGGCGAAGGAAGTTGCAATCTTGTCCATAAATGTGAAGTTTATATTGAAGTGTCTCGAGAAAAGTCTTAGATAAACTCTGCAAGGATAAACTTCCTAGTTTGGTCGGGAGTTGACTTGGATTTGTATTGTGTATGTATCAGTTAAAACTTATCAATTTATACAAGCCAAATGCAGAAAAAAATGCAGTGCATGAAGGTAGCTATGTAATAACTGACATGTTATTCAGGTAGAATACTTGCTGGTAAATTGGTTAATGCACTATACAAACTATCAATATTTTGTCAATGGTAGATCCATGAATATATCACCATCATTTTTTACTAGACATTGATAAAGTTCCTTTCAATTTAGTATACTTGTTCTTCAATAATCCTATAGACTTACATTTTTCAACATGAATGCAAACTTGGGGATAGCTGCTTGGACCTTTCAACTTCTTGGGATAGCTGCTTCTTCCCTAGTGTAAAAGCAGGTATTTCCAATTTTGCTCCATGCAAAATGAAATCTTCATCAATAGTGAAGCCATGGTCAGCAAGAACTGTGTCCCCTAGTTCTAATAAATCCAAAAATTCCCTGATAGCTGAACAAGTGTGGCAGCAGCATCCATAGCTTCCTCTGTAATGATGGGTGCAGTTTGCTCTTCATCATTGTGAGCACTGGTAATCTCAATCTCATGTAAAATGTTCATTTCTCCAACTGGTTCATGGTCATCACCATCACACCCACGTGTCTCCTCATCATTCAGTTTACCACTGGTCTCAAATTATTACCTTAATCAGGAAAATATGGCATCATAGCGAGACCTAAGGGCTTTTATCAATATATTTGTTGAAATCCTGTCTTGTAGCTTGTGTGATGGGTTGCCCTAAACAGTACCTTGTATTACACCAATGCCCTTGTTATGTTGCAAATATGTGTGTTTTCTTGTAATGTCTTAAAACCCAGAGATCATATGGTTGCTAGGCGGCATTGCTAACCAGACAGCCCATTGTTTCATGGCATAGACTTAATTTCCACTTTTCAATGGATCGTCTACAGCCTTGAGATCCTAATTAGGTTGACATGGACACTAACATTTTTCCCAACTCCTAAATGAATATCCCTTATTTCCTGATTCTATTACAGGATGGTGTGACAGCTCTCATGTATGCAACAAGCAAAGGACACAAGAAGTGTGTGAAGGCACTCCTGTTAGGAGGTGCTGATGTCAACATTCCAGATAATGTGAGTAGTACCAAGGCAGTGAGATGTCTATTGCTGATGTTGCTTATTCTTGCTTTAGTATATGATTATATATATCGGATAATACAGGATGGTAAGACTGCTCTCATGGTGGCATCACTTGGAGGACACAATGAGTGTGTGGAGGCACTCCTGAAAAGGGGTGCCCAGGTCAAAATTACAGATAATGTGAGTAGTACGAAGTCAATAAGGTGTCTGTTATTGATGTGTGTCCTTGTGGTGTGTGGCTGATAAGTGAGGAGAATATTGTGTGTGTTGGAGTATCTCCACTTTCTTAGTCTCATACCCAGACCCAAATGTACGTAACAACTTGCACACACGGGCTGTTTCCGCGTAGCGGTGATGTAATCCTCCGCTGCTGCGAACGGGTCTGGGGCCAAGATTAATAATCGGGTATGATAAAAAAATTAATGAAACAAGTAAATAAAAAACATTCTCTATGAGAAAGTTGGTGGCATATAGGATTTGAATGCAATGGTGGTGTAAAAAGGAAGGAAACAAGGGTCTAATAATAAGGGAAAATGGAATAGTCCTATATTTAGCACACGAACAACATACTATATCCTAGATGTAGAAATGTGCTAAATATAGGACTATTCCATTTTCCCTTATTATTAGACCCTTGTTTCCTTCCTTTGTACACCACCATTGCCTTCAAATCCTATATGCCACCAACTTTCTCATAGAGAATGTTTTTTATTTACTTGTTATATCTAGTGCAAGAATGCATGCATGCATGTGTGTATGTATGTATGTGTGTATGTATATGTATGTATGTATGTATGTATGTATGTGTGTGTATGTATGTATGCATGCATGCATGCACGTATGTATGTATGTATGTATGTATGTATGTATGTATGTATGTATGTATGTATGTATGTATGTATGTATGTATGTATGTATGTATGTATGTATGTATGTATGTATGTATGTATGTATGTATGTATGTATGTATGTATGTATGTATGTATGTATGTATGTATGTATGTATGTATGTATGTATGTATAATTATTTGTATATCTGTGTATATGTGTGCATGTAAGTGGTTGGATGAATGGATGGACGGATGCACGTATGTATGTACGTACATACATACATACATACATACATACATACATACAATGTACATACATACATACATACATACATACATACATAATAATAATAATAATAATAATTGCCATCGCATTGCACATGTACAACACGTTTGGGGGAAGGAAAAGATGAAGTGATAACAGTGAGCTAGTTTGAAAAGGAACACAACTGTTGTTAGGTGTTCAGTTTTGTGTTGACATCTGACTTTGACCAATTGTGATACTTTCTAACGTGTATCTTGATACCCTTGATGGAGTTAGATGAAAATTGACAACCTGGTATTGGACATGATGCAGAAACCGCAGTGTTGATAGGTGGAATATGTTCACCGCTCATAGTAGCCCCTTTGTGTATGCGGCATGAATGAATTTTGACACCTTTCTCAGAATCAGATGTAAATGTACATCCCCTGATTGGACAAGAGAAGCATTTTTGAATGACAAGTGATGAACTGGCGGACAGACGGTTTGAGCCATGTTTCTGTGTGAAGTGACTATGCAAGTATTGATCACTTGTGAAGTATTTGTTGCATAAATTACATTTGCTCTTCGACGGAGAGGACAGACCCTTTTGGCATGCTTTACGAGATTTGTATTTGTTATTTAGAGACTCATCAATGGTTTTGGCACCCTCATTTAGCACTTTACGCCATCTATCTCTGGAAAGTGCTACAACATGCCAATCAGGTTGGATCAGAAAAGATTGTAGGTCATTAGATACACAGTCTCGCCACCGAAGCTTTGGCTTGTGTTGTGGTCGCTTTCCAGATGTTAGTTCACCAAATAGAATAATCTTTGGTAGTCTGTGGTCTTCCATTCTCCAAAGATGGCCCAACCACCTCAACCTAGACAGGCAAATGAGAGTGGAAGCTCTAATGGACTGTGACCGACTCAGAATAGATACGTTCGAGATATGATCAAAAGGATTAACATTGAGCGCTTGTCCAAGACAAGCCATATGAAAGGTGTTGATACGCTTGAGATTGTAGGCAGTGGTGGACCAGGTCTCTGCCCCATAAAGCAAAGCTGGTAAGACTGTTGCATTGTAGACAGCAAGTTTGGTTTTGGTTGATAGATTGGAGTTTTCCCAAGCTGTATTCTTTAAGCAGCTGAACACTGAAGCAGCCTTGGCAATACGAGCATTAATTTCAGAAGATAAAGATGAATCTGATGACAATATATACTGCCAAGATATCTGAAGGAAGAAACTACTTCTAGATTGGTTTCTTGGATGTGAAAGACAGAAGATTCATTTGTGGGATGAGAGGACGTAGACTGGATCATTACTTTTGTTTTGTCTGTGCTCACACATAAACCCCAGTCCTGGGCTGCTGTAGAGAAGCGATTTATAAAATCCTGTAGTGAATCACCATCATGGCAACTTGCCATGACATCATCAGCAAATCTAAGATCACAAATTGAAACCGACATTGGAAGCCTTGTACCAGAACGTCTAAAAAGCTTTCCATCCATCTTGTAACTGACTTGGACACCGTCATCAAATTCCATCAAAGCATCTTGCATCACTTTGTTGAAATATAGGTTAAAAAGGAAGGGTGCTAAAACACAACCTTGTTTTAGCCCGTTTGAGACTGAAAAGGGATTTGATAATACACCATTTATACGCACTGAAGCCTCCATACCAAAATGCAGTTGTTTAATGATGTTGACCATTTTAGCAGGGAACCCCAATTTACCAAGCAAGCACCAGAGTGCATCCTTGGAACAGAATCATATGCTTTTTTGAGGTCAAAAAAACACATGAAAAGTTGGCAGTTTTGTTCTCGAGCTTTTTCTTGAAGTTGACATTACATACATACATACATACATACACATACAATACAATATAATACACACATACATCCATGCTTACCTACATGTATACATCCACACATACACATAATAGCTGCATGTAAGTGCATGTACTGTGCCAATACTTGCCATTTTTGCTAAACATTGCAAATAAGATTTATTAAATATACATTGCATATTGGAAAACCTATTTTTAACCTACAATACACACTAAACACTCCAAATGTAAAGGCAAAACACCTTGAGAGGATCACTGTTGCATTTGCTCTGACAAGGTTCAGACAGACAGACATACATATTAATTAAGCGCAAGTGGCTTTTTAAGTGCCTCCTCTAGTTTTCAAGATTCCAAACATAACCAAGTTACAGTGGTGTTCACCGAAAGAGGGGAAAAATGCAATAATGCACATCTTTGATTTTATCTCATGAATGGTATATAATTATATCATGCCAATTACATTTTTAGATTCAGCATCTACTTCTGAACAGAGTACATTTGCTTTAATTCAATTATAACTTGGAAACAAAACAATGCACCATAGTAAACAACTGCTGGTCAGGTTGGATGTTCAAGGCTATAACTCCTCTGTACTTTGTAGTTAAGTTACATAATTTTTTTTGTATGTACCCAATACAGGTGAGTACCTATAGTGTTGTGTTGAGCTCTTAAGTCTCACTCGCTGTGGAGATCGGTAGGAAAGTATCGCTTTTCAGAGGGAGGCGTGGTCTTCGTATGAATTCGGACAAATTAGTTCGACTTAAGGATTAAAATTGACTTTTTCTAAATGAGAGGTCTCTGGGGTATCCATATAATTTATAATAATTTTTTGGCAGCTTGCTATCGGCATTAAACAATCCATGAAATGCTAAAAATCTTAACATTGAAAGCCATTTTTCAACCGTTTTTAGGATTTCTCCGTATATCATAGTAAAAATGTAGCAAAGAATCATAGTATTTGCGTTTGTAAGCACTGTACGTAACTTTTAAAAGCATTTCTACGTGTAGAATACTTGATAGAATAAGTACAAATGCGATGATTATGTGCTACACGTTTACTACCATATACGGAGAAATCCTAAAAACGGGGGAAAAATGGCTTTCAATGTTACGATTTTTAACATTTCATGGATTGTTTAATGCCGATAGCAAGCTGCCAAAAAATTATTATAAATTATATGGATACCCCAGAGACCTCTCATTTAGAAGATGTTAATTTTAATCCTTAAGTCAAACTAATTTGTCCGAATTCATACGAAGACCACGCCTCCCTCTGAAAAGCGATACTTTCCTACCGATCTCCAAAGCGAGTGAGACTTAAGAGCTCAACACAACACTATAGGTACTCACCTGTATTGGGTACATACAAAAATAATTTGGTAGCTTAACTGCAAAGAGTAGAGGAGTTATAGCCTTGAACATCCAACCTGACCAGCAGTTGTTTACTATGGTGCATTGTTTTGTTTCCAAGTTATAATTGAATTAAAGCAAATGTACTCTGTTCAGAAGTAGATGCTGAATCTAAAAATGTAATTGGCATGATATAATTATATACCATTCATGAGATAAAATCAAAAATGTGCATTATTGCATTTTTCCCCTCTTTCGGTGAACACCACTGTATTTGCATCAAGCCCAGCTTTTTAAAACTCCCGTTTGGCCAGTTCACACACATGAGCGTACAAACCTGCAAGTCCATGAGCAAGTTCACAACTCAGCGCAAGTGTATGCGCGAGTGAGTGCCTTGCATGCAATTTTAAGTAAAGCACTACTCACTGATGTGTAGAACATGTGATGCAATGATTGTTAATTTTTTATGCACATACATAAAATGGGACAGTGTCCAGCAAAATCGGGCTTGTGGGGTTATAATTTTATCACTATAAAAATAGCACGTTGTACTAAACAACACATCTTCGCGACGATACTACCTTTTCCTTTCAAATTTCGTACACTTGTTCCCACACCATTTCTCTAAGCGAAAATCGATTTTTGTGATCTACTCATTTTCCGTGCCGTGGATACAACAATTGTTAACCCCGCGGGTTAGAAATCCTCATTTCTCCAAGTACGAGTGTTGAAAATGCGTCCAAATTCGGGTTTACATGGAGGAGTCCTGTAGCTATTGGTTTGTTCTGTTCGTTAATTTCTGTATCATCCGTTACGGAGATACACTGTTGAACAAACTATGGGCACGTTTTCCCGCTTCATTCACGCCAATGATTTTGCAAATCGCGTCCAGCTCAGTGAATGGGAAGGTGGTGATTATAACATTGGCGCGAATCAAGCGGGAAAATGTGCCTGTAGTTTGCTTAACTGTATCTCCGTAACGAACAGAACAAATCAATAGCTACAGGACTCCTCTATGCACACTCCGAATTTGACGCGTTTTCAAAACTCGTACATGGAGAAATGTGGATTTCTAATTCACGAGGTTAACCATTGTTGTATCCACGGCACGGAAAAGGTGTAGACCACAAAAATCGATTTTCACACAGAGAAATGGTGTGGAAACAAGTGAAAGGAAAAGGTAGTATACTGTAGCGAAGATGTATTGTTTAGTAAAACGTGCAATTTTTGTAGTGATAAAATTATAACCCCACAAGCCCGATTTTGCTGGACACCGTCCCAAATAATGTGATAGTGTTGGAATGGAGTGGCTAGTGTGATGGGTTGTGTTTATCCTTAAAACAGTGTATTATGTGTACCTTCTATTACAGGATGATATGACTGCTCTCATGTATGCATCAGATGGAGGATACGTTGACTGTGTGGAGACACTCCTGAAAAACAATGCAGATCCCCACATTCAGGATAATGTGAGTAGTCCCAAGGCAGTGAGATGTCTGTTGCTAATATGTGTCCCTGTGGTGTGTGTGATCAGGGAGAGTAGAATATTGTGTGCCCACGGTGGTGCGATGAGACCTACCCGTAAACAGGCTTACCCATATGCATATGGCATTTCCTAATATATATGTAGCCTGGGCAGAAAGGACACACCCATGCACATCATTGGGTAGGTGTGGTGTGGTACACATGTTCTGTTCAATGCTAGTGTTGGGATGGAGTGGCTGGTGTGATGGGTTGTGTTCATCCTTGCTACAGTATATTATGTGTATCTTCTATTACAGTATGGTAGGAATGCTCTCATCAGGGCATCGTATGGAGGATACGTTGAGTGTGTGGAGGCACTCCTGCTAGGGGGTGCCCATCCCAACATTCAAACCCTCAGGGTGAGTAGTACTAAGCAGTGCCGGATTAAGCACTGTGGAGGCCCATATGCAGTCTAACTTTTGGGGGCCCCAGCCCTACTGCGTACTGGAACATCATTTGCTTTTCCTGCCAGCAAAATGTTGTAATACGACATTATTAGATTTATGAAAGCAAGTATTATGTAAATGCATATATAAAAAGAAGTCATTAAAAATAAATTAAAACTACGTAGGTAATTACCATTTCGTACCGTACACTACTGTTTACAATTAAAATAAGTAATAAATGAAGTTCTTCTTTCTTAATTTTGTAGTAATGAAGTCGTCAGAAATATTTTGAAAGTCACTATTCTGCAAAATGTCATATCCAGCGGCCATAATTGCAAGCAAATTCAATCGTTCTTGCGTCACTGTGGCTCGATGACAGTTTTTCAGAATTTTCAACTTAGAAAATGTTTGTTTGCCAGTCGCTCATTAAGCATCTGTAAATTCTTAGTGCAGTGAAAAGTTGGTAGAACCAACCATGTTTTCATATATATGCTGGTATTGTATAATCAAAGTCTTCTAACTGATGTGAAATACTTGAAATGAACCGTTTCAAATCAATTGATATCATCATCATCTCTCGAAATGCCTTGGTTGCCTGTCTTAGTTATCTGTTTTGGATGGAGATTCAACTAAAAACCTAAACAATGACTGAATTTTGTTGTATGCCTGCACGCGACGGTTGAGCTCAACAGATAGTCTAGCCAATATCGGTAGATATAGGTTTCAATCCTGAACTTGTCTTTTCCAAGTAGTACAACTTCTTTCATGTCACCTGATGGTTGTAATGCCATTTTCGCTTGCGCAAACTTGTCGGAGTATTTCAACTTTCTCATTCACTTTCTCTTTGTATTCATCAAACAGATCTTGCTGGGCCCTGGCAATTGCTTACTCTAGCCTAATGGTTAATCTGGCACTGGTACCAAGGTAGTGAGATGTCTGTTGCTGATGTAGTATTTATGGACCAGCCATCATTGTCACGTCCAATGCTCAGTAGAACTTGTTTGGGATCGTGTGATGTGTGCATGTGCATTGTTGTATAGCTGTAAGTATATAAATAGTACATGCCAGCGCGATTGTATTTCCCAGATCTGCTCCCCTGAGTACACATTATTGCTGAGTGAAGTAGGAAGACGTTCAGACGGCACCTGAACCAGAGAATGGTCTGATGTTTTGGCAAGAAGTGAGGCTAGTCTCTTATAGACAATAATAGCAGTAGGGCCTATACAAGATTCTCTCTGGAAGTTCTTCTACATTGGGGAGGTGTGGTGTGGTATGCATGTTTAGTCTGTTGTTAGGATGGTAGTGTTGGGATGGAGTGGTTCATGTGATGGGCTGAGTTCAGTATATTATCTTCTATTACAGGATGGTTATAGTGCTCTAATGTTTGCATCTGTGCAACAACACGCCAAATGTGTGGAGGCACTCCTGCTAGGTGGTGCTGATGTCAACATTCAGGTCAAGGTGAGTAGTACCAAGGCAGTGACATGTCTCTTGCTGATACGTGTCTGTGTGTGACCAGGAGAGTGATAAGTGAGTAGAATATTGTGTGTTGGACTATGAGCTGCAACCATGAGTATGCCTTTGGGGATCTATGTGTAGTTAATGTGTGTGTGTTAGGACCAACAAACTAGCACACATATAGCAATACACACAGATACAGCAACTAAAGCCACACACATGGTTGTGAAAAATAAAATAAAATCTGTCTGCAGAAAAAAAATCTTGCAGGGGAGATAAACATTCAAGCAGCACGAATCAAAACATGTAAGATCCTCGGGGGAGGGGGGGCTAAAGTTCAATTGATACTTTAAATGCATGCATTACACATAATGTGAGTAGTACCTAAGCAGTGAGATGTCTGTTGCTAATATGTGATGTGTGTCATCGTGGTGTGTGTGTGTGTGTGTGTGTGTGTGTGTGTGTGTGTGTGTGTGTGTGTGTGTGTGTGTGTGTGTGTGTGTGTGTGTGTGTGTGTGTGTGTGTGTGTGTGTGTGTGTGTGTGTGTGTGTGTGTGTGTGTGTGTGTGTGTGTGTGTGTGTGTAGTTGGGTGCAGGTGTGTGTGTGGGGGGGGGGGGGGGTTGTAGTAGATGGGAATTGGTTGATATAATAAGATGAAGGATTAATAGTGTAGTAGTGTAGTGCCAGCTACTCTACACCTTGGGTGTTAAGCAGGCACATGACATGCACACACACTAGAAAGATCTAGAAATACCAATAGTCTATATATATCATGCGTGTTCTGTGAAGAGTCATTCTTGTCACTGAGCTGTTACTTGTGACTGGGTGCGTACGCGCTATATTGGTAGCAGAGAGCGGAATGGCTAATGCCCATGTCAGTCTGCCCAAACCGTTTGCGTCGGGGAACATCCACGAATGGTTCGTGCGTTTCGATATTTGTAGCGACGCAAACAAATGGGACGACGACACAAAGGTATTGAAACTCCCTACGCTGCTAGAAGGTGAAGCGCTCGCAGCATGGCTGGAACTCAGCACCGAAGCGAAGAAGACCTATGCGAAGACAAAAAAGGAGCTACTGGCAGCGATGACATCAACGAGTTTTAGTACCCTGGAGAGGTTTCGGCAGAGAAAAATGGTCCCCGGCGAAGCGCTGCCAGTGTTCCTGCATGATCTAAAGCAGCTGCTGGAGCAAGCCATGCCCGGGCTCGACTCTACCGCCAAGGAGCAACTCTTGCTGCATCAGTTCGTGACGGGCCTTCCCTCGGCAATCAGCAAGCAGCTACGGGCAACGGGAAACACCACTGACTTGCGGTCGACCGTAGAGCGCGCGAAACTGTTGACCGCCCTGGAGATCGAGAACGAACAGCAGGCCGCCGCAGTAGCGTCTCCTAGCAACCCGACAAACGCAGTCGTAGAGAAGCTGTCGGAGCAAGTAGCAGCTTTGACAGAGCAGGTTGCAGCGCTGAGCGCGCTACAACAAAGAAAACAGGATGGTACCCCACGCGCCGCACGGCCTGTACGTTGTTACTACTGTGGGAAAGTGGGTCACATCCGTCGAAATTGCCGAAATCTACCTGCAAATCGCGAGCAGTATCCGGAAAACTCCAGAGGGGTGTCTGCAGAGGGCTACAGACACCCTGCGCGCCAGTGAGCCCACTTGAAGCAGCGTTCGTCGCTTCCATCAGAAGCAGCGTTCGTCGCTTCCATCAGAAGCGGCGTCTCCGTGGTGAATGGACTGGTGGGTGGGATGATGGTGGAGGTGATGTTGGACTCCGGTTCTTCAGTATCGCTCATCAGGCACGACATCGCCAAACGCTTCAACGGAACGACTAGCCCGGACGATACGCCAAAGCTAAGGTTGGTTACGGCAGGCGGCGAGGAGATCACCATTGTCAAGGCGTCAGTGAAGTTAAGCGGCATCGAAGAGGTACCGGAGCATAGTTTCATCGTGGTCGAACAGCTCATCTCACAAGTCATCCTTGGGGTTGATTTTCTGCAACAACAAGGGTTGGTACTCGACTTCACTACCTCGCCCGTGTCAGTCACTGTTGCCTGGCAGAAAAGGCCGACACCTGTCAGTACAGCACCTGGACCAGCACCATTACCAGAACCAGAAGCACTGCAGGCAATTTGGAAAGCGGAGAGAGAGAGGAGAGAAAAGGTGTGCATTGTGGCATCCCTGGAAGTCCCAGTTCCAGATGAGGTGGACGAGTGTGTAATACCGGTTTTCAAGGAGTTGGCAGATGCTGAACTTCCAGGATTTATTAAGCCTTGCTTTGAAGAGACAATTCGACAGGCAAGAGACCGATTTGTCAAGATCCCTGGGCTTACCAAGTTGGCCTGTCACCAGATCAACACTGTGGGGTCTCCGGCAAGAGTCCCACCCAGGAGGATACCAGCACACTTCCAGCAAGAAGTTCAGGAGCAGATAAACGATATGCTGAAGAAAGGGATCATTGTGGAAAGCAGCAGCGCATGGCTAGCACCTGCTGTCTACACCAGGAAGAAGACGGGAGAAATCCGGCTGTGTGTGGACTACCGTGAGGTAAACAAGAGGACAAGAAAAGATGCCTACCCACTTCCCCTAATTGAAGAAGTCCAGGATCGTTTATCAGGGGCAACTGTCTTCAGCAAGTTGGACCTCCAGTGTGGGTACTGGCAAGTACCAGTGGACCCAAAGGACCAAGAGAAGACAGCATTCTCGCCTGGTCCTGGAATGGGGTTGTTCCAGTTCACAAGGATGCCCTTTGGATTGTGTGGGGCACCCAGCACATTCCAGAGACTCATGGACGTGGTGATGCGGGGACTGCCATTTGTCACCACCTACATCGATGATGTCCTGATCCACTCAGCAAACGAGGAGCTGCACAAGAGCCACTTGGAGCAAACATTCCAACGCTTGAGAGAGGCAGGACTGACCCTCAGAGGAAGCAAGTGTCAGATCGGGATGGCACAGGTAACGTACCTGGGACACACCTTTTCCAGGGAAGGAATGTCACCAGATAGCAGCAAGGTGGACGCGGTGGTAAACTGGCCCCAGCCAAAGGATGAAGCAGAGGTGCGGCAATTCCTTGGACTCGCTTCATACTACCGCAAGTACATCGATAAATTTGCTGACATGGCAGCCCCCCTATACCAGCTGACTCAGAAGGACACTCCCTTCCAATGGACAAAGGAGAGCGAGGAGTCATTCCAGAGGCTGAAGGCGTGCCTGACAGAAGCACCAGTCCTGGCATACCCATCGTTCGGCAAGCAGGCCAGCACTATGGTACTACAGACAGATGCTAGCAATGTAGGGCTGGGGGCTGTCCTGGAGCAAGATCAGCGAGTGATTGGCTATGCCAGTCGCACACTCACCAAAGCAGAGGCCAACTACAGCGTGATCCAACGTGAGTGCTTAGCAATTGTGTGGGCCATGAAACAGTTCAGCCACTACCTGCTGGGACGTACTTTCCAGCTAATGACGGACCATGCCCCCCTGCAATGGCTCGCTGAACAGAAAATGGAGGGCCTCCTGTGTCGTTGGGCTCTGGCAATACAGAAATTCAGCTTTGGGATAGTGTACAGGAAGGGAACAGCCAATGGAAATGCGGATGCACTGTCACGAAGGAGAGAACCAGAAAGTGAAGCACTCCATGCAGCCTTGACCACAGTGTATTCTGGCTTCACAGCAGAAGAGATCAGGCAAGCACAGAAACAGGAGGACACAATCCAGCAACTGTACAGTGCACTCCAGTCCAAGCAACACCCTCCACTCAGAAATTGGAAACGACCACCAATGAGACGATATGCCCAGCTCTGGTCACAGCTTGTTACAGTGGATGGTATTGTGTGCAGGAAGTACCAGCCAGGCCCTACATCTGACACCGTTGTGGTCCCCTTGTTGCCAGAAACACTGCACCAGAAGGCCCTGAGCATGTGCCATGACTCCCCGGCAGCAGGCCATCAAGGGACACAGAAGACATTGGAAAGGATACGACGGGAGGCATACTGGGTGAACATGGCCCAAGATGTGGACAGATACTGCAGGGAATGCATCACATGCCAGAAGTCCAAACTACCAATGCCAGTGAGGTCACCCCTCACAAACATTCCTATTGGACGACCATGGCAGATGATTGCGATTGACATCCTAGAAGTACCTGTGTCCACCAAGAACAACAGGTATCTTCTTGTTATACAGGACTACTTCACCAAATGGGTAGATGCCAGACCTCTTCCAGACCAGACAGCCATAAGAATCACAGCAGAACTGGTTAAGCTGTTCTGTACATACGGTGTCCCAGAAATCGTTCACTCTGACCAGGGTCGAAACTTCGAAAGCAGCATTGTCCAGAGCACATTGGAGGCCTTCGGGGTAAAGAAAAGCCGCACCACACCCTATCACCCACAGGGTGATGGAATGGTTGAGAGGTTCAACCGCTCATTGTTGCAGCTGCTGAGAACCTATGTGGAGAGACAGGAAGATTGGGAACAACATCTACCACTGGCTCTGTATGCATACAGAACTGCTACACACACCTCCACTGGAGTGTCCATCGTTACCCCCGTTGGAGGATATGAAGCCACATCCTACCAGGCAGTACTGCAGGCAAAGATGGCTGAGTTACAGGACCTTGTGGAGGCCCACATCGCTGAGTCTGCACACAGGCAGAAAGTGCACTATGACAGACAGTCTGAAGAGAGACACTTCAAGGCTGGGGACCCAGTGTGGTTATCAGTGCCTACAGCAGGCAAACTAGATCCGCGATGGGAGGGGAACTGGATAATAAGGAGTGTGAAATCACCAATCACAGTGGAGATTTCTGATGGAGTACGCACAAAAGTAGTGCACACCAACCGTCTTCAACAACAAATCCAGCCAGCAGTCAATTCCCAGCCAGGAACCATGCCCCCTCCAGCCACACCAGCAATCCGCAGTGCACAGTCATGGGAGCCACCAGGAGTAGACCACTTTGTGGAGCCTACACCACAAGCAGAGAAAAGATACCCTACCAGAGACAGGCATGCACCAGTGAGATTTGGGTACTGAGCTCAGGAAGAGAGGGTGACGAGTGTAGTGCCAGCTACTCTACACCTTGGGTGTTAAGCAGGCACATGACATGCACACACACTAGAAAGATCTAGAAATACCAATAGTCTATATATATCATGCGTGTTCTGTGAAGAGTCATTCTTGTCACTGAGCTGTTACTTGTGACTGGGTGCGTACACGCTATAATAGTGTTTAATGTCTAATATTTTCTTGGGCCACTTGGCGATTAGTCAGTTCAGCTTCCCAGTGACGTTTAATAGTTGTGCCATGTTGTACATGTATAAGTCATTATCTATTTGGGCTGAAGAAGCTCTAACCTCTTGGCTGTTCTTGACCAAACCACAAGTATATTAAACTGTTAGTCTTTGTAGCCAAACCTTAGTGCCATCACCAATAAGATTTCATTTTATGAAGGCTTGTCTTTTGGCTTGGGTTGTGTTTGTCCTTGGTACATGTACAGTTTTTATATGTACTCATGTACATGTATTGTCTAATACAGAACGGTTTGACTGCTCGAGCCTTGATATCAGGTAATAATTACTACTATATTGAAGCTCTCTTGAAACACCAATCAACTCCTGCCACCTCACAGCCTACCGGTATGTGCACTGAAAATGCCACTGCAATATATTTGTCAGATTAGATTTACATGTACATGTACCTACTCTTTGCACTGTGAGATTCTGGAACAGCTATATGTGAGGGAAAAGGCCATTGTTTCAAGGGTTAAAGTACTGATTACCCAGGTTGCCATGGTTACAATGTTTACATCATCTATGTGTTCTGCTGCCTTGGCAATAAGCCCTAAAGGCCACGCCCACGAACAGTGTTCTTAGTGCACTCAAACATTGGATGTAGTGCAATCAGTGATTAGCAAGGTGGTAATGTAATGCACTAAAGTGCTAATCAAATATATTTTTGACTACCAACTATACAAAGTATTTTAAGCACTGCTTTACTGTTAAATTGAAAGGCCACTCTAACTCTTTTAAGGAGCGATTTCAAAATTTTATCAATCTTTTAGCTGAAGTGCAGCTAATAACAGGAGGGAGACGGAGTGCAGCCTGCAGTAATCTGCTACCTTCTTCAGCGTTCAAGCTAAATGGGTACCAGGAGAAATGTAAACTTGTTCATGGTGAAGTGAAATCTGGAGAGGGAGAGGTTGATCACATTATAGAATTGGAGATGGTCTCAAAAGCCTTCAGCAGTGCCTTTGAACACCAGACCTTAGACGTGTGCCTAGAGGTGAGATCATGTACATGTAACTTCTTTTTAACCGGTTTTATCCCATTCAGGCCATGTGTAAAATCAACCCAATTATAAATGGCGAACACAATCTTTGTCGTGTTTCAAAATTTCTGAACAGAACAAAAAATAAGAAATGCAAACAGAGTGTCACTGTATTGGCTTATATGGAGAAGATGAAAGAAAAAAGTATATTAAACAATGTATTGATGGATATCGTCAAGGCATTACCTGAATCTCAAGAAAGTAAAGACTTTGTATCTAACTTGCGTCTATTATTAAAAGCTGCCTATGGGTTGGAAATATCGGACTGCTAAAGTTGTACTTTTACATGTAGATATGTTCTGTGTAAACAGATGTGATGATAAATTTGAATATCATTAAGTGTGTGCCTTGATATTTGGATATGATGCACGCCTGCATTGTTGAACACATTGAGATACACATGTCCAGCAGATCTCTTAGGTGGGTGGGGCTCATGTGTCAGCTTGCAAGACATTTTAATCAACCTGTGGAAGGAGATAATATACCTGCACACATGCCAATATCATGCACTAAGATTGTAATATAGTCATGGGTGTCCCCAGGGGGCCATTCCCCCATCTCCTTTCGGGACTGGATGGTGCCCCCCTTCACACACACAGACAAAAGTTAAAGCTTTACTAGTAGGAACATGCTTGCACCTCTCCCTGTCCACTGGTTGAATTGGGCGACAGCGGACAGAACCACACACACACGCACACCTCATAGTCATATTTGGCTGTCAAATGGCATACCCTTACCCTATCCTGGTTCTCCTCCTCCCAGATGCTAGGGGCACCCATGATAGTCTCGTACCCAGACCCTAATTCCCACAGCTGCGGATGGATTGCATCACCGCTATGTGAAAAGAGTTTTCCACGTAGCGGTGATATAATCCATCTGCAGTTGTGAGAATCAGGGTCTGGGTATGAGATTACACCCTGTATAGTACACTTTTAAAACCAACGAAATCTTGATATCACGAGTTAGTCCAGGTTTGACAATAGAATTCTTTTAAGAAATAGGTATACACAGGACAGAGTGGTTGAGCTGGTCACAAAGATGTGGTCTGGTGGGGATGGGAGGGAGAGGTGCTGCTGTTCAAGTGTTTGATAGTAATTAATGTTGTTAAATCACTGTCTAGTATGATTGTGTACTTTGATATCATTTATTGTAATAAACTTTAAAATGCTACTTATCCATGTGTTGTTTAACCTGTTTAGATGGCTCAGTAAGAAAATGAATGTTTTTCGGAGGATATAAATACCCAAAATTGCTCTGAAATAGAATCTACATGTACATGATTTTGACCAATTTTGTCTATGTGTAGACCAAGTATAAGCAGTCCTAGTATAATGAAATGCTTCATCATCTTTAAAACACAGACCTGGAACTTCGGATCATCACTTTCTAAGCCATGAGGCTTGAGGTGTGTAGTTTGAATATTGTAGCGACCTCCCCAAGACATTCAAGTGGAAGCTAGGCAGGCCTCTTGTGGCCTCACCATATTAAACTAACTACATGTACATTGAAGACCAGGTCCCACCATGTTAAAAACAGCCAAACCCCATCTTTGAGGATGCCCAGTGGTATTGGGAGACAAAGCAAGGGAGATGCCTGAGCTCTGGTAAGCTGCTCCAATATACCAGCAATAAGTCATAGGACCAATCATACAACGAACACAATAAACCAACCACAATAGCAAATGCATCACACAAAGAACAGATCACTCAGAATATTGTTTTCAGCAGTATCAGCAGTCCTAGTACAATGAGATGCTTCATCACGAGGCCCATAGCTCTGCTCTTTGAGGCAAGGTATCAAATGTGGTAGACATGATCCACCTGATCTCTTCAACTGTTCATGTTCAAAAGAGCACACACATGAAGGTCATAAAGGACATCAAATATGGCTGCAGGTAAGGCAACGTCCCAACACACATATTATGATATGAATATAAGGGTATGAACGTATGCTCCCCTCCCCATGGCTCCTTGTCTAAATAATCTATGATGGTTCATAGCCGATACAATGTACATGTACATGTAAAATCAGATGTTGTGGCTTCCGATACGTATCTCGTGATCAAACCGGTTTACGCATGCGTGGAAAAGTACGAAGCAATCATGGCTGCGGTAGGTGCATACTAGTGTTGTGGATATTGTATTGTTCAGCTACCAATCTCAGGGGCGGGAAGTATTAATTTTTGGCGGGCATTAAGTATGGCTGATTCTAGCACGCCAGCGTGACACATGAGTATACAATGAAAATCACCGCTCCTAATTTCATACGTTCATCCCCCACTCCCTCCCCCTTTCCCCCACTCCCTCCCCCTTTCCCCCACTCCCTCCCCCTTTCCCCCACTCCCTCCCCCTTTCCCCCACTCCCTCCCCCTTTCCCCCACTCCCTCCCCCTTTCCCCACTCCCTCCCCTCCCCCTTTCCCCACTCCCTCCCCTCCCCCTTTCCCCACTCCCTCCCCTCCCCCTTTCCCCACTCCCTCCCCTCCCCCTTTCCCCACTCCCTCCCCTCCCCCTTTCCCCACTCCCTCCCCTTCCCCTTTCCCCACTCCCTCCCCTCCCCCTTTCCCCACTCCCTCCCCCTTTCCCCTTTCCCCCTCCCCCTCCCATCCCCCTCTATTTTTTTTTTTTTTGCCCCATACCTATGCCCAGTGGCTTCACTTGAATCTGATGGGAAACTATCCCAACCAAACCATAAGTGAAGCCATTAGGTTTTGGTTCATTTATGTTAGCATCCGTGTCTAGTGAAACCATTGGGCTTGTGTTAGGGTAATAATCATATTTGAAAATTAATTGATTTGCAGCTCTTAACTTACTGAGGCACATGTTAGGATGTTAATTGATTTGGGCTAAGTTTAGCTGGAGGGTGTAACTCATAAGGACATTGAGATGTTAAATGTAGTAATGTGTGAGATGTTGATTGTGCGCCAGAGGTAATAGGGTTGTGGGACATGAGAGTGGTAATCGCACCTAGGAACTTGGGTGGGATTCTTTAGTGAGGTACATTGTAGTATAGAAATTTGGCTCCTTCTAGATTAGCCACAACACAGTGCTAAGAATATAAGTCAACTGCCCTGTGAATATAGATGTGGCTATGCAAGTATTTGTTGTGATTATTCAGCTTTGTGGCAATGTGTTGTGACTTGCATGTAAAAAAACAACAACTTAACCCTATTATTCTTGTGATGACAGATCTATGACCTTGCTTTTGTGCTAGAAATGCTTCTCATTGTGATATTGTGATTTTAAAAAACTATTTAAGCCTAAGGAAGATTCCTGGATAGACTTCAAAGCTTTTGGCCTCTTGCCTTTGTGGTGTGTACCACATAAAGCTAAAGTGAAGTAGTGTTTTTATGTTGGTTTTGGAGAGGTTATGAATAATACATAGTAACAGATTTCTAATTGTAATATGCTCACTTGTACTGTATTAACCATCTATATTTGATGTCCTGTGGTCTGCACTGCAATTATGAGATTGTACAAGCTGTAATTAAACTATTTGCTTTGGAACGAGTGCACACACATGCATACATTACAAGTTTTGTTTACAATCTGAATTTCATTACTCCCCCAAATTAAACTTAGTGGCTGTAAAATTAATGTATTTTGTTCTCCATTGATGCACTGATGTGTAGTAGAATTCTGGTCCTATAAAATATTCTAATGCAGCAGGTTCAGTTACTATTTTATGACCTTGTTACAAAGCACATATCAAAGTGTGTGGACTGCAATTGAAAAGTGGGTAATAAGTAAGCTTTACTATTTCTTTTATTTCACCAGCACAGTGTCTGGGGCCTCGCTTTATTAATTGTGTACAGGTGTGCACTGCATCACACCTATGATACATGTATTGTGTAGTTGAAAGATGGTACTGATAGAGAACAGTACGTACTTTTACTTGTAGAATCCAAGCACTCTGCAAATGATGAGGCATGTGCCCTTAGAGGATGGTCGTGCATCACTTTGGTTGTGGAAGTGTTTGGGGTTTGGGGGTTGGGACAATGAAGCTATTGAGGTGCTGACTAAACTGTCTAAAAAGATGGCCACCCAGTTATGTCAACCTCTTATTGAGGTTACATCAACCATCTACAGTCGCCTTAGCCTCATCCTTATGAGGCAGAATGCCAGGGCAATTTTGGCCAGATGTGTCGCACCAACTACATCTTGTGACTTTTAGTTGTAGTGTTTTAATAAACAGTTGTGAGTAGGTCATAGTTAGTATAGTAAAATGTTACTACATGTATTGTATTATTCCCACAAGATTATTATTACCTTTTTATAAAAAAATAAATCAATTCTTTTATATCTTTTTATTGTGAATTTGACAATATAGTGTGCACACTTTAATACTGCACATGTGACTTAATATGGTCATAGTCCTTTTAGTTGTTACATAATATGGCCCATGAAGATGCTGCCAAGTTCGATTTGTTGTAAGGGGAGTTATGAGTGACTCAGGTTTCAATAAGCCCACACATAGCAGTTATATCATTGATGTCACCACTCTGAATATTGTGTGATTTCAGTTGCGCATTTTTTACCCGTGTATGTATTGGCATAGGGGCCTCATCTGTTCCATTTACAAGACCTGTGGGAATCCGCAAGGATCGGATGGGTGGAAGGTGTCGAAAAAGCGCTTGACGCTGGTGTGGATATCGATGCACAGGATGAGGTGAGACATTAGTAATACATCTATAATTTATTACATGCATTTAATTGACCTGTGAATGTCATTACTGGGCCACTCATTTGACATGTACATGTACATGTAGTTGGCAGTTCAACACTTGAGTATACATGTACGTAAGAGGAGAATTAGACAACATACACACACAACCATCTCTGTCACTGTATGCATATATGTAAACGCCCACCTCATTGGGGAGGTGGTATACATGTTTGATAGTGTTGGGATGGAGTGGCTTGTGTGATGGGTTGTGTTTACAGTCCTTGGTACAGTATATTACCATAGAATACCAGATTAAACGACCCCCCCCCCCCCTCCGCCCCCTTACTGAAACCCTAAAAAAATGGCATGTTTTAACGAGCGTATCTCCAAAACCCTACACGCCACCACGTACCTTTTTCAAACACACATAGTAGTACCACTTCTTTCTTTAAAGATCTAACCGTTTTGGATTGCAATGACATGCTTCAATATAGGCACGGTTCCACAGCTTACGTGGTTTGGGACAGTGATGTATCCAACCGCTTGTCTCTAAACGCGGAGAATTGGTGTATACTTAGTAACAACACCCTTCAACACTAACACGGTGTCTTTATTACATTAACCTGTTGGTTTGAGGAGGTAAAGACCAATGACTTTGACCATCCACTTCGCTCTGCCATTTGTTATTTCAGTTGTATGGAAGTAGATTTGGGTCCGTACGATCGGAATGCAACCCTATTACGGTACTCTGAACTCATTACAATGTAGCCAGACGTCGGCGGTTAAGGCTTCATTGTATTGTAATGAGATTTGTGTCTCTTAATAGGGTTAGTTCCACATTCCTTTGCTGTATAGAAATGGTACGGAATTGAATCTACGTCCAAAACTGAAATAACAAATGGCGGAGCGAAGTGGATGGTCAAAGTCATTGGTGTTTACCTCCTCAAACCAACAGGTTAAAGTAATAGAGACACCGTGTTAGTGTTGAAGGGTGTTGTTACTAAGTATACACCAATTCTCCGCGTTTTGACTGTCCCGGGACAAACCACGTAAGCTGTGGGACCGTGCCTATATTGAAGCATGTCATTGCAATCCCAAACGGTTAGATCTTTAAAGAAAGAAGTGGTACTACTATGTGCGCTTGAAAAAGGTACGTGGTGGCGTGAAGGGTTTTGGAGATAAGCTCGTTAAAACATGCCATTTTTTTTAGGGTCTCATGTAAGGGGGCGGAGGGGGGGGGGGGTCGTATAATCTGGTATTCTATGGTATGTATATCTCCTATTACAGGGTGGTATGACTGCTCTCATCATGGCATCAGGATACATCAAGTTAGTGGAGAAACTCCTGAAAAGGGGTGCTAATGCCAACATTATGGATAAGGTGAGTAGTACCAAGGCAGTGAGATGTCTGTTGAGACAGTCTACGTGGTTTATAGCAGTTGGCCATCAGACATTTTGCTGTTCTGCTTCATGGCATGAAGTTGAACAGGAAAATGTCTGGTAGCCGACCGCCATAAACCACTCAGACTGGATCGATTATTGCCACGGTCGGTCATTTTGGCTGATCATTTACCATAGGTCCAAGCCCACTAATCTCTGCCAACTTAGTTTACCCAATAACTACAATCCTAACGTAATGCTATCGTTAGCTTATGCATTGTGCCAACCTTTTGTCCTTATATATGTGGCCTCCTTGAGGAGGTGCAGGTTTGGCATGCATGTTCTATTATTAGCTGCTAGTGTTCGGATGGAGTGGCTTTGTGATGGGTTGTGTTCATCCTTGGTACAGTATATTATGTGTATCTTCTATTACAGAATGGTAAGACTGCTCTCATGTGGGCATCAGAGGGAGGACACATTAAGTGTGTGGATGCACTCCTGAGAGGAGGTGCCAATACATTTCTTAACCATCAGGATAAGGTGAGTAGTCCCAAGGCAGTGAGATATCTGTTGAGATATTCAGAGTGGTATATAGTGGTCCATCAGACATTTAGCTGGTCAACTTCATGCCATGAAGTTGAACAGCTAAATGTCTGATGGCCGACTGCTATAAACCACTCAGACTGGATCGATTATTGCCACAGTCGGTCATTTTGGCTGATCATTTACCATAGGTCCAAGCCCACTAATCTCTGCCAACATAGTTTACCCAATAACTACAATCCTAACGTAATGCTATCGTTAGCTTATGCATTGTGCCAACCTTTTGTCCTTATATATGTGGCCTCCTTGAGGAGGTGCAGGTTTGGCATGCATGTTCTATTATTAGCTGCTAGTGTTCGGATGGAGTGGCTGGTGTGATGGGTTGTGTTTGTCCTTGGTACAGTATATTATGTGTATCTTCTATTACAGGATGGGAGGACTGCTCTTTGGTGGGCATCAGAGGGAGGACGCATTAAGTGTGTGGATGAGGTGAGTAGTCCCAAGGCAGTGAGATGTTACTGATTGTGTCCTCATTGTGTGAGGGAGAGTGATAAGTGAGTAGAATGTTGTGTGTTAGAGTATGAGGAGTGTGATGGCTGCAGAGATGGATGTGATGGTGTGTATACATGTAATTTGTAGTTGGTGTGTGTGGGTGTGCAGTGTACCAGGAGAGATGGGAAACACTTTGGATTATGTAATAGAGATGCAGTCCTGATTGACAGTGGTAGAAGTATACTCTTGGGTCTGGGGATGAGGTATCGTATTATGTAATTGTGTCAGTGAAAATGGTGGCTTAGAAAGATCTAGTATACTCTAATCATCAAAGGTATTGAAAGCACCTTGCAATGAAATGTGCAGAGGTCAGGCTATGAATACTATCAGTATTCTTGACTACAATGAAAGATGCCTTATTCTCCTGTCAAATCGTATTGTGAGGAAGTACATATGTACATGAAAGTGAAACTCCATACACAGCAAATTGTACTACTCAGTAACTTCATTTTAAAAAATACACCAACATGTACGCATCCTTTAATAGCCTCAAGCCTACACAATGGATAGCTTACATGGGAAAAACCTTTTCAGCAATTTTACAATTCTCTTGAGTTTCATAATTGGGTATCCAAAAAATTGAAAACGGAATACATGTAGGCTTTACTAGCCATCTACAATAAGGGCAATTGAAAATGAAATGTGTCATGTTATTTTTGGGCCCGCAATCTTTATTGGTCCAAACGCACAGTTTTTAGCCAATTTCTCTGCTGTTTTGCAAATAAAGGAGTGCTGGCCCAAAAATGACGTGACACATTTTATGTTCAATTGCTCTTTTTTGCTAGATGGTTAATAAAGCTTATTCCTTTTTCAAATTTTGGATACCTTAAACCACCAGGTTATACAAATCAAGAGAATTTGTAAATTTGTTTTGCTCATCATAGCTGTGCACAGCACAGCACATCAATTTGCACTACGTACATTGTTTGAGTGCACTAAGAACACTGTTAGTGGGCGTGGCCTTCAGGGCCACCGTACATGTCTGCCAGTAGTTGCAATTGGGTTCACCTGCAAAACTATATCAGACATGTCCACATCTAGCATGTTTGATGGTTCTGGTAACGTGAGCTCCTCGTCCTTGTGCTCCTGCAAGGTGGCAAAATCAAAATTCATCCCTTTGATAGCATAACAAGGGCACAGCTGTAGTATTATGTTTTTCTGCTACTACAGGGGGGATGGATTGATAGCCCAATCCCTGCTATGTGGTCATTTCAGAGTTCACTGGGCATAATACATTGTACATCAGCTGTGCACTTGTTATTATGGAACTATGGTTTTACCACCTGTGCACACGTTGGTATGGACTGATTGTTTCTAGCACACTGGTAAGGTATCTGGAACATACCGCAAGCAAATCACTCGGTTGTCTATAGAGACGCTACCGTTGTCATAGGCGCTGTGAACGTGCAATGCATCGCTGCATTGTTAGGCAAGTATTTAAGGATAAAGCCATGTAGTTTGTTAATGCTACTGTGCAGAACTCATACACGCTCAATATTTATGATTGCACCAATCTTATTTTTTGTGGAGCCTACTTACACAACTTCTGGGGTTCTCTTTCTTTAGTAAACCTGAACACTACTGACTCACAGATTGTTGTCCTGACCATGAGTTGTCTTTAGACACCAAGAACCCGCTCGATACGGCCGTACCAGCTGTCCACACATTATGCTTGGACACACCCAAATATTGGGGCGTTATAGAAGCATATTTTTGAGTGTATCGATGCTCAAACTATTTGCATACCTGTCTACTAGCTATAAAAGTATATCAGGTTTGGTCTTTATGTGTACAATGTACAAAAAGTTACATTTTTAACACTTTTTTTGCTTATAAGTGATGTCTGTACACAGTGATTGTGTTGCTTATGCGATGTGACGTACACAGGTAAAATTTAGCCACTTGTAATGGTCTGGTCGTAACCCTCCTGTCAGGATTGAGTGGGGATTTAATTGACATGTAAATGTGCACGATGGGAGAGTGTATAGATCAGGTGTTACTGTAGGTAGTTGTGGTACTGTGTAAATAATATTAGTGTCTTTCGTGTAAGAGGTTATATATAATTGACTCATACTGCATGCAATATATAGGTGGTCTGCTACGAGGTACACGCCCACCTCTTTGGGGAGGTCCAGGTGTGGTTTGATATACATGTTCTGTTGTTATATGACATTGTTGGGATGGTGTGGCTTGTGTGATGGGTGGGTAAACTCATGTTAGAACAAGCAACTAAATATACCTTACATGTATGTGTATGTATCTTCCTATTACAGGATGGTAAGACTGCCCTCATGATGGCGTCAGAGAAAGGAAAGACGGAATGTTTGATGGCACTTAATGTTAATAGTAACAAGGTACTGAGATGTGTGAAAAACATAACATGTAATATTTGTGGCAGTAATATACAAGTCAGCTGTGATCACAGGTGCTGTGTACATTACTGGGTACATAATTATTAAGACAAGATATAAAACATTCTCTCTGAGAAAGTATATAGGATTTGAAGGCAATGGTGGTGTAAAAAGGAAGGAAACAAGGGATTGGAGATAAAATAATTATTCCTATACATAGCACTTTGTGGGAATGGCATTACATTTATGTTGCTAAATATAGGAATAATTATTTTATCCCCAATCTCTTGTTTCCTTCCTTTTTACACCACCATTGCCTTCAAATCCTATATACCACTAACTTTCTCAGAGAGAATGTTTTTATATCTTGTTTCATTCTTTTTTTTTTTAATAAGTGACTACTAGTATATAGGTGTACATGTACTTTGCAACCCGTACATACTAGTACAATGTAGAAGTAAATACGATTGTATGGCAAAATCCAACCATTGTAATTCCCATGTTTATTGCCTAGCAACACTATGTTACATTTGCAGCTGTTCTAGATCGAAGTTTGCGCACCAAGCTCTCCCTCTTAGAAGCTCGTTTCTCGCCTGAGTTCAGTTCATAACGCCGCCTCTTAGAAGCTCGCACCGCAACAGAATCCTTTTCCTGTCGCCACCTCTTAGAAGCTTGGTTTGACTCCAGATTTGCTCTGTACATGTCACGAGCAGACGCCCGCCTTTGTTCAGCATCAGCATCGTACCAAATTTGGGAGGACTCCTTATAGTCTCGATTTTGTAGGTATTCCTCTTTCTCCATGTGAAGGCATTTGGACAACGCCAGGCAAAAAGTAATGGTACCATAAATGTCTTATTATACTGTCATGGGAACGCTTGTGTTTGGTACTCGGACGCTTTATACCAAACATGTGTATCTGACATCAAGGGGCAGTCGGTAGGTAAATTCTACATCTATTGGTGTAATTGGCGCTCTTTAAAACTGTTCCTATCTATGGAAAATACTTGCGTTTGGACCAATGGTACTCAGACGTGAAATTCTACAGCCATTGGTTTAATCGGCACTCTTTAAAACCTTTCCTATCTCGAGTTATACTCACCCATAAAGACGACTATGGACAAATTACGGTCTGGGAATAAGAACTACGAGCTTTTTCATTCTCTTAAAGTAAAGGGTTTGGCAACTTGAACTCATGCATTCATTGGGTACTGTTCGACTTAGAACAACAGCTTATCACCCCATAGCCAACAGGTTAGTGGAACGCTTTCATCGGCAGCTAAAGGCTGCCCTCAGAGCCTGTCCAGATCCAGTCCAAGGGGTTGACGCCTTACCACTTATTCTGCTGGGCATCATAACCACTCTGAAACAGGATCTTGGATGCAGTGTTGCAGAATTGGTATATGGTACAAATCTCCGTATCCCAGGAGAGTTTTTTACATCTACAGCGTCCACAGGTGTTGATGCAGCATCTTTTGTACATGTAGAACAGTTGAAGGCAACAATGCGCCACCTGCAGGCTACCCCACCTCGAGTAAGTGACAGACCCAAGGTGTATATCTCTAAGGACCTCACATCCAGTTCTCACGTTTTTGTCCGGCATGATGCTGTGCGAAAACCACTGCAACAGCCTTATGATGGCCCCTTTAAGGTCCTTCTATGGTCAGACAAATACTTCACTCTTGACATCAATGGCCGCAAGGACACAGTTTCGGTAGATCGGCTGAAGCCAGCATATTTGGAGGAGCCACCCAACGACACCACAGAGGGCTCTTCAACCCACTCAGCTACAGTTCTTCCAGCTACACCTACTACTCGTTATGGATGCCATACTAAGCCTCCAGATCGTCTTCAGTTGGGCGATCCTCACTAAGGGGGGGGGGGGGGGGGGTACTGTTGCGTACATATTCAAATACACATATGAACTTATTATGTAATGCTATGTCAGGTGATGTAAATTAGTGATGATTATTAAATTATGTTTTCTGGTCGCATGAAAGCTCGTCACATGTGCGTCAGAGGAGCTCGATCAACTATAGGCCATGCCTTTAACCACTCCCCTGTCGACCTGATTACAAAGCTTGCACAGGTCTCATCTACTCTTTAGTTTACTGTCTGACTGCCACCTTTAGTACACATTAGTATACATTATCCTTGCAATGTATCGAGAGTTACGGCAGTAACTCTCATATAGGATTTGTGCCGTATCATGAAATCATTTTAAAAATGCGTCCCGCGTATAACTCATGAACCGAGAAACGGATAGTGTAGCTCTTTATTGCTATCGATCCACAATGGAAAGACGATCCTTTTCATGTTTTGTTCAAGTCGCTAGACCGTTTACTTTAAGAGAACAAAAAAGCTTGTAGTTCTCGTTCCCAGACCGTAATTTGTCCATAGTCGTCGTCGACGTCGTCTTTATGGGTGAGTATAACTCGAGATAGGAAAGGTTTTAAAGAGCGCCAGTTATACCAACAGCTGTAGAATTTCCTGACAATACATCTTCAGGTATCAGATATATAAATAAAGCATGTAACCAATATACGTAATTTGCAGCTGTTCTCGCACGCCAAGATATCAGTACGTAATCGCTACGTAATATAGAGAGTTAGCTATATTAAAACCGTTTCCATGACAATGCTTCAGAATTGTGGATTATGTATGATTGGCATGGAACAGGTGTGAGTTACATTTGTGTTTTTAGTTTTGCTCCCCACTTTTAGCTAGCGAAGTTGTTTTTGTCAAAATGCCTTTACGGCTACGAAAGAGGAAAGCCTAGCAACGAGAGGAATACCTCCTAAATCGAGACTATGAGTTAGAGTCCTCCCGAGTTCGGTACGATGCTGATGCTGAACAAAGGCGGGCGTCTGCTCGTTATATGTACAGAGCAAATCTGGAGTCGAACCGCGCTTCTAAGAGGTGGCAACAGGAAAAGAATTCTGTTGCGGGCGAGTTTCTGAGAAGCGACGTTATGAACTGAACTGAGACGAGAAACGAGCTTCTAAGAGGGAAAGCTTGGTGAGTTTGGAACTAATGGAACAGCTGCAAATGTAACATAACTGTAAACATTGTGTTGCTAGGCAATAAACGTGGGAATTACAACGGCTGGATTTTATCGTACAATCATATTCAGTTACATGTACTTCTACATTGTACTACATGTATACCTATGTCACTTATTTAAAAAAATGAATGAAACAAGATATAAAAAACATTCTCTCTGAGAAGGTTAGTGGTATATAGGATTTGAAGGCAATGGTGGTGTAAAAAGAAAGGGAACAAGGGATTCAGTGGAGATACAATGATCATTCCTATATTTAGCACTGTATAGAACGTCATTACAATGATGTTGCTAAATATAGGAATAATCATTGTATCTCCACTGAATCCCTTGTTCCCTTTCTTTTTACACCACCATTGCCTTCAAATCCTATATACCACTAACCTTCTCAGAGAGAATGTTTTTTATATCTTGTTTACTTGTGTATTCAATATGGAATACTTCACAAATCCTATGATGATACACAATTCTAATAATACGTGAAACATTGTCATGGAAACGGTTTTAATATAGCTAACTCTCTATATTACGTAGCGATTACGTACTGATATCTTGGCGCGCGAGAACAGCTGCAAATTACGTATATTGGTTACATGCTTTATTTATATATCTGATACCTGAAGATGTATTGTCAGGAAATTCTACAGCTGTTGGTATAACTGGCGCTCTATAAAACCTTTCCTATCTCGAGTTATACTCACCCATAACGACGACGACTATTTGACAAATTACGGTCTGGGAACGAGAACTACCAGCTTTTTTGTTCTCTTAAAGCAAACGGTTTGGCGACTTGAACAAAACATGTCTTTCCATTGTGGCTTGATAGCAATAAAGAGCTACACTATCCGTTTCTCGGTTCATGAGTTATACACGGGTCGTGTTTTTTTAATGATTTCATGATACGGCACAAATCCTATATGAGAGTTACTGCCGTAACTCTCGATAGTCATCTTTACTGGAAGGGACACTTGCTTGCCAATGGAGCCAAGGTTTTAGATCTCTGTGACGACTTAACTATGTGCACATCATCACAGCAATATTTGCATCCATTTAAATAAACCACAAACTGGATGCAAATAATCCTCGAGCACATATTTATGCAAACCCCAGACCCTACGAACGTGCCGTACTTGCTTACAGAAGATTTCCCATATTTTAATGATCATATATAAATAACAAGCAGGGGTCGAAATACTTCTTAAAAGTCACCTGCACATAACTACCTGCACCTAGCTGGCCCCACCTGCACCCTAACTGTACATGCACCCTAGGCACCACACAACATTTACTACACTAAATGCTTCACCCACCACAACCAGGTATTTTCTATTTGGATAATGACAACAAAATTAACGATATGATCGTAAGGACATGGAATAGTTAGTAATAGCGAGTCTCGTTTTTAATGACATTCATAATGAAACGGAGCAACTCGCGATATACGCATCCTGCACGGTGACAGCAGCATGGTGGGAGCTTGATCTAGACCTTAAGCATCAATGCAAAACTAGCAACTGAACGCTGCCTTTGGGATTGCACTTTGTCGTACGTAGTAATCATTAATATTATTTAACCAATTAGTGCGATTCTTGCGTTACGCGTTCTGATCTGAACAATTGCTACATACGCTTTCTAAATGTAAAATTTACATTTGCAATCGCTAGCGCTAGATGTAGCACTAGTACAAGCGTGGCTAGTAAACAATATAACTATATCCTTTTATCGTCGGGCAGGCCACCTGCACGCAGTGCAGGTGGCGGGCAAAATGAACCTGCACTTTGGGAAATGTACCTGCACTAGTGCAGGTGTGCACCCGCTATTTCGAACACTGACAAGTAATGTATTTTATATAAATAAAATGCAGTACCCTTTCGGACAAGCATTTATAGTATACAAGTGTATGGCAATATCCTATGAGAAATAAGTATTATTATTATTAATAGTGTGATACATCAATATGGGAGTGATATGTTCAGGGTGGCACAAATAACCATAGTGGATCTCCACAGTTGTGCATGACTTGCTGCAGGTATTCACACTGAATGGATAAGTTGCTTGGGGTTTGCTTCTCAACACAATCTAGATTACCCAATTGCAGCCTTCTTCTTCACAAAATTGTCCACTGTCATGCAGTCTCCCATGACACCCCCAAGAAGGCGATGTCCATTCACTATATGCACACCCAAATCACCAAAGACTAGCCTGGCCTCATATATGTGAGCCGCTACCATAGCAACGGTTAAGTGAACAATTTTTTTTAAATATGTAGACATGCACAGGAAGGGTATGACGTAAGGGTGCAGTATATTATATGTATTTTCTATTTTTAAATTGTTAAGACTGCTCTGATACTGGCATCAGAGGGAGGACACATCGAGTGTGTGGAGGCACTCTTGCAATGGGATGCTGATACCAGCATTAAGGATAAGGTGAGTAGTGCCAAGGTAGTGAGATGTCTGTTGCTGATGGGGTACACCAGGGAGAGTGATAAAGTTTGTAGAATATTGTGTGCATGGGCGCCCCCAGCTTTTCTGGAAGGGGGGGGGGGGGGGGGGGGGGGCAGGATAGGGCAAGGGGGGCGCCATTTGACAGCCGTAAATACGTTGTCCGCTTTCGGCCGATTTAACGAGCGGGGGGGGGGGAGGGTGTCCGCTTTCGGCCGATTTAACGAGCGGGGGGGGGGGGCCATGGCCCCGCCCCCCCTGGGGACGCCCTTGGTGTGTGTTGGAATATGAGCTAGAACCAGGAGTGTGAATTTGTATGGCTTTGGGGATGGTGTGATGTTGTGTGTACTTGATGTGTGTGTGTGTATCGGGCGAGATGGGAAAGACTTTGTTCGATGTAAAATTTTGAAACCTACGATTTGCTTCCTTTAGAATTTACCTTCTGACTGCCCCTTGATGTCAGATCCAAAGCTGTTGTACATAATAATTACTGCATATTGAGTGCCAAACACAAGCGTTCCCATGGCAATACCATACCTATGATTAAAAACATATGAACAGTGCCTGTAAAAAATGCGCTTGCTTGAAAGAAATGAGTGGATCAGTGCACGTGGCGTTGGCTATGGCATGATGGGGGAACAAGGTATGGAATCATAACATAGATCTACCAGGTTCAACACCCTGCTAAGAACATGCTACAATTTGTAACAATGTAAAAAAAATTATGAAGGAGCACTTAGTAAGCATTACTCCACCACTGAATTTCTATGTATCTATTCACTTCCTACCAATGGATGCTCAGTTAAAATGCATTGCAAGTATGGCATACATGTGTGGGGGGGAGGGGGGGGCAGTATCATCTCCCCCCACAGGTTTTTTAACCTTCCACCACCTATGTAATGAGATACAATTCATCATACAAGAGCTCTTTCTATCTTTGAGAAGTGATACAAGGTTATGCTAGTAAACGGGTCAGTAACACCACCGAAAATCAGTACTTTTCACAAGAGTGTATCACTACCAAGAAAAAAACTAGCCAGTTGCCTGTACTAAAAACTGACAGCAAACCATGTCAGCCTCACCTTTGCATTTGCCTTTTGGCTGTTTGTTCCACAATACTAAAAAAAACAATACTTTTGTGTACACAATGTTCATAAATGGTTGATGGTTTGTACCTGGAAGCACGGCAGATGCATGTGATCAGCAACTGTTGACACAAAATTCATTGTTGTATTCGTTACGTTGCAAATATCTGTTTTCTTGTAGTGTCTCGAATCCCAGAGATCATATGGTTGCTAGGTGGCTTTGCTAACAGAACTGCCGATTGTTTCACGGCATAGACTTAATTTCCACTTTTCAATGGATCGTCTACAGCCTTGAGATCCTAATTAGGTTGACATGAACACTAGCATTTTTCCATATCCCTTATATCCTGATTTGCTAGCATGCACAGCTGCATGGTTACCCCCACCCATAACACCATTTACTATTTGGTGTGGCCTGGGCACAAGCTACATGTCCACTGTGATGGGTCTGTTAGTAGATATTCAATCATATGTGCTAATGTTGGGATATAGTGGCTTATGTGATGGGTTGTGTTTGTTCTTGGTACAGTATATTATGATCTTCTATTACAGGATGGTATGCCTGCTCTCATGTATGCTTCAAAGGGAGGATACGTTGACTGCGTGGAGGCACTCCTGGAAAAGGGTGCAGATCACAACATTCAAGATACTGTGAGTAGCATCAATGTAACGAGTACTGCAACAGCCAAAAAGTGGGTACAAAGAGAGACATGCATAAATACACAGGATAAGGTCAAAGTACAGTCCAGCTGGAGCCAGCACAAACACGCATGCGTACATAGATACAAAAATATATTAAGGGTCAACACACCTTCTTTGACACAGCAGATGGACAGCACCTTTCAGGTGTCGATGCAACTTCCCATATATCGTTGTCTTCATAACCTTAATGGTTTAGGAGATATGCATTGCGGAATAATTAATCACTTCACTGATAAGCTCAACTTTGAAATGTTTTATCTTCATATCCACTTAGAACATAGTTGCATGTTTTACATCAAATCCAAGATCTTATGAAGTTCAATCAATATATCATATGTATTTTGGAGGGAGGTGAAAGGGTTAAACAATAAATTAGTTTATTACACAGATATCAATAATACTGTATGAAGAAGGTTGATAATCTTTTTTTTTTTTTTTTTACTGGTGTGGACATAATAATGAACTTAGTGTTTTGAAAAATAAAAATGCGATTATGGATAACCCCTGAGTGAGTTACATCCTCAGCAATCAGAACTAAAAGATGAACTGTTTACACTAACATACAAATAAACACTAGTTTTTGTCCACACCAGTTAGTTTTTCGCTAATGCATTCACTAGACATCATCCTTCAGAAACTTTGAACGAGAATGCGAAGCATGATCACAGCATGTACCTGGAGGGGTCCTCCATACTGCATTCATCATTCTTACCTCAAATCTCAAAGAGTTTGAGCCAACTAAGCCAACACACGCGAGAATACCATAGCCAAACATGGGAAGAATGTACTCGGATGTTGACGTCACGTGTAATCAACACTAATTGCATTCCTTGCACCCTTAAATGAAAAGGTCCATTCCAAATGGACCCTTTGCATGAAAGATCGGAAGTACGATAAACGTCACCTCCAGAGTAAAAGCCATCATGCGTGCAGAATTTTGCCTGTCATTCTCATCCATCTCCACCTGCCAGTAAAGTTCTGCAAATAAGGTCGAGAGTTGAAAACCACTTAGACCCATTCAAAGCATCCAGCGAGCCATGTATTCTTGGGAGGCGATAAGCATCCTTAAGAGTGATAGAATTTAACTTGCGATAATCCACACACAAATATAAGGATCCATCCTTTATCGTGGCTATGACCAGGTATAATGAACATGTTTGTACACATAGTTCCTGGAAGCTCAATTCATACCCGGCATTTGATGTGGCCTGGGCAAGAATTACACACCCATTCACTGATCATTGCATTGGGGAGGTGCAGGTGGGGTGTGGTATGCATGTTATATGATATTGTGTGATGGGCTGTGTTTATCCTGTATTATCTATTACAGGGTGGTTGGACTGCTCTCATGTGCGCATCAGAGAATGGACACATTGAGTGTGTGGAGGCACTTCTGCAAAAGGGTGCCCAGGCCAACACTCAGGATAAGGTGAGCAGTAGCAAAGCAGTGAGATGTGTTGTGTGTGAATTTTTACGGCTTTAGGGACTGATTTGGTGGTGTGTAAGTTTGCAGTGTACCAGTAGAGATAGGAAGGATGCAAATTAGAGATGTAGGATTATTGGTGTTCAAGTATGGTGTTGGGTCTGGAGATGAGCTAATATGTGATGAGATGGTGATTTTGAAAGATTGAGTGTACAGGGGCTAAGGCCACCCCACTTTTTATTGGGTACATTGATAACTTTAATTAACTACATACTTATTAAACCTGTAGTAGACAGCTGGTATTTCTTTCGCCGTACGCGTACCGATTCAGAATAGTGCCCATGTCTTGCAGCAAGTTGCCGCTACCCGAAATCGGTGCCAAGGCACAACATTAGCTTTCCCCAGCGTGATTTTGGGAAATCATCAGACGTGAAGCGTTCGTTCCAAGCCCAGTGGATTCAAAGGTGGCCATGGCTACATTACGATGTTAACTTTCTGCTCTTCATGTGTCATGGCTTACAAGAATACATTCCACATCTTTTTTAGAGAAATCCTTCATATCTACGGGATTTAATTGCTGGAAAGATGCCATAGCTAAGTTAAGTTTACAAAGCATGAATGCAGCCATGCAGTCCCATAAAAATGCGCAGACAAGTATTTGGGTCTGAATTTAAGGAAACTGATTTGAAGCGATATTGTATAGGAGTTATCTAACTTTTTGGTATCGATAAGCTTGATAATTAATTGTGATATTATGAGCCACCCCAATTGTCGATTCCTTCCGGTGGCTCTGGTGTACATGTACATGTGATAATCAAGGTTGTAGTTTGACACCTAATTGATGTACATTACAAGATGCAGAAATCGAATGTTGTTTAAAGGGGGGAGCAAGTTGTGAAATGCATCCTATTAGTTCAATGCATAGCTCACAGGGTTCCAGTTACATGTACTTCCAGGGTTCCATCACTTCATCATGAAAGCTGTAAGATAAATATGAACCACTAACAATTTTCCCAACTGACTGTTTGCAGAGGTGATAAGTTCCTTATATGCGGGCCACCAACACTGAGTATCCATATAGTATTTGATGTGACCTGGGCACTAGCTACTTGCCCACTATGATGGGTTTGTTGGTTCATGTGTGCTAGTGTTGGTGCATGTGTCCTGGACTCTTGTGTGATGGGTTGGGTTCATTTTGGTACAGTATATATTTTCTATTACAGGGTGATAAGACTGCTCTCATGTGGGCATCAATAAAAGGACACACCAAGTGTGTGAAGACACTCCTGCTGGGGGGTGCAGATCCCAACATTCAAGATGGTGTGAGTAGTACCAAGGCAGGGAGATGTCTGTTGCTGATGTGTGTCCTTGTGGTGTGTGTGACTGGGGATAGTGATAAGTGAGTAGAATATTGTGTGTGTTGGAGTATGAGCTAGAACCAGGAGTGTGAATTTGTGGGAAAGATGGCCAGTAATAGAGCTGCAGGATTGGAGGGTATACTGTTGGGTCTGGGGATGAGGTCTGGTAGATGGTGATTGTGGTTACAATGCATGTACAGTGTACAATGTATGTGGTCCTACAGTACAGTGTACAATGTATGTGGTCCTACAGTACTGTGTACAATGTATGTGGTCCTACAGTACAGTGTACAATGTATGTGGTCCTACAGTACAGTGTACAATGTATGTGGTCCTACAGTACAGTTTACAATGTATGTGTTCCTACAGTACAGTGTACAATGTATGTGGTCCTACAGTACAGTGTACAGTGTATGCGGTCCTACAGTACAGTGTACAATGTATGTGGTCCTACAGTACAGGGTACAATGTACGTGGTCCTACAGTACAGTGTACAATGCATGTGGTCCTACAGTACAGTGTACAATGTACGTGGTCCAACAGTACAGTGTACAAGGGGTGTGGCCTAGGCGACCTTACAGACATGTGCATAATGCCTAGAATGCTTACACACATGGCTCTATGTACGTGTACATTGTACATGCCCAATAGCAAACTTCACTAACTTAATGTTATGATATGCATGTTTAAGGACTCGTGGTACATGCACAATAATGGCACAGTCATATATTGTTGGTAGTAAGGTGGTGGTAGTCTTATGAGAAAGCTTTTTGATATCAAGCATTGTACTATGTGACTGCTTGCCAGCTAAGAAATTATGAAAATCAGAAAAAATATTCTTTGTGGACTTGAGAAAACTATTAGTGTTCATTTAACACTTTCTCCAATAAAACTTCATTTGGTGAAGGCCTGTTTGAGACTTGTGTGATAGGTTGTGTTTGTCCTTCTTGATACAAATGTTATATGTATGTTGTATTAAAGGATGGTATGACTGCTAAAGACTATGCAACTGAAAAAAAGGAGGACATTGTAGTTCTCCTGGAAAACCCACCACAGCCAGCCCAGAAGGTTGCCCCTCAATGTGCCGGTATGTACATGCACAATGCCGCACTGCATTATAATTGTTTGTTGGTGTAACATATACCTGCTCTTTGCGCTGTGAGATTCTGGAACAGCTACATATATTTGTGAGGAAAAGGCGCTTTTTTTTCAGAGGTTAAAGTGAAACGTATACTGATCATCTGGGTTGCCATGGTTACAGTGTGTGTTACATCATTTTCTATGTGGTGTATGTGTTTGTGCTGCCTGGATAGTCTTCACCAATAAGCATTATGTACGGTGGCGCCCACGAACGGTGTTCTAGTAACATTGGATGTAGTGCAAATGAGCAATGTGGTAATTCAATGCACTGCTATACATACACATGTATTGAAGCTTTAGCAAATTTTTGACTAACAATTACTCAGGTATGTTAAGACTGGAATTAGAAATTTCGGCAAATTCAAGCATTACCTGCCGCTTTTCTGTTTGGGTGATTCTTGCAGCTATTCTCTTTATACCAAATCTTTGTTCAATGATCCCGCAAATTAATTCAATTGATAATTGTCATAGCAACCTTAGTCGTTTATTGCATCGCGCTCTGTGATACGGGGGTGTTTCTTTGCCTTTTCACAAAACCCGGATGATTTAATATCGTTGTTTGTGGACAAAATTTATTTGATACTGGTCTAACTATTGTGGGTGGGCACAACGAAATGTAACATCGTTTGTGTAAGTTGCACAACGAAACAATGAATTTTGTTCTTAATTTTTCACAGTTTTAATGTTTGTCTGCAAGCGCTCTAAGCATTTCGAAATAATGATCTATGTGCCTATAGTATAGTGATTAAATATGGGTATCCGAGAAGTAGAAGAACTGCAGAAACATGCGAAAAACTATTCTTTAATCGTGCGGTTTTCAATTCTAACATTCAAGTCAATTATTTCACCACCCGTAACCGTTGTCATAGAAACGGCATTATATATTAATTACGTGTTATCAATCCAAAGAGTATTGGACATTATTTCCTTTGGCAGCTATATAACCTTTAATCTTCAGACGTCCTACACGTAGGACGATCGTCCTACGTGTAGGACGTTAGTAAGAATGAATATTTTGGGCAAGCGATACACGCAAAAATAAAAATAAAAATCCACAGTCTTTAGTAGTGTTTTTGCAAAAGAAAATAGTACTACTTCCTTAATCTCTGCGAGTAATCAAGATATACAGCGAAAGTAAAACTATGTATTTGAGATTAAAAGCGGATTGTTTGAAAAATGGCGAATTAACTTCAATCAACAACAGAAAAATAATGTTTGATTATAACATTCATTGGTATGCTGTAGATATCGTGTGTTCAGTTCTTGTTCATTGAAACAGCTAGTACTGCAATGACTCTATTCACAAATTCACGTCCTTGATCTGATATGGTGACACTGATTGGTGCAGTAGAAAGAACATAAAGTTCATGTACTCTAGTGTTGTTGGGACATATACATGTATGTATTCTAGTGTTGTGGGGACACATGTACTCTAGTGAGGGTACATATATGTATTTGTGTACAAGGCTGCATTCTGTAGACGATTCTAATCACTTTCACATCATCACCGCACAGTTTCTGCTTAAAAATATAATCTACACACATATACATTGTACCTTATATAGGCAGCACCCTAATGATACAAATACACCACCCCACATAGACACGATGGCTACCACCACACACAAATACACACCCCATGTGCACACCCACCATCACCCCACACACACACACCATCACACCATCACCCCACACAAATGTACACACCCCACTCGAATAAACCCCACGTATACATACACCCATAATCAATTCAAATTACATGTACATTGTTAATACCGTGGTGCAAATGCGGCACACGAGGCGATATCGCCAGCAATTCCTGTATTTTGTCCGTAATCTACAGACAGCAGTTTTGGCGAGCGAAATCGTCGCCTTGGCTTGAAGTACATGCAGACAAATGTTCTACTTCCAAGGGACAAACCACCGACGCTCGGCGAAGCCGCAAGCGATTAATTACCGTTGTCGTGTGTGCCGGCCCTAATCAGCGGTGGCGGAACCGGGGGGGGGGGGGTATTTACCCCCCCCCCCCCCCCCCCCCCCCCCCCCCCAACTATATCTAGAGCATGATTTTTTTATTTCATATTATTGCGTAATTAATTAACATGCTACATGGCTGCGCAATATCAGGGCCATAGCCAGGATGGAGGTGGTTGGTCGATGGGCCGAACGCGGACGGCAACCCCCCCCCCCCCCCCTTCACTGGTTAAATTGGCCGAACCGGACCCCCCACCACAAAACACCTTCCGCCACCCCTGCTAATCCACCACTGCTCTTTGCAGCCCAATGTTTTGTGGACACTAGGTTCGTTTTCCGAAGCATTGAGATGATGATGTCATACCCTTGACAACGACCTTGACAACCGAAGACCTTTGGAACGTGAGCTCACTCAAAAACAACGATGGGCTAATCGCCATTTTAACACTAGGCTAGGAAAGAAACACCTTTTTTCTATTTGTGTTGCGAACCATGAGGCGTAGTGAAGTTGCTACCGCAAGGTACGGGCCTTGAAAGCGGGTTAGTCTTAGCGTACCTCTTCGATACAGAAGCGATTCTCCACGCCTGCGACAATAGGAAATCAGAAAAAACTGTTGGTTCGTAAAGGGAACGAAAGGTACTAATAGCTACTAGTATTGGCTTGTAGCCACATTTTTTTTTTTACAGCGATCAAGCTTACTAAAAGTAAGTACCCTATACCGGTTGGCGCGGGTGTGTGTTACTAGCCTACTGTGGTATTGCCGCCATGTTAGGTGGGCCAATGAACAGCAGTTGTTCTTTCACAATGGAGAGCAACTGCTGGACCTTACTTATGTCTTACTCAAAGTTTGTCCTGGTGCTGTTAGCTACTAATATAGTATACTCTTCCGTATAAATCCCATTCCCAACCGCAGAACCAGCCTCATCTCAGCACCAGTACCAGCCTCATCTCTGAGCTACCAGTACCAGCCTTAAACACCTGTACCAGCCTCATCTCAGCACCAGTACCAGCCTCATCTCAGCACCAGTACCAGCCTCATCTCTGAGCTACCAGTACAAACCTCATCTCAGCCACCTGTACCAGCCTCATCTCAGCCACCAGTACCAGCCTCAAACACCTGTACCAGCCTCATCTCAGCCACCAGTACTAGCCTCATCTCAGCCATGGCCACCTGTACCAGCGTCATCTCAGCTACCATGCAGATCCAGGATTTCAGAAAAAGGGGGTTACTTATGAAAACTGGGGTGTTGTCCACTTTAGGCTGATTCAACCAGTTTGGGGGGGGGGGGGGTGGGGGGGGGGGGTGGGGTGGCTGTTTGCTTTAGGCCGATTCAACCAGTGGGGAGGAGGGGTCCACTTACGGCTCTCTCTATGTTTAAAAGGGGGAGGGTGCCCTCTACTTACATGGTTATATTGGAAACCACGTTGCTTCCTGTATGCTTTAAGCTTACACTAGATTAATAAATAGAGATGCATCTCAAAATAAATAAATTCAGACCAAAGTTGTGATTGCAACCCACCCCCCAATCTCAGCCACCTGTACCAGCCTCATCTCAGCAACCAGTACCATGCAGCCTCATAACTTGTTCAGTTGCATTGATAACAATGAGTGGGTGTATCAGTGTTGGCAGCATCATTGTGAGTATCAATGCCAAATACAAAATACTGAGTGTAAATTCACTGAAATCTCTGTGCTTAGTATAAACGCCTATCCCTAGGTGCCACAAGTAAGCGACCATTCAACCTGCATCGCTCCTGACCTTTGTTTTATGTGATAATGCTCCATTCGGACCGCACGTATTATTCATAAATTACACACGTTGCGTAGAGTGGTAAAAAAAAAAGTGGCTGGTTCTAATTGTTGTAAATATGCTTCTTGATCTGTCTTGTTGATGTTGTAACTTGCTGACCTAAATCCTATTGTCGCTGTCTTTGCTACACACGATCAAAGTACCCCCCTCAGTTACCGCCTCCATCACATGGACGTATAAAAACGATGCGCGGCTATTCAGGTAATATTGTAGGTCGTGCGTGCTGGTAATTTTATATAGTGCGATGGTAGGGGGTACGAAAGATCAAATTCTCTCGAAGGTATGACTTGAAGAAAGCATGAAATGTGGGTCACAAAAAGTACGATTTATAATGAGCTCTAAAAGTAAATTATTTTGCACCATTCAAAAGGCGTATCGTATTAGCCAATTATCTGAATTGTGTCCAGCCGCAAACAGCAGTGCCACGTATGCATAGGATTGTATTAAAGATGTGGCACATATGAACTCTGTACCGTTTTTAATGATGACTTCTAAGGTGTTTTTGAAAACGTTATATTTCCGCAACCATATATTCATTTCTTGCCAAATTCAAGAAACCTATTGCCCCATCCCTTCTGCACAGTGGTTTAAAACCATAGCTGACCAGGACATTTTCAAATTCCAAATATGACTAACTTGTTTGTATCCTGATTTATAATGAGGTGATTAAATAAATATAAGTTATTAAATAAAGTTAATACGATAAAATCAAGACAGATTAATCAAATTCAACAGATTTATATAAATTCCATTATTGTAATGAATTGATATGTATTAATGGCATATTATATTACACTAAACAGGTACTAAATGATGTAGGAATTAAAATTTAATAATTATCCCAGAATAGTTAATTAAATTCAAGGCAAAAAATCAAGATTCTTTATACTTTATAATAATAAAATACATTGAATAACTAACATAATTTATAATCATGAATGTATTACAGTTCAGAAAGATAGATTCTAATAGGCTATCCTCAAGTTAAAGGCAACTACTTGATTCAGTCTGTTTTTTCGGACTTTTTCAATTCCTGCCTAAGACTAGTATACCCTGTCCGACCAAGCTTGTAAGTAGATAAAATAAATAGAGCCTCATCTAAACTAATCTCTCTGCTAACCATTTCCTTGCGGAACAACTTGAGACCTACTGCAGCTACAGCCCTGTCATGTATGTAATTCTCCCTATGAAGCATGTATCCTAACAATTGAGTAGTTGTTATTTTTTGCATTTCTGCTTCCTCCTTCAATAGAGCAAACAAAGCATCTGTTCTCCTTTTGGAATGATGAGGGCTCAGTGCATCGAGTGGGGCAATTGTGCTGGTACTTGCTTCATCTTGTTCTTTTTCGATCTCTTCCACTTCATCTCCTTCATGTTCATCTGAACTCTGAGCAGCCATTGGCTCATCGGTAACATCAGGTTTTAAAAACCTCTCTTGCTGAAACTCCATAAATGCCTTCTTTGTACTTTCGCTCTTCTGCCGTTTGCTTAATTTAGCCCATCTACTCCTAAGACGACGAAAGCGATAAACCCACCGATCAAGACCTATAGGCTCGTCCACTATTCCTTCATCGTTCATAAATCGTCTGGCTGCCTCCACGTTGCTTTTAACCTTCATTACGTACCTTTCAAACACTTCTTGATTGCTAATACTAGTGCTACGGTCGTCGGCCATGATCACAAAAGCAAGTTAAGTTGTGATTATTAACAATTTTGGATCGTTAGTTGCTTGTGTTTATAGCGTTTTTAAAAATCCAAACTTTGAAGCGGCAAGAAGCGGCGCGTGTTAATAGGTAGGCATTTAATAGCAGAAAGCTTTTACTATATTACTTTGCTTGAGAGGGCCGCCCTTTTTCACCCGTTTGTTCCCTTAGGCGGTTACACGTGATTTTATTACATTGCGCAACCGTGTAATCCAATTAAATTTACGTTCTATGACGAGCTATGCGTACAAAAATTATACCAGTATCTGTAAGAAGGTTTTAAGAATATATAGCTACTTTATTTACTTTCAATCACTCACAGTGATTTTAAAATAATTTGTAACACACAAATACATCGGTTGAACACATTTACCTCCATTTAATACTTTGCACTTGACTATCAGGGCCAATATTAGGCCCAATTTGAAGTTGGAGCACAAATTATGATAGCTCAGGGAGTTTAAAACCATTAAAAAAAATAAAGTCTGACAATTATACCCTGACCCCATGTCATGGTCTTAAACCACTGTGTTCTGTACGCAATTTTGATATTATAGATTCACTCTGTTGTAAGGATAGTCTTTGGCATTTCACATAGTAAAAAGTATGTGGTGAGGTTAGGTCTCCGTGACAGAATCTGCGAGAGGTCTTCGTTAAGTGAAATGCCTCGGGACCTGCAAAAGGAAAGAGAAGGCCCCATGAAGTACTTCTGGATGATTATGATGCTCAATTTATGATATTTAAAATGATACCAAGGAATCTTCCACAAAAAAAGGTTGATAGCAGTGGTATATCGTTAAATGATTTTAAAAAATGATGAACTAATTCTATGGTTGTATCACAAATCGTCATCAGTAAAGTCTAACTCTAGAATATATGAAGTGGCAGGCACATCAAGCTTCATAAAACATTCATAAAAAGTTATGGTTATCATACTTTTTACTGTGACAATGAAATATTTTGCAAAATACATTTTTAAGAACTGCATCCTTTTGTTTACATACATGTAATATAGACAAAGGGAATGAGATAAAAATTAATTGGCAATTGCTAAATTCATCATGACATCACATAAGGCAACAGTAATAAAATTGATATTAGAAGATTTCATTTTAATTTAGGATAAATGTTGTAAGTTTCATCCTACGCATAGGACCTGGACCTGGAGATTAAAGGTTAAATATTTTAAGAGTCTTAACACACCTGAGTATGCAAAGCATTTTGAGCACTGCTTTACTGTTAAAAGGCCTGACTCTAGAGGCGTGATTTAAAGGTTTTATCTCTTAAATGCAGAGCTAACAACAGAAGGAGGAAGACGAAGTGCAGTCTGCAGTAATCTACTACGTTCTTCAGCGTTCAAGCTAAAAGGGTACCAGAAGAAATGTAAACAATGTCATGGTGTGAATCCTAGAGAGGGGGAGGTTGATCACATTATACAATTGGAGATAGTATCAAAAGCCTTCAGTGGTGTCTTTATAAAACAGAGCTTAGAGACGTGCCTACAGGTGAGATCATGTACATGTAACTTCTTTTTAACTGATTTTATCCCTTGCAGATCATGTGTGAAATCAGCCCAATTGTAAATGGCCAACAAAATCTCTGTCGAGTTTCGAAATTCTTGAACAGAACAAAAAATGATAAAGGGAAACAGAGTGTCGCTGTATTGACATATATGAAGAAGATGAAGGGAAACATTGAAACATGTATTAAAGCTATCAGGGCATTATCAGGATCTCAAACACTGAGAGATGTAATACCGGGAGATGTAATACCGGGAGATGTAATACCGGGAGATGTAATAGCAAACTTTGCATCTAAATTGGAGGAATTATTAGATGAAGCCTATGATTTGGGTTTGAAGCAAACAGGACAGCTGCTTGTAGCTTAAGTACTACTAGCACGTGTAGATATGTAAAGAGATGTGTTGATTAAATTTGAACACCAAAAAGTGATAAGCTGAAGAGCTGTATATTTGTATATTGTTTGCATATGTAGCATGTCCACATTGTTGAAGACATTAAGATATACATGTTCAACAGATCTCTTAGGTGGGTGGGGTAATGTGGATTAATGTCCGCCTTGCAAGACACTTTGACCCAACCTGTGGAAGGAGAGAATATACCTGACCACATTGCACACATGCCAGTATCAAGCACTAAAATTCTAATATAGCTCATCTCATTGTAGTGCACTTAATTAACCAAAGAAATCTTGAGTTAGATCGAGAATACACATGCCAGTTTGACCATAGAATTAGAAGTCTCCTTTTGAGGAAGAGGTATACACATGACTGAGTGGTTGAGCTGGTCACAAAGATGTGGTCTGATGGGAGGGAGAGGTGATGGGTTCAGGCCCTTGGCTGCTGTTCAGGTGTTTGATGGTAAGACACAGACCTGGCACTTTGGACCATCACTTCCTGAGCTATGTTATGGCATGAAGATAGAGAAGCTTGAGGTGTGTAGTTGTAGTACCCAATGCAAGGTAGCTGTGAGCATTGGAGCGAGGTGTAGTGACCTCCTCAAGAGGTTCAAGTGGTAGATATGCCTCTTGCATTGTGACCTCACACCCACCGAATTATCAAACAAAAGAACTACTGTATATACCTACATTGAAGACCAGGTCCCACCACGTTAAAATGAGCACACATGAGCAGCATAAACATTTTTGAGGTAGGGCTGGGGATGAGGAAGTGATGTCCAGTGGTAATGGGAGACAATGTAAGGGAGATGATGCCTAAGCTCTGGTAAGCTGCTAGCAATACACTTACATCATACAATGAACACAATAAACCAATCACAATCGCAAATGCATCACACAAAGAACAGATCACTCAGAATATTGTTTTCGGCAGTCCTAGTATAATGAGATACGAGGCCCATATAGCTCTGCTCTTTGAGGCATGGTATCAAATGTGGTAGACATGATCCACCTGATCTCTTCAACTGTATCAGGTCTGCTGACACAGCCAGGTCAGAAGGAGACAGAGGTCTGTGTGTGCCATGTTCAAAAGAGCACACACATGAGGGTCATAAATAAGGACATCAAATATGGCTGCAGGTAAGGCAACGTCCCAACACCCCTCCCCATAACTCCTTACCTCCCCTCCCCATGGCTCCTTACCTCCCCTCCCTCCCCATGACTCCTTACCTCCCCTCCCCATGGCTCCTTACCTCCCCTCCCTCCCCATGACTCCTTACCTCCCCTCCCCATGACTCCTTACCTCCCTCCCCATGGCTCCTTACCTCCCCTCCCCATGAATCCTTACCTCCCCTCCCCATGGCTCCTTACCTCCCCTCCCCATGGCTCCTTATCTCCCCTCCCCATGGCTCCTTACCTCCCCTCCCCATGGCTCCTTACCTCCCCTCCCCATGGCTCCTTACCTCCCCTCCCCATGGCTCCTTACCTCCCCTCCCCATGGCTCCTTACCTCCCCTCCCCATGGCTCCTTACCTCCCCTCCCCATGGCTCCTTACCTCCCCTCCCCATGGCTCCTTACCTCCCCTCCCCATGGCTCCTTACCTCCCCTCCCCATGGCTCCTTATCTCCCCTCCCCATGGCTCCTTACCTCCCCTCCCCATGGCTCCTTACCTCCCCTCCCCATGGCTCCTTACCTCCCCTCCCCATGGCTCCTTACCTCCCCTCCCCATGGCTCCTTACCTCCCCTCCCCATGGCTCCTTATCTCCCCTCCCATGGCTCCTTACCTCCCCTCCCCATGGCTCCTTATCTCCCCTCCCCATGGCTCCTTATCTCCCCTCGCCATGGCTCCTTACCTCCCCTCCCTCCCCATGGCTCCTTACCTCCCCTCCCCATGGCTCCTTATCTCCCCTCCCCATGGCTCCTTACCTCCCCTCCCCATGGCTCCTTACCTCCCCTCCCCATGGCTCCTTACCTCCCCTCCCCATGGCTCCTTACCTCCCCTCCCCATGGCTCCTTACCTCCCCTCCCCATGGCTCCTTACCTCCCCTCCCCATGGCTCCTTACCTCCCCTCCCCATGGCTCCTTACCTCCCCTCCCCATGGCTCCTTATCTCCCCTCGCCATGGCTGTCAGTAGCACTGCTGGTAAGTAGCTCCCAGCTCTGATCAAGGATGCTGTCCATACCTACATGGTACCCATGTCTCCCTCCCTCCCCACCTCCTCCCAGCACTCCACTCCCCCTTCCCAGCACACTTGAATGTGTAGGGTCACTAGGTCCACAGCCAGTTGACTCCAGGTCATTGAGCAAGGTTGTGGCCATGAGGGAGTCCATGTGGTAGTCAAGATAGACCTCATCACCTGGTCCAGCTCCAGAATGGAACTGAGACTTCGCAATAGGGGAGAAACCGGTGTCTTTAGGGCTGCAATCTACAGGTCTGGCTCTGGAACTGACCCGAGACTTTGCTGCATGAAGGGATCCAGCGTGGGTATGACCACACTGCATTGCTGTGCAGAGTGTACCATCAGGACATTGCAAGGCTACATTACCACAGTATCCCATAACATGAGGGCCCAAGGTACCAAGTTTGCCTCCCTCCTCCCCCTCCTCCACCACTTCAGTCTGCACCTCAGCATCCTTGGAGGGGGCACTTGGGGGGAGGGGCAGTGGGGGACAGTGGTTCATTGTCTGGGCACTAGCACTCTCAGCGTGCACTGTTTGCGTGCCACTTTCCTGCATCTCCCTGGAAGGGGGCGGGGCTGTCACCTCTTGGGAGACCAAACAGGAAGCTCCAACATCAGGTGACACCTTCACTTCCTCATTGGATGACAACGATCTGGTGTTTGTGGTAACCATGGAGCCAATGTGTGTTGCGATGGGGGGTGGATCTTTGGAGGGGGTTGGGTCATTGTGGGGGGTTGGGCCTTAGGAGGTGTGGCCCATAGGTGACGTAATGGGGGCACCTCCTCAACCTCCCCACAGCTGTGGGTGCCATGATAGTCCCAGGGCACAGGAGTGGCAAGAGGAAGTGTGGTCCAAACCACACCACCATGCACAGAACTGCTGTCTGCACGGCCATCACAAGGTCTTTGTTGGTCCCCATGCACAGGGCTACAGGCCAGGATCCACCCACAAGGCAAGAAGTGGGGGGAGTAGATTTTTTATCACGGTCATCTTTTAGGTCCACAGCCAGTTGACTCCAGGTCATTGAGCAAGGTTGTGGCCATGAGAGAGTCCATGTGGTAGTCACGATAGACATCACCTGATCTAACTCCAGAATGGTTAGTCCTGAAGTTATTAACATTATGGTGTTGTGTTATTGGCAGTATTGGAGGTGCAAGTTATCAGGTATTCAAAGTGACTTTACACAACTCTACACACATGTGGTATGTACCATACAAGGGCATATGACACACACCTCAGCTGGCCATATACTAGCATGCCAAAGGCATGCCAGCAAATGCAGGAAAAGATTAGGGCTTTAGCATCTAGGGTTTAGGTGCTAGGCGTGAAGCGCCGAGGCCGAATCCGGGGTCAAATTACACCCGCAGTGCTGTCCTGACACTCCTCATTGCACCAAACGGGTAGCCTTAAAAAAAATTTGATCTGACTTGTCCCCAGGTCCCTTTGGCACCGTACTGCACGCTTTGCGCGCCTCGCTATAGGCATAAGGTCACTGGAAGCACATTACAGACAAATGAAGCTTTAGCTCCCCAGCAGTACACCAACAAACACATCACAACCACCAGCTCAGAAGAAGGGCCTACCAGTACATGTATTATCTTTCCCTTAAAAATGTCCCAACCTACATGTAACCTTACTCTTGTTCCACCAAGGATATCTCCCATCCACCTTCACAAGGCACTCTCTCCTCTACCTCCACAAGGCTATCTCACAAGGCTACCTCCCTCAACCCAGAGAATTGCATAGCAGCAGACTGTACTGCAATGATTAACAGACACATGATCAGTGTGTGTGTGTGTGTGTGTGTGTGTGCACGTGTGTGTGTGTGCACATGTGTGCGTGTATGGGTGTGTGGGTATGTGGGTGGGTGTGCACGCGCGTGTGTGCAGTTGGATGTAGTTTGGCATAGCTGACCTTTGCATTCTTGTGAGGTCAGGTATCTAACCTCCAAGCGCACTTGTAGATTTGCAGGCCATTAACAGACTCTATTGCAAATGTTGGTATAAGAGACAGGAAGGTCCAGCTATGCATGTGTGTGTTATGTGGAGGCATATGTGTGTACATGTATGAGCAATAGAGACACACACCCACATGACTGGACTATAGGGACACACACCCACATGACTGGACTATAGGGACACACACACACAGAACTGGATCATAGGGGCTCACCAAAGTGGTCATATAGGCATCATAATCTATACATTAGTGATTTGTTAAACACATATAAACATATCACCTTTCTCTCTCCCCTCCCCTTCCACATGTGAATAACAATGATTAACTTACAATTTATTCATCCGAGAGTTAATCTCTTGTGGATGGATTGGAATACACATTTAAGCCTGAAAATTTAAAGCATGCATGAACATGTCATATTTGTGTGTGGTCAGAGATATTATATTAGATCTCTGGTGTGGTATACATTCAAGTGTGCATGCGTGCGTTTGGGTGTGGGGGAGTGTATGTGTGCATGTGTGTCCCCGGGTGTGTGGTGTGTGGGGTGTGTGCGTGTGTGGGGGATGAGGGATTGCATCACATCAAAAGTATATCTCAAATGGCAGGGAGGTTCAGAAAGCAGATACCATTTGATTTTCTTGTCATAGATCTGTAGGGGTGTACAGTACTAATCAGACCTGCCAACTCTCACGCATTCGCCGTGAGACTCACGCATTTGACGTTTCTCTCACGCTCTCACGCTTGAAATTTATATATCTCACGCCCGAAAAAATTCACAGCAAAATTGTATTTTTTGATGCAGGCTGCACTTAGTCTGGGGACCAGGCTGATGGTTGTACTATCAGTCTGGGAACAACTGCGCATCAAAGTTGTTCCGTTCTGCAGTCAGCATGAATCTCATTTATGCCCTATCACATACATGAATATCATTTTGTTAACCTACATCCCTATGAATAACATTACTTGTAACCCTCTAGTTCCTGTAATGGACACACATAAAGACGCTATTCGTATCGCTGCTGCCAAACTTGGGTTTGCTGACTTAAAGAGCCATCAATTAGAAGTTATTCTGGCTTTCATCACTGGCAATGATGTTTTTGCAGTCCTTCCAACGGGATATGGAAAAAGTTTATGTTACCACTAAACCACATTATAAATTCATAACATTCCAGAGGAACTAGTTCGATGCGCGGTTGTTCCCAGACTGATAGTACAACCATCAGCCTGGTCCCCAGACTAGGCTGCACTCATATACGCATCATTAGGCCTCAACCCCCCCCCCCCCCCCCCCCCCCCCCCCCCCGCTCGTATATTTGGCCAACGCAAGGGGGACCCCCCCCCCCGCTCGTATATTTGGCCAACGCAAAGGGGACCCCCCCCCCCCCCCCGCTCGCATGTTTGGAGTAGGATCGAATCATTAATTATTCATAATCTCACGCTTTACTCGCTCTAAAAGTTGGCAACTCTGACTAATGGAATTATCCTAAGCCGAGGTGTCACGTAATTGCTATCAAGAAGAACCAATCCCTAGGGCTAAACTAAAAAATAAAAACAAAGTACCCAGCATCACGGTTGTTCTGCATTGGCAATAGGTTTGATATTTAGAACAACCAATAAAATTTGCGGTACTTGCTCCAAAATGGCGGCTTCAGAGCTCATTAACTTTCAAGCACAAACCTTCCACATCTGGCACATACAGTGCAGACAAACAGGCCATCGGTAGTTAGGTAAACGTATCTACTATCTTCAATATATTAAACGCATGTGTACGCTGTTACAACGTCGATGCACTTAACTACGCGTTGCGCAACCGAAGGCTTTTATTGGGCACGATCGGTTGTATTGTTATCTGGCTTTCGTTCTCCGATTCCTCCCTTATAAGTGCCCTTCGAAATAATACAGGAAAGAGAGCATTCACTGGTAAGTCGAAATATTCTTTTATCTTTAGGTGCCATATTTTCCACATGTGAGGATGGCACGAACAACGTACAGTACCCGCTCGCTCCAGCGGTAATTATCACCTTCGCTCCAGCGGAAAAATAATTATATTCACCTGGTACAGAAGAAACTCTTGGTGTACTCAGCAAACCCACCTGTGGTTGACTTCTCCCCTCTCTTGATGGAATTCACTGTTTATACGCGCCTTTGCTGTATACACAGCGCTTCGTAATCCGCCCTTTTCTAATATTTCATTTCCTTCTCTGCACCCCGCCTACCTGTACTTCTTACTAGTACCATCATTACATGTAAGATCGAACGCTACGTGTATGCAATACCTGCACGATCACTTCCTAGCCAGAATAAGAGCTCCAACCTAGCTTTGTTACCTTGGTGGAGGCAGGATGGACACAACCTGAGTACCCAACCCAAAGAAGGAAAGTTTCACCATATAGTACACTGTTCCTTCTATTTTACCTCACGTGTTCACTTTCTTGATGATGCACATGCACCCTTGTTCTCTTGGTTATGCACCTTAGTTGAGCATCTGATCATGTAACACCTCAGGTTGAGAGGACCGGTGTAGGTATGCATTGATAAGGACGTACCTGGAATATCAGTTTCGCTACATAGCCAATCATCTAAATTTGGAGCATTAAGGGATAGGTTGAGTACAGTTTTCCTAATCCCACCATACCACAATAACATGAGCACACCATTTTCTGCTATGTGAGGATGAAAAGCATGCACGACACAAGAAAAAAAAAGTACAGTGTGTGGAGTGATGATTTTCTTTATGCTCACATGCTCGTGCATTATGCAGCATGTCGATGGAAATGGTCATTTGGTATGACAAGTGTGTATGGTACCATACAAATTGTAGCTGCAGCATTACATGTCAAAAATGGGATACCTGAAAATGCTTTCTATTTAGGACAGCTTTGCCAACCATTCATACGGAGAACACAGATCAATTGCGTTCTGGTCACTGGCTCATTGAGGCAGATGGACATTGCGGACAAATGTCTGTGGAGTACGATCAGGTCAGGCTGGCTGCCACGGGGATCTAAGCTACATGTTGTGCTGCTTCTTTGTATGTGTAGGAACCATACACACTTGTGCATATGCATCTGACCATGTACATCAACTAATCTAAAACAGTACAGTACATGTATATTGTATGCACGATGGACATCTGGCTGTTAACATGCCCTTACCCCCTTTGCGGTGTGGAGAACCCTGCCAGTTTAGCTTCGGGTTTTGGTTATAAACATGCACGTGCCTACTCTGTACAACATGGTTACCTCTTCACTTAAATTTGTATTACTTGAGCCAGTTAGTTTAGTTCAGCCTTTTGATTTCACTGTGCCACACTGTACACCTGTAATACAATAAGTTAAATATTAGCATTTGATAGTTGTCTCTTTACAAGCACTCAGCATATGCAGAAACCAACCATCTCCACCAATTTGCTAAAGTACTGTCATGTCAGGTGGTAAATGAGCAAACTGCAAAGCACTGTTGGAGGATGCTATGAAATAGGTGTACGTGGATAGCACCAAACCTTTGCATTGGTAGTGTCTTCAAATGCACGGAGAATTGATTTCAAATGCTCATCTTTGCAATGAATTGCAGTGTAGGATGGTACTAACCAAGGTAAGAAAAACAGCTAGCCACCAATACCCAGTGTGTGCAATATAGTGTCTCATCCCACCGCGTGTAGGCAAAGCCCCGATATCTAACGTTGTCGTGTACGTTTAAATCTTCACTTGAACTAAATATAATCAGCATGACAACAGTTCACGTGCGCTGTGGCTGGATCCCAGTGGCTAGCGCACGAAGCTTGAACTGTGGTCATGTTGAAGACGCCATACAGAGACGGCCGGACCACATATTTATTCACTTGCCTCATACTTTCACACATATGATCCCAAAGCTCCACGACTGTAGGCAGAGTATGACTGTAGTTTCTGCTGCTGTAAATTCACAGGCATGCAAAGGTGCTCATTCACTAGAAATCAAGACTCGAACCACGATATTCTAATGAATGAGCACCTTTTCATAATGTTTACAGCATGCGCGGCCGCTATGAGACTGAAGTACGGGCAGTCGTACACACCGCACTTACAGTCGCAAAACGTTGGGATCATATGTGTGAAAGTATGAGGCAAGTGAATAAATGTATAGTCTATTAGTGCACGTGTCTTCAACGTGACCACAGTTCAAGCTTCGTGAGCTAGCCACAGGGATCCAGCCACAGCGCACGTGAACTGTTGTCATGCTGATTATATTTAGTTCAAGTGAAGATTTAAACGTACATGACAACGTTATCGGGGCTTTGCCTACACGCGGTGGGATGAGACACTATATTGCACACACTGGGTATTGGTGGCTAGCTGTTTTTCTTACCTTGGTTAGTACCATCCTACACTGCAATTCATTGCAAAGATGAGCATTTGAAATCAATTCTCCGTGCATTTGAAGACACTACCAATGCAAAGGTTTGGTGCTATCCACGTACACCTATTTCATAGCATCCTCCAACAGTGCTTTGCAGTTTGCTCATTTACCACCTGACATGACAGTACTTTAGCAAATTGGTGGAGATGGTTGGTTTCTGCATATGCTGAGTGCTTGTAAAGAGACAACTATCAAATGCTAATATTTAACTTATTGTATTACAGGTGTACAGTGTGGCACAGTGAAATCAAAAGGCTGAACTAAACTAACTGGCTCAAGTAATACAAATTTAAGTGAAGAGGTAACCATGTTGTACAGAGTAGGCACGTGCATGTTTATAACCAAAACCCGAAGCTAAACTGGCAGGGTTCTCCACACCGCAAAGGGGGTAAGGGCATGTTAACAGCCAGATGTCCATCGTGCATACAATATACATGTACTGTACTGTTTTAGATTAGTTGATGTACATGGTCAGATGCATATGCACAAGTGTGTATGGTTCCTACACATACAAAGAAGCAGCACAACATGTAGCTTAGATCCCCGTGGCAGCCAGCCTGACCTGATCGTACTCCACAGACATTTGTCCGCAATGTCCATCTGCCTCAATGAGCCAGTGACCAGAACGCAATTGATCTGTGTTCTCCGTATGAATGGTTGGCAAAGCTGTCCTAAATAGAAAGCATTTTCAGGTATCCCATTTTTGACATGTAATGCTGCAGCTACAATTTGTATGGTACCATACACACTTGTCATACCAAATGACCATTTCCATCGACATGCTGCATAATGCACGAGCATGTGAGCATAAAGAAAATCATCACTCCACACACTGTACTTTTTTTTTCTTGTGTCGTGCATGCTTTTCATCCTCACATAGCAGAAAATGGTGTGCTCATGTTATTGTGGTATGGTGGGATTAGGAAAACTGTACTCAACCTATCCCTTAATGCTCCAAATTTAGATGATTGGCTATGTAGCGAAACTGATATTCCAGGTACGTCCTTATCAATGCATACCTACACCGGTCCTCTCAACCTGAGGTGTTACATGATCAGATGCTCAACTAAGGTGCATAACCAAGAGAACAAGGGTGCATGTGCATCATCAAGAAAGTGAACACGTGAGGTAAAATAGAAGGAACAGTGTACTATATGGTGAAACTTTCCTTCTTTGGGTTGGGTACTCAGGTTGTGTCCATCCTGCCTCCACCAAGGTAACAAAGCTAGGTTGGAGCTCTTATTCTGGCTAGGAAGTGATCGTGCAGGTATTGCATACACGTAGCGTTCGATCTTACATGTAATGATGGTACTAGTAAGAAGTACAGGTAGGCGGGGTGCAGAGAAGGAAATGAAATATTAGAAAAGGGCGGATTACGAAGCGCTGTGTATACAGCAAAGGCGCGTATAAACAGTGAATTCCATCAAGAGAGGGGAGAAGTCAACCACAGGTGGGTTTGCTGAGTACACCAAGAGTTTCTTCTGTACCAGGTGAATATAATTATTTTTCCGCTGGAGCGAAGGTGATAATTACCGCTGGAGCGAGCGGGTACTGTACCACACCAAGTCATGAATAATGCTCATTCATGCCATATACAGTGTAAAGATGGTCGATTTATTCAGGTATGTGGGTGCAGGCTACAAAAAGCTCTTAAAGCTAAGGGCAAAACAGGGCAACGAAAGCCACAAATATTCGTCCGCTCCTATCTTCGATATTGACGTTCCAAGTGATGCTGTGAGATCCGCCCCCAGATGTTTTGCATTAATTGTCATTGTTAGGGCAAAGGGGTGTCAAACCCCATACAAGTGCAGACACACATACTGGATACGTGTAAAGTATGTTTATAACTCTCCAATATATGTACATGTGCCAAAATAAGTAGGTGTTCAAGCCTTTCTGTACACTTAGATGGCAAGGCACTTTTAAGCCTGAATGGCCAAAATGCTACACTAGCTGATCACTTTGATTGTAGCCCTAGCACCCCCACCAGTTGTATAGCAAGGCATCCATGCCAGTGGCGGATCCAGGGGGGGGTCTAAGGGGTCTAAAGACCCCCCCCCTCGGCCCGACCAGTAATGAATAAATTAACTTATGAATAATTAATTACATACGATTGACACGTTCAAAAACGAAGCATTCGATGAGTAGAACGCGAGTAAATTCGCGAGTTAGCTTTCCATTCATCCAACGTTTACAGAGAGGGTTAGGGGTGGGTCTAAAGCCAAAACCCTCCAAGACCAAGTAACAAAAATTAATTTTGCATGCGTGGTTAATTTAGTAGGCCTATTACTGTTAGTATTACCGCGCGATCAAATTGTGTGAGCAGGAAGTAAAGGCGTGAATTGGATGGGATGTCAGGTTCTTTTCCTCAGAAAACAGGTAGTTAAATAAATACTGCCAAATAGGTATATAATACTAATATGAGGTATGTCGTTTAGACTACCATGCGGTCACTATGGCTTTGCGTTACCAATTTAATTGCTGAGCAGTGTGAATGAAGAGTTTCCTCGTCGCTATCCACGCAGGCTTCTATTAATCGTTGATAGTTATCAATATTAAGTTGATATCACTGTCAAAAGTATGTGTATTTTCATGCTAAATAAACGCAAAAGTAAAAAAAGCGGCTGGGGCTTCGCCCCAGGCCCCTCTGGGGGAACTATTGATCAGCGTTCCCCCAGACCCCCTGGCTGTCACTGGAGAGGGCACGCCCCCCTCCCGCCCCGCCCCCGCTTGTGAATATAATTATTAGACCCCCCCTTCCCGAAATCCGCTCCTGCATGCATACCCAGCCTTGGCACATGTATAAGTAATATTGACATCTGTGATGAACATGCATGCTGATGTATCCAATTTGTATAGCTGTACTGCAGCAGCCAATCCAGCTGCCATGTCATATGTGTGTGTAAGCAGTGCATCTCAGCACATAACCAAGTGCCCCTGTTGTTATGACTTGGCCTGTCTACAGAACAGAGCAGGAAAACTACCTCCAGATATGGTAAACATACTTCTTGGGGATGTCATGGTGTGCTATACATTGTGTGGGCAAGGTATCGGAGCTGGTGACTATGATACACATGAGTGTAGTCAGTTCAGCAAACTACAACAACCATATGGTTGATTGGATTCACTACCACAATGTGGTTGTGGATTGATGGGTGAACACTTTACAGGGTCAATTGGTCCGTGTATAAAACCGCCAACTAATATTTCAATTTTTCGACAAATTGAAAATCACTATTTTGACGTACTAGTTGCAAATTTGGTCGATTTCCATATATTTCGCTAAGAAAATAATTGATTTTTGTGTGACGTTTACAATTTCTAATTAAATTAGAAAATTGAAATATTCAATCACGGTTTCTCGCGACCGTTGTTTGATTTATCATTTTTCATTATGGATTAATTCTTTTCTCTTTGGAATGGAACCGACTCAACGGACTCTTTGACATGGAACCCTCCCCCTCTATAACGGCCGTTATTTTGGAAACGAGTGTTCGAATCAATCTTGCTTTGTAGTCCTCAGTCTGTGACTGTCGAGTCAAAATCGTACCGTTAAAGACGGAGCTGCCTGATGAAAGACCACAGAAACGCCCTCCCTCTCTCTCTCTCTCTCTCTCTCTCTCTCTCTCTCTCTCTCTCTCTCTCTCTCTCTCTCTCTCTCTCTCTCTCTCTCTCTCTCTCTCTCTCTCTCTCTCTCTCTCTCTCTCTCTCTCTCTCTCTCTCTCTCTCTCTCTCTCTCTCTCTCTCTCTCTCTCTCTCTCTCTCTCTCTCAACACACACATCCACACGCATACGGACTACACACGGCGACGCACGCAAACTCACACATGCTCAAAGAGAACTACACATACAAATATGTTTGGCAGACAATCGAAGGTACTTCCTCTTACGCGGAACTTTATCACAACCTTGTTTGGGCAACATTTGCCATCCTTACTTGAAACATCATGCCGCGGGCCTGGGGGTGTTCATGTATACCATAAAGTTCAGACAGCGTTAACGTTGACCCTAAAGAGAATATCTGTAGACTCCGTCGGCGAGTACCGCGGTACCACGAAATGGGAGTTCCATAATGTTATGTGACCGCATGCATTCCATTGAGCAGCACTTATTATTTTAATAGATTCAACATGTACCTAAATATAGCCTGGTGTTGGTAGTATTGCATGCAACTTTCAATATCTATAGTACAGATATCCCCATGCATTTATAAGATCAAAACCATGCGCATAATAATAAACCAGAGATTGTTGATCTGTGCAGTTTTTCTTCTAGCTTGCATGTGAGGTGCCAAGCCATATATTAATTGTATAAAAGCAGCATGCAAGCAATATCATCATTGTATTACAATCATTTGTAGAGGCATCATTAATAAAATGCATGCATGTATCTATGTGGCACCGGCATGCAACATACTTGAAAATCGTTCTGTTAAGGTTATGTAAAGAAGTAAGGAATTTCTAAAGGAATTGCTATTGCTGTTGCAAATGTTGTGGTGAATACTTTTGAATTCAGGGAATGACATGCGAAAGTTATGATTCTGTTATTCCCACAAGTAATCTCTGTCCATCGTATCCAAACATACTCTCGCATGTGAGGTGTCCACCATATGGCTCAAAATGGGTTGCAGCAGTTTCTGGTTCCAGAATGATGCTACTTAATGAGTCGTTTTGTGCCATATTTGTAGGAATTGCATCATGCATGAATGGTGTTAATACATGCATGCTGCAGCATGGGATGGTGTTCCATTGTAATACAATAAACTCTTCTGCAGTATATACAATAAGCTAAACGTGATCCATGTCGAGATCACCACCATGTTTGCATATCAGGGAGTGATGGCCAAGGTGATCCAGTGAATGGTTAGGACAATATACGCATGCATGTAGATCCTTCCAAGACACCAATGCCTAACTACCACTTCAAAGCAATTTGAAATTCATTGGGCTCAAGGTGGGACTGTGATCCAGGTGAGGGTATTACAGATAACCAAGCTGAAGCATGGGGTGATGATATGGAGTGTAGATGAGCATTATCAGGCATGGAGGCAGAGTTATATAGTTCCATGAACTGATGATCTTCGAGCTTGGAAGACAGAACCCTTTACCCATGCACTGAGTCTGTGATGTCAATGGCTGAGATGGTGTCAGATGTAGAAAGGATGACATCATAAAGCTGGATTGAATGATTGAGGTGCCGATATCATCTGTAAATCCCTGGCCAGATGCACTCAAAGAGGCTATGTAAGCAGCCGAGGAATGATGTGACAAGGAACGAAGGCCTTGTCCTCCCCTGTTGAGGATTAACTGGGTCTGTAAGCAATAAAGGTACATTCTGAAAAGCATTGGCAGACGTCATCATCATACCCCTTCAATGCTTCTGCTACCAAGGACGGAGGTGTGAATCAGGCTAAATGGACCAGTTTGCTGAAGCTGCCACAATGTCATAGGAGAAGCAAGCCGACTTGTGGGTCAACCGCTCCAACTTACTCAAGATGAGTAAGCAGCTTACCAGCTTTTTCCTGCTTCTGAGCCACAAATTGGCACGGAAGTTGTCATCATCAATAGGATCTCGATATTTGGTACAATGGACCTCTGCATTGAGGGAGCGTGCTGAGATCACTCTTGCTAAACAGCTCACACTTTGATGTGTTGAGGAACAGATGTAGGATGGAGATGACCTGCTTCACTGCTTGTGAGGGTCCAGCTACAACAACGTCATCTATGTACCAAGAATGAAATTTTAGGCCGTTGCAGGTAGGGTCCACTCCAATGGTAGATATAATCTTCTGCAGCACCAAACAAAATAGGAGAGGACCTAGGGGATCCCCCTGCTGAACACCCATCTCTGAGGTGATGATACCCATTTGGTGGAACAGAACTGGGTGTTGCCTATAACACCAGTGAGCCCATATTAAATAAAATCATTATTTTATATAACTTTATTATTTTTACATATACCACTTATTATATACAATATGCAAGTAATCTAACTTCTCATGCTTGAGTATAGATAGAGTCCTGGACAGGTATTATATGCAGACTGGTGATAGCTTTGGAAAGGGACCAGCACATTCTCACTGCAAGGCGATTTGCTATCCGTCTTTCATTCTTTCAATTTTTTTCCCTGGGCAACGGGATGTTTTGGGTCTCACCCTCTTTTGTTTCATCCCTTAGGCATGATGACTGCCTATGGTTCCTGGATGATGGGGTTTTAGCTGGGACTAAATCATCACTGCTCAGGGCACTCACAAACATGGGCCCCTCATGAAAGCCTCTCACTCTTCCAACCTGGATATCCTTGGTGCTCATATTGGTGAATATATCCACTGTTCCAAATTAATTGCCTCCAAGCGGGTTGAGGCCTTAAAGTTGCTTTCCAAGCTTGATAATGTTGCCATCATTGACCCCCAAGTGGTTTTCAACCTACTTCGTGTGTGTGGTAGTTTTTGTAGACTCCCCCCAGCATCACCCCTCTCTGTCACATCACTGGATCAAGCATGCACCACATCAGGGTATTGTGTGTGGTGCCGAAGGTGCCTCATCCCCGAAGAGGACTAGGGACGAGGCGGTTCAATTTTTGTTTGGGTGCCCGTTTTTTCTATGAAGAGTGTCGTGACAACACGGGGGTGTAATTTGACACTAGATTCGGCTTCCAGGTGGAAAGTTCAACCTGGAACTGCCTTGTCGTCATTTTCACCCAAACCTTCAACATTCGTAATGCTGCTAATGTTATTCTAACATCACAGTCTAGGTTCCACAGCTCAAGCAGCAGAAGCCTGCAAGCATAGGGCTTATGAACCCAAATGCAATGACGATAGGGTGGGTGGGTGTCGTGTCCCTATGGTAGTAGAGACCTATGGGAATTGATGGAATGAGGCTAGAAACACATTTTCCTGCCTAGCTACTTGCTTGCCATTGGCTCATCTAAATCTACTAAAGAGCAGCCTTGCCTTCGAAATATTCAGCAAACTTAATCTCACCTTGACCGGGTCCATCGTGAGAGCTGTTATGGCCCAGAATCTCATAGCTGAAACTATTTTAACCTTAGATTTTTTATTTTATACATAAAGACACAACGGACACAGCCTGGACACAGGCCCAGCTTAGCTTAGGTTTTGGGGGCCATGGTCTGCGCTCTTTATCCCACCACTCATGTGCAGCATTTATAGCTTCATTGTCAACATCTGGTTGTAGCAATGCTGATAATGTACATCTGCAACAGGCAATCATTCAGTTCAACAATCAGGTCTCTACATCAGATGCAATCACAGCAGAAGGAGTATCATCAACACCTGTTACTCAGCGTTCTCTGTCTAAGAAATTGGTATGCCACCTTTTTAATTCTTTGTTAGGGGCTTCCTCTATGGCAGACAGAGCTCGCCTATTATCTGTTTCTGCTTCTCATGCTGCATCATGGTTGTCCGTAACTCCATCTCTGGCCATGGATTTGCACCTTGAACCTAATGAGCTTTATGCCTCTATAAGGTGGTGGTTAGGGTTGGACACCTCTGGTGGTTCTCTGTGTCCTGCCTGCTCTCAGAAAGGCCTGGACCCACTTGGCCACCATGCTACCACATGTTCTCATGGAGGTGATGTAGTGACCCGACATAACCTGTTACGGGATGTTGTGGCTAACCTTTATCGTCAGGCTCACATGGGAGTCACAGTAGAGGCGGGCTATGGCCTTACACATGATAATAGCTGCTCACGCCCAGCAGATGTCCTGGTAACAAGATGGGAAAAGGGCTTGCCTGCAGCTTTGGATATAACAGTGACATCCCCACTTAATCCTGCCATCCTTGATGAGTCTTGTTCAGCAGCTGGAGTAGCTGCAGTAGCCGCAGAGTCCCGCAAACATGTTGCTAACGACCCTAAGTGCTTCGAGCTGGGGTGGACCTGTGTTCCATTGGCTGTAGAAACCTATGGGAATTGGGGGGTGGTGGCCCAAGTAACATTTTCCCGCCTAGCCTCTCTACTTGCTGCAAGCCACAGTGTGTCAAAATCAAAGGCAACAGCTGACATTTATGGTCGCTTAAACCTGACCCTGACCAGGTCTGTGGCCAGGGCTATCCTGGCCAGGGGTCTAAGGCCAAAATAGATGTTACATATACAGTGCTCATATTGAACTCTTTAGTGTAAGTTTTCTGTATGTCATATAAATTATGTATAATATGTATAATTATTATTATATAAATTCTTGTTAGCGTTAAAAATAAAGAAGAAAAAAACATTATTATCATAATTATAGCATTAATACTATTACTAATACTGGATGGAAGCTAGTCTAGCAAAGGTGTTCTGGGCCTCTTTGCCCCAGTTCTCATAAGATTCCACTGCCAGAGGAATACATACCCACCCTAGCTCCTGACACATTGGGTCATTGGATGAGTACTTTCGGCACTCTGCTGTGTAGGCTGCAACGTCATGCAAAGTGGCAGGAGTGAGTGGGGAGGCAACAGTAACATCGAAGGCTTGTGGTTTTGTCCTTTCCCAAGCATTAACTAGCACATCATAGTTACTCTGGACTCTCGAAAGGCCTTGACCAACCTCCACTCTTACAGATACATGTAGATGACGACACAACTCTGCAAAGATTGTTTTGCAGGCGATTGTGTCTGATGACAACATCCCTACCATGTACTGCATGATGTCCAAGAGGATCCGGGGCAGAATGGGCACACGATTGAATAGAAGAGTTCATCCTAGCTATACCACATCACTACGATTTGGAACTCGGCTGGATCAAGTGGCAAGCCCAACCCTAATGTGGGGACAACTGAAAGCCATGAACTAGCATGAGGAGCAGAGGCAGAGAAAAGTCATGCCTTATTGGCAAGAGAGGAAGGCATCAAGATAGACTGAAAAAGATGATCATCCAACTTCTTGCACAAGGCATGCTGGGAGAGAGGAGAGAACAAAACAGACTCCACTGTGATGGCCTCTGTCAGGAGCATTGAATCCACCAAAACCTGAAGAAGACAGAGATGATATGAAGGCAGCACATGAGTGATAAGATAAAGAATGAAAGCCAAGTCCTCCAAAGCTGAGGCTAAGTTGTGTTGTTCCAAATCCATCAGGAAGCTCAGATACAAAGTTGTATGCATTGGCCTCTTGTTCTGTCTCCTCCGTGGAAGCATCCAACTTCCCATAGTGGATATTCTCAGCAATGGTGTTGTTGAACAGTGCAGGCTCCAGGCTGACCACACCAATGTTGTCTCTCAGCCACCTCAGGTTGAGGTCTTTAACATTTCTCCCATCAATGGTCACCTGTTTGGGGGAGTGACAATGATGTAAGGTCACACCCACCTACCTCCCCCCCCACTGGGGTCATAAAAGCGCTGAATCAGCTGTAATGTGGTGCTAGCTTCCATCATCTGGGATGGCTAGGAGTGGTTCTAGCTACATCCACTAATTTACAATAACTACCACAATTAAATGCAAATGCGAGCTGCAACATGAAGGTCAGCTGCAGCCACCTCTACTAGGCAATCATGATGTACATTCGGGTCTGGGAACGAGAGAAATATTTGTAGGCACACTCCGTCTCGTTCGTGCCGCGGGCGTTCCCGTGGACTGTCGATTACTTCATACGGCAACTCATTCTTTAATGGGACGACTTTGACTTTGTCAAAACTCATAAACGAATAAAAGCATGTCTTCGTTCTCAGACTAACGGCAAAATTGCCCCAAACAAAGGTAAAGTTTTAACTCACAAAGTTCCGCGTAATAAAGGAAACGATCGTCTGCCAAACATATGTATCTATATTTCTCTTTGAGCATGTGTGAGTTTGCGTCCGTTGCCGTGTGTAGTGTGTGTGTGTGTGTGTGTGTGTGTGTCTGTGTGTGTGTGTGTGCGTGTGTGTGTGTGTGTGTGTGTGTGTGTCACTGTGTGTGTGTGTGAGAGAGAGAGAGAGAGAGAGAGAGAGAGAGAGAGAGAGAGAGAGAGGGCGTTTCTGTGGTCTTTCATCAGGCAGCTCCGTCTTTAACGGTACGATTTTGACTCGACAGTCACAGACTGAGGACTATAACTTATTAAGCAAGATTGATTCGAACACTCGTTCCCAAAATAACGGCCGTTATAGAGGGGTTCCATGTCAAAGAATCGGTTGAGTCGGTTCCATTCCAAAGAGAAAAGAATTAATCCATAATGAAAAATGATAAATCAAACAACGGTCGCGAGAAACCGTGATTGCAATTTTCTAATTTAATTTGAAATTTTAAAATTGTAAACGTCACACAAAAATCAATTATTCTCATAGCGAAATATATGGAAATCGACCAAGATTTGCAATTAGTACGTCAAAATAGTGATTTTCAATTTATCGAACAATTGAAATATTAGTTGGCGGTTTTATACACGGACCTCAATTCACTCCAAGTTTAACAACCTAAAATTAAATCAATACATGACCCAGTTGAAAGGAACATTACATCACACAAAAATCCATTGTGCCACCCCACCACAGAAGAAACGTAAAGAAACTAAGCAGAATATAAAATAAAATAAATAAATAAAAAAACTTGATTTCCTACAGATTGTTTATCTATAAAATGGCGTCAACTGCGCATTATAAAGCGAATATTCAGAAGGCAAATTTAAAGTAGAAAATATGGCACCCGTTAAACTAACAAAGGAACGTTCCAAAAACTTACGTCCGTTGTTGGTTTCAAATTTCAGGTGACTTTATCAGGGCGGAATCGTCAAAAAACGGTCACTTCTCGTCCCTAGTCACAAAACACGCACCGACAACTCGCGCTTGGATATAACGTTCTGTACGACGGCACAACACATGCTTTATATCGTTGATACCACCATTTCTCCTATATTTCATGGTGAAATAATCGAGGCTCAACGTCTACAGGAGCTGCTCCAAATGACCCTTTTTGTGGACATGTTTTAGTTGCTATGGGCGTAATGAGTTCCGTTGCTAGGTACTTATTTTCATACGGTGAGGGCCTATTGTCCAATTTTGTACGTATTGTGTTGCGCGCATCTCGACGGAAACGGAGCCCAGACCCATGCAGCAACACAAATGGCACGTGAGGCGGAACCCAGAACATTCGAACGACACGTGCTGCCACTCAGAAATTGCAGAAATGGACAAACTGGTATATATAGTCGTGTGTCCTTTTATGTATTTGCTGTTTCCCTGTCCCTTATTTAATCCCAAAATTGCAGTCAAAACAATTGCAAGCGCGCGCGCGATGAACTATATGTATATAAAAGCGCTATAGACTGAAATTCTCGCTGAAATTAAACTTTCTTCCCAAACGGAACCCCCCCCCCCCCCCCCCCCCAAAAAAAAAAAAAAAAAAAAAAAACTGTGTGCAAATTAACCTGATAATGTATGTAGTGATTATAGCTGAAACTTTTATGTAAATCCGATGCCTGCTGCGTACTAAGGCCCTAATAATGTGGGTCTGGGGGTTACGTTAGATTATGCATAACTGATCTACGATGCATGTCTTTGTTCCATTCGTCGAAACAGGAGCTGTGGGCTGCCGCAATGTGCGGGGATGCTGCTGCTCTTATTGGAGCGCTTGACGCTGGTGTGGGCACTGTGGGGGTAGACAGTATGGATGAGGTGAGACATCAGTAATACACATAATTATAATTATAATCCCGTGCATTTAATTGTCATGCGAATGCCATTTTCTGGGCCACTCATTTGACATAGTTGGCAGTTCAACACGTGACCTTGCTTAAGTATAATTATATGTAGGGGAGAATCAAAAGATACTGTTAAAAGTTACATACCACACCTCCTTGAGGAAGTGTGGTATGGCATATTCTATCCTTAGATGCTAGTGTTGGGATGGAGTGACATGTTGATGGGTTGTGTTTGTCCTAGGTGTCCTTGGTACAGTATATTATGTGTATCTTCTATTACAGGGTGGGAGGAGTGCTCTCATTTGGGCATCAGAAAAAGGACGCAAGGAGTGTGTTGAGGCGCTCTTGCAAAGGGGTGCTGATGTCAACCTTCGTAGTCCTGTGAGTAGTACTAGTCAAGGCAGTGAGATGTCTGCTGCTAGCATGTGTCCTTGCAGTCTGTGTGGTGTCCGTGATTGAATGTACATTATCACCAAATAAGAATAAGTGTTGTTTTATTTCTGAGGATGCCATGGGGAAAATTATTTTGCAGATTGCCGGGCCCTCTATCAAAGCTTAATAGTGGTTGCACTTTACTCGTGTTGCGTTCTTGTTTGGGTAAGCAAAATTGAACTGGTGGGAACTCTGAGTGCTCAGAGGACCATCGGCAGGGATTTACCGCTCCCACCGGCACCCCCTATCCACCCTCTGGTTTGCCCCTAATTTGACTAACCCACCCCCTGGTTTATATATGCCATGTTTAAATAATACTGCATGGCATGCCAGTTAACAGTGCAGAGGGAAGCTTTTCTTTTTTATCCACCCCCTATATTTATATTCTGAAACCCACCCCCTGTTGCAAACGTGGCAGTAAATCCCTGATCAGTGCACTTGGTTTTGTAAACTGCCTGCATGTGACAATGACTTGATGTTTTATTCTTATGGAGGAGTTCATTTGTGAAGAAGTGGGTGGAACCCCCGAAATGTTGAAGTCAAGTGGGTGGAGCCCATGGGACTCCAATACTATAGGATGCTGGGAATAGTAACTATTTGGGTTAGGATCAAGAAGTTGCCATAGCTACCAGGAAGTTGTTAGCGTTTTGAAGTTATATATGTGTAGGCCTGGGCTAAAAGTTTGGATTATATAGGAATTCACAAGTGCTAATGCTGAGGCCTACATGTGAGGCAAGTACTGAGGTCTAGGGTTATAGCTATAGGACCAGTAAATTGCTTGTAGGGATTGGCAATAAAGTGACACATTACATTTTACTGTTGTGGACTATAACTGTCTCAAGTTTGATTTTTGATTACCTTTTTTTATCAGCGTTCATGTATTTTTAAAATTCTCCTACATGTATGTGACAAAGTACAGTCAATTGATCAATAAATAAGACCACCAGCTGCTGAGGCCTCTTAGATAAGGAAGCACAACAGTAAGGATGGGTTTGCATCCCTCTGGTTGTTGAGGTATCACGGCTGGCAATCACCTGCTCCAAGCCGAAGTCTGTCATCACACAAGACCTATATGGCAGACTAAACACCTGCCCTGTGCAATCAGTAACATCGATCGGCAATCCTTAGTAGGATTGAGCACAAACTCCCCCCTCCCCACAATCACAACCACTGGTATTATTGATTGGCAAAGTGATGGTATGATTGAGCAGTTAAGTTTACGATGTACACATGGGGGTAGATTATGACGGGGTACAGCATATTACACAGTTGTATGTATCTTCTATTACAGAATGGAATGACGCCCCTTATGTGGGCATCCGCTGCAGGTCATCTGGAGTGCGTGGAGGCACTCCTGAGAGCGGCTGCCAATCTAAACCTGCAGGCCAATGTGAGTAGAGTACCAAGGCATGAGATGTTGACATGTCTGTTGCTGATGTGTGTCCTTGTGGTGTGTGTGACCAGGAAGAGTGATAAGTGAGTAGAATATTGTGTGTATTGGAGTATGAGCTACAGTGTAGAACCAGAAGTGTGAATTTGTATGGCTTCAGAGGATGGATATGATGGTGTGTGTAGTTGATATGTGTGTGGTGTACCAGGAGAGATGGGAAACACTTAGGATGATGTAATCGGAACCTACGTGTACGTTAGTTAGTTACCATATAGGATTTGTACTGTATCATGAATATCTGTAACTCACTTAACGAGAAATGAATAGTGTAGCTCTTTATTGCTATCGAGAATGGAAGGACGATCATTGACATGTTTTCTTCAAGTCGCCAAAACACTTTGCTTTAAGAGAACATTCCCACACTTTTTTTTCTCCATACAGTTGAAACTGTGGTACTTGAGCATAATAATAATTATTTTTCGGTACTTCAATGTTTGGCATTAGTTTGTGAATGATACCACATATCGAAAGTGTAAAGTTGTCACATTACTTTGTAATTATTCAGCATTTTTGTTTCTGTAACCTGTTCAATAAACACATTTTTACTCTTTACACCAACGTCTACGTATCTTGCACTTCTAATGCCAGTCGTTATACCCTGTGGCACTTTATTTTTATGCTTAGACATTGGATAGTATAGCTGTTTTCACAACTAATTAATTCTGTTGATATTACTGTGACAATGACAAGAGGAACTGTACGTTAACATTTTATTTTTTAATGGCACGAACTTTGTAACGTATATTTTGCTTATTTCGACACTGACCTCTGATGTTCCACCTAACCCTCCTCTTGTTCATTTTTGTTTACCTTCTCTACGACCTTTTCCATGGATCCCACACACAAGTGCTGAAGCCAAAACCATGAATGTTGTTTAAACAGAATCAAAATTCAATTGATTCCCCTGTAACAATTTTGGTTGATGTCGTCCAGCATCCTCTAGTGTTCGACCCACAACCCATGGGGTGCCACTAACTTGTTCCAAAGTAAGGCATATTCATTGTGGAGGCTTGCTGCATTTGGAGAAGGATTGTCCAGATCCTTATATGGAACTAACAGTTTTGTCAACTCCACAATGAGAATTTCTTTTTTTGCTAGCACACTCTCCACCCACCAATGACCATAAGCTAGCCTCACAGCAGTACACTGCATAAGCTTATACAGCCTGGCTCAATGCATTGATGTGGCTTGTGCACTAGATATATACGCCTTCTCCTTGGGGAGGTGTGCTAGTGTTGGGATGGAGTGGTTTGTATGATGGATTGTGTTTGTCCTTGGTACAGTATATGTGTACCTTCTATTACAGGATGGTAAGACTGCTCTCATGAGGGCATCAAAGACAGGACACACGGAATGTGTGGAGGCACTCCTGCAAGGAGGTGCGTATGTCGACACTAAAGATGATGCAGAGAAAAAAGAGTTTAGTCTTCAAGTGAGATGTCTGTTGCTGATGTATGTGACCAGGGAGTGTGATGAGTAGAATATACATGTAGTGTGTGTTGGAGTAATAGCTAGAACCAGGAGTGTAAATCTGTACGAATATGTCAACTGTCAGATATTGGGCATTTTCTGATTAATTCCATTATGTGTCAGGTCTAATTCTGCATATGCACGCTTACTAACTAGTGCAGGTGCATCTAATAATTTGTATGGTTGAAAGAGTTCTTTTCAGAACCAAATCGACAAAGCTGCAGCTAATCTTCATAACAGGCTAGCAAAGCCGCTTTATCAGCATGGGATAGAACAGAAGTCTCCACGTGGAGCCCCAAAGCCAGCTTTGTTGAAGCAATGCATGCAGTTACAGGAGATGCAGAACAGGATGGAGTGCTTTGCTTTGCCAGCCTTAGGGTTTCGAGGTGGAGACTTCCTTTTTTATAGCTCTATCCAAGCAGCTTTGTCATGAAGACGGAGTAGTAAGTTTGGTTCTTAAAAGAACTGTTTCCATCCATGCCCTCAACCATCAGCTACGTGTACCATCACAACAATGGGCCATACATAAAAGCATCTGATGTGGCCTGGGCACGAGTTACACGCCCACCTCTTTGGGGAGGTGCTGGTGTAGTGTGGTATGCATGGTCTGTTAGATGATAGTGAACATTGGGATGGAGTGGCTTGTGTGATAAGTTGTGTTTGTCCTGTTATAGGATGGTTGGACTGCTCTGATGTTTGCGTCTCAGGAGTTACACATCGATTGTGTACTCCTGCAAAGCGGTGCTGATGTTAACATCCCAGATAAGGTGAGTAGCCAATGCAGTGAGATGTCTGTTGCTGATATGTGTCCTTATGTGTGTGTTACCACATCTAAGCTTTTAGGCACCACTTGAAGTAAAACATACACACATGTACAAACGTGTTTTTTCAGCCAAGCTAGGTCTAGTTCTGTTGAGTTACCAATGTTATAGTAATCACGCGTGGCTGCATATTAATCACTTTGACACGTGGACTGTGTGTAGTGGTGTTTGAAGCAGTCTGGGCACAAGGTACATGTACATGACCACATCATTGGAGAAGTGTGGTACACATGTTCTGTTATATGCTAGTGTTGGGATGGAGTGGCTTGTGTGATGGGTTGTGTTTGTCCTAGGTGTACAGTATATTATGTGTATCTTCTATTACAGGGTGGGAGGACTGCTCTTTGGTGGGCATCAAATAAAGGACGCGAGGAGTGTTTGGAGGCACTGCTGCAAGGAGGTGCAGAGGTTGACATGCAGGATAACGTGAGTAGTACCAAGGCAGTGAGGTGCATGTTGCGATAGTCTAAGTGGTTCATAGCGGTCGCCCATCAGACATTTAGCTGGTCAACTTCATGGCATGAAGTTGAACAGCAATATGTCTGATGACCGACCGCTATGAACCACTCAGACTGGGTCGATTATTGCCACGGTCGGTCATTTTGGCTGATCATTTACCATATGTCCAAGCCCACTAATCTCTGCCAACGTAGTTTACCCAATAACTACAATCCTAACGTAATGCCATCATTAGCATATGCGTTGTGCCAACCTTTTGCCCTTATATATGTGGCCTGCCCACCTTGGGGAAGTGTGGTATGCATGTTCTGTTGTTAGATGCTAGTGTTGGGATGTTGATGGGTTGTGTTTGTTCTTGGTGCAGTAGTTTATATGTGTCTTCACTCTTCTATTACAGCTGGGTATCACTGCCCTCATGGTGTCAGCAGGATGAGGATACATCAAGATTGTGGAGGCACTCCTGCAATGGGGTGCCCAGGTCAACCTCAAGAATAAGGTGAGTGGTACGATACTAGTACCAAGGTAGTGAGATGCTGATGTGTATCCTCACATGTGGTGTGTGTGACTGGGGACAGGGGCAGCAGAAGCTAATCATATTGAGGGGGGGGGGGGGGGGCCCTAAATACATGTAAACATACATGCACCATTAACAACTGCTCATTGGCCAAAACCAAGCTTCTTTTTGTGCTGGACTCTGACTGGTGGTGTGACCTTACTGACATGTGCGTAATGGGGTGTGGCCTCAGGGTAAAGTTTTGTCTGATGGATCAACTTTTGCCATGACATTGTCCAATGTTGTTTATCACTCCACCACATTGATGATATCATATTTATATGTGCATACATATTTTTTGAGGTCTCTGTTATTAACCACTGATAAACTGTGAGTGATTTAACACTAAGCATGTTTAGCAATGCTTAATGTAAACAAGGGGCATTTTTGCTTACAGATGGGCTATTCTTTGTGGTATACACTATAATGCAACTCCATCTGGTACCATGTACATGGGTGGTGGTTAGGTGTAATTATTGTAAAAAATAAAGCCAACATGTTAAAAGGTAGTTTATAAGGTGTGGAACTTCTATTTGACCCTGGCTAAAAGTTTCTTAAGCTCCTGCCAACAAACCTATACCAGCATAATGCTCCAGCTGTTAGCTACCAGAACCAGCAAGCTTCAGGTTGGTTATGAGGCGAAATATATAAATGCCAATGCACAAAATGTTCAAAGATAACTGCCTTATTGGGCAATGGTTTGCAGCACCATGTGCATGTAGGCCTAATATAGGGTGAGTCTCAATGTGGTGCAAACCGCTTGTGTAAACTACTGCCCAATTAAATACATGAGTTATCTTTGAACATTTCGTTCACATTTTGTATTGGCATTTATATTTCACGTCATATCTCAGATCCCCGCAGAGTTCCCAACCTGAAACTTACTGATTCTGGTAGCTAACAGCTAGAGCATTATGCTGGTATAGGTTTGTTGGCAGGAGCTTAATAAACTTTTTGCCAGGGTCAAATAGAAGTTCCACACCTTATAAACTACCTTTTAACATGTTGGATTCATTTTTTTTTTATTACACCTAACCACCACCCATGTACATGGTACCAGATGGAGTTGCCATCTGTAAGCAAAAACGCCCCCTGTTTACATAAGCATTGTTAAACATGCTTAGTGTTAAATCACTCACAGTTTATCAGTGGTTAATAACACTAAACAGATACCTCAAAATGTATGTATGCGCATATAAATATGATATCATCAATGTGGTGGAGTGATAAACAACATTGGACAATGTCATGGCAAAAGTTGATCCACCTGACATGACTTTACCCCTCAATGACCTTATTGACATGTGCACAATGTCTACAATGCTTTCTTACACACATCACTACTATAGGCATGTGTTTATAATATGCATGTTTAAGCACTCCTGGTACATGTACAATAATGGTCTTTTAAGTGATAGTGTTATACCCGCAGATATCAAGCATTGTCTCACCTTGAAATATGCATGTGTGCTAAGAAAATATCACCTCTGCCAAAATGCATTGTGGAGTTGGGAAAAGACCTTACCACTTTCATCAACAAAAACTCTTTTGGTGAAGGCTCTTGTGTGATGGGTTGTGTTTGTCCTTGGTACAGTATATTATGTGTATCTTCTGGTACAGGATGGGAGGACTGCTCTCATGTGGGCATCAGAGGGAGGACACATCGAGATTGTCAAGTCACTCCTGCTAAGGGGTGCAGATGTGAACATTCAAGATAAGGTGAGTAGTACCAAGGCAGTGAGATGACTGTTGCTAATACAGTGTATGTGTCATAGTGGTGTGTGTGACCTGGGAGAGTAATAGATGAGTAGAACATTGTGTGTGTTGGAGTATGGGCTAGAACCAGCATGTGTACACATCTGAGCAGGGACCACTGACACACTGCATGTGTGCACATCTGAGCAGGGACCACTAACACACTGCATGTGTGCACATCTGAGCAGGGACCACTAACACACTGCATGTCCGAAATAGTATTTATGCTCTACTATGTATGCCGGCTAAATATAGGACTATTTCATTTTTCCTTATTATTCAACCCTTTATTCCCTGCCACTATTGCAGGCCTTCAAATCCTATATACCACCAACTTTCTCATTCACCTAATGAATATTTATTGTAAAAGGAAAAGGTCAGGCTTTGACCACTAACAGTTTTCACAACTACATGTAGAATGAACTGCATCCTTTGTGCAAGGATAGATTTTTATTTGGAGTATACATCAATGTGAAAGCTTGTTCGCTTTAGATACCCAGTGACAGTCAGGCACAATAACAATTACGTGTATGTAGATGTAGATGTTCATGATCTTGTGGCTACCATTTATACACACCTCTCAGTCACTTGGGTACACAAGCCTGACAAGGGTCACATCAGCAAACGATACAACGCTTAAAGTTAATATATTGCAATTACCTATGTATACACACATGCATATACAACACTTTTATTATATATCACTCAGTCAAATTCAAATGTACCTTTGGGGTTTAGAGGTATCTTTCTATTACCCATGCAGTAGCATTTTTTCCAATAGGATCCACGTGTATCTGACTCAAAAGGGCACTACCGCTTGAAATTCTGAACATACTGGCACCATTCGCGTCCTTTGAAACGGTTCTTATATCGAGTTCTTTAAGAATAAAGGAAGGAATAAATGGCACTATTCTGTCTGGGGACGAGGAAAAACAGGATCCCTTTTGTTCTCTTGAACCACACGGTTTTGTAACATCAAACAAACATGAAACAGCTCTCTTTCGACTTCTTGTTCGATACCAACAACTAGCTAAGCAATCCGATTGATAGAAGTCCCGTTACAAGTGGATCCCACTTTTATTGACATTCATAATGGGGTCAAATCCTATGAGAGTTAACATAACTCTTGATATGCCATAGTACAGTGCCTGCAAAGAAAATATCACCTCTGCGTGGAGTTGGAAAACGACCTTACATGTACTATTTTCGTCAAAATATACTCATTTGGTGAAGTCCTGTCTTGTGGCTTGTTGTTTGTCCTTGGTACAGTATACTATGTGTATCTTCTATTACAGGACGGGAAGAATGCTCTCATGGAGGCATCAGAGGGAGGACACACCAATTGTGTGGCAGAACTCACCGTAAGGCTGTGTGATGTCTGTTGCTGATGTCTGATCCTTGTGGTGTGTGTAACCAGGGAGAGTGATAAGTGAGTAGAATATTGTGTGTGTTGGAGTATGGGCTAGATCCAGGAGTGTGAATTTGTATGGCTTGGACCCTTTGCATGAAAGATCGGAAGTACGATAAACATCACGTCTGGAGTAAAAACCACAGCGGTTGCCTAGAGACATCGTGTCACGTTCGTGGACCTTTGCGTAATAAAATGGCAACGCTCGTAGACATTCCTTCCCGCCCGGACAGTGATCCTTTAGCTGATCCAGTTCCTGATCAAACTATGCTGCCAACAGTAAGCTTGACAGAGTCTGACATACCCAGAGCCTTTTTAAAGCCATCCATTTTAAAAGGCTCTGGGTATGTCAGACTCTTTCAAGCTTACTGTTGGCAGCATAGTTTGATCAGGAACTGGATCGGCCGAAGGATCACTGTCCGAGCGGGAAGGAATGTCAGCATTGTCTTTTATTACACAAAGGTCCGCGAACGTGACACGATGTCTCTAGACAACCACTGTGGTTTTTACTCCAGACGTGATGTTTATCGTACTTCCGATCTTTCATGCAAAGGGTCCATTGATTGTGTTTGGAGATGACCAAACGACTTTGAATGTGGTCCTACTGACATGTACACAATGTCATTTCATGAAGGCCTGATGGTCTCCAGTATGTGCACTAAAAAAAATGCCACTGCAATATACATGTAATTGCTTGTCAGTTAATATTGGTTTAACATTTATCTGCTCTTTGTACCATGAGATTGTTGAGCTACATGTGAGGGAAGCGGCCATTGTGGTTAAACTAAATGTTTAAAAATGTGCTGATTTGCAACAGTTAACACTTTACTGGCGTTCATCCTTTTCTATGCAGTGTGTGTGTGCATGTGCGTGTGTCCTTAACCTTTATGTTTTGATATTCCAGAATCGAATGCGGCAATAAATGAGGATGATCGTTTACACTTGGAACCTAAACTTGATGTCGCAACTATAATCATTTTGTCATGCTTGTGTATTTACATGTCAATGCTTGTGCTCAGTCATAATATGAAAAGGGGATCGAACATGGAGTAGGCAATTTTTCATTTCTGAATAGAGCTGTAAAGTCACTAAGTGATGTTTGAACCAATGTTAACTCATTTTCTCCAAAACAATACAATGCCCTCATTTGGTTTAGTTCAGAGGCCCATGACGTTCTTTTGAACACATATGTTGTTGTGTGGATGCCTTCAGTGAGGAAGTATCAGGATACACATGCTCATAGGTGGGTGGGGTTGGGGCTGGCCAGTCTGGGGACCAGACCACAATGTGATCACAACATGTTTGGAACTCATAGTCGGCCCATGTTATGAATGCTAGGTAGGCAGTGGTGATGGACAACATTGTGTGAGTACATGCAAATGAGGTCCATACTCCAGATGACAGAAATGGTATAAGGGATCTGTGTGTGTGTGTGTGTGTGTGTGTGTGTGTGTTAGTGTGTGTGTGCCAGTGTGTGTCATGAGGATGTCCGTGTACATTTATACGCGCTCATACATTGTGTGCGTGTGTGGACATCATTGGCATGAAGCAAACTGAACCACTACACAACATGGACATAGCTTGCAGGTCAGGGTGGGCGTGTGTGTGTGTGTCTATGCTCTGGGCATGGACTGGTAGGTGTGTGGCAAGTGTGCATGTGCACGCAAGCGAGGTAGTACCGTGCATGTGGTGTGTGTCACACGCTATTTAAACGGGGACACACACAATTAACAAAAGGACAGAGATGCTACATAATCCCTCAATGGTTCACCAGGTCATTGATGTTGGCACACCACACAGCTGTGGCCATATCATGCCCAAGCCTCCCATCAAGTAGACCAGGTCTCCATGGACCACTGCTGACAAGTGACATCACATGGCTCAGGAAATGGTGGTCCAAAGTGCCAGGTCTGTGTGAACAGCAGCCAAGGACCTGGGCCCATCACCACCAGACCACCAACTACACAGGACTACACACATGTCTGACATGTCCCACCGCTACTAACCTTCCTTACCTAGTGTGGCCCCCCACTCAATAGGGAGATGATGCGTAAGCTCTGGTAAGCTGCTCCAATATACCAGCAATAAGTCATAGGACCAATCATACAATGAACACAACCACAATAGCAAAAGCATCACACAAAGAACAGATCACTCAGAATATTGTTTTCAGCAGTCCTAGTATAATGAGATGCTTCACCACGAGGCCCATAGCTCTGCTCTTTGAGGCATGGTATCAGATGTGGTAGACATGATCCACCTGATCTCTTCAACTGCATCAAGTCTGCAGACACAGCCAGGTCAGAAGGAGACAGAGGTCTGTGTGTGCCATGTTCAAAAGAGCACACACATGAAGGTCATAAAGAAGGACATCAAATATGGCTGCAGGTAAGGCAACGTCCCAACACACATATTATGATATGAATATAAGGGATGAACGTATGCTCCCCTCCCCATGGTTCCTTGTCTAAACAATCTATGATGGTTCATAATAGCCGATACAATGTAATATCTATGATAAAATCAGATGTTGTGGCTTTCGATACGTATCTCGTGATCAAACCGGTTTACGCACGCGTGGAAAAGTACGAAGCAATCATGGTTGAGGTAGGTGCATACACATAGCTACTTTGTAGTGTTATTGTGTATATTGTATTGTTCAGCTACCAATCTCAGGGGCGGGAAGTGTTAATTTTTGGCGGGCATTAAGAATGGCTGATTCTAGCACGCCAGCGTGACACATCAGTATACAATGAAAATCACCGCTCCAAATTTTATCGTATGGGCTAGATCGTTGTTGATTAATAGACCCCTAAGCCTCTCAATGTTATCCCGGGAAGAACCAATACATTGGTGTTAATTCGAATTTGATGAATTCGAATTAACGCACGACCTTAATTTAATGTAATCATAAATGTTGGTATTTCGATAACGTCATCATTATATTTCATGTGTAGTAGTACCCATGCTGAATCTCAGAGAAACCATCTATATGATTTGTGATTTTCCACCTTGGGGTGGCTTGGTTTAACCCCTTCCCAATGGTCTTTTCATAACCTCAAAAGAACAAACCACGAAGCTATGTTTTATACAGCAGGCTGGCTACCTTCCAGGTTATGCTCTTCCTCTCCCCCTCCTCCTCGTTCTCATCCCCATCCCCTCGCACTCTCCATCCCCCATTCTCCCACCCTCTCCCCTCTCATCCCTTCCCCTCTGAATCTTCCTACCCCTTTCCCTCCCTACCCCTTTCCCTCCCTACCCCTTTCCCCACTCCTCTCCCCCTTTCCCACTCCCTCCCTACCCCTTTCCCCACTCCTCTCCCCCTTTCCCACTCCCTCCGCTCCCCCTTTCCCCACTCCCTCCCTCCCCTTTCCCCACTCCCTCCCTCCCCTTTCCCCACTCCCTCCCTCCCCTTTCCCCACTCCCTCCCTCCCCTTTCCCCACTCCCTCCCTCCCCTTTCCCCACTCCCTCCCTCCCCTTTCCCCACTCCCTCCCTCCCCTTTCCCCACTCCCTCCCTCCCCTTTCCCCACTCCCTCCCTCCCCTTTCCCCACTCCCTCCCTCCCCTTTCCCCACTCCCTCCCTCCCCTTTCCCCACTCCCTCATCCCCCCTTTCCCCACTCCCTCCCTCCCCTTTCCCCACTCCCTCATCTCCCCCTTTCCCCACTCCCTCATCTCCCCCTTTCCCCACTCCCTCCTCCCCCTTTCCCCACTCCCTCCCCTCCCCCTTTCCCCACTCCCTCCCCTCCCCCTTTCCCCACTCCCTCCCCTCCCCCTTTCCCCACTCCCTCCCCTCCCCCTTTCCCCACTCCCTCCCCTCCCCCTTTCCCCACTCCCTCCCCTCCCCCTTTCCCCACTCCCTCCCCTCCCCCTTTCCCCACTCCCTCCCCTCCCCCTTTCCCCACTCCCTCCCCTCCCCCTTTCCCCACTCCCTCCCCTCCCCCTTTCCCCACTCCCTCCCCTCCCCCTTTCCCCTCCCCCTTTCCCCTCCCCCTTTCCCCTCCCCCTTTCCCCTCCCCCTTTCCCCTCCCCCTTTCCCCACTCCCTCCCCTCCCCCTTTCCACTCTCCCTCTCCCCTCCCCCTCTTTTCCTTTCCCCCTCCCCCTCCCATTCCCCTCTAATTTTTTTTTTGTCCCAAACCTAAGCCTGGGTTCGCTTGAATCTGATGGGAAACTATCCCAACCTAACTATAAGTGAAGCCATTAGGTTTAGGTTCATTTATGTTAGCATTCGTGTCTAGTGAAACCATTGGGCTTGTGTTAGGATAACCTTAGGCAATAATTATATTTGCAAATTAATTGATTTGCAGCTCTTAACTTACTGAGGCACATGTTAGGGTGTTAATTGATTTGGGCTAAGTTTAGTTGGAGGGTGTAACTCATAAGGACATTGAGATGTTAAATGGGGTAGTGTGTGAATTGTTGATTGTGACCCAGAGGTAATAGGGTTGTGGGACATGAGAGTGGGGATCGCACCTATGAACTTGGGTGGGATTTTTTGGTGAGGTAGTATAGAAATTTGGCTCCTTCTAGATCAGCCACAACACACAGCTAAGAATATAAGTCAACTGCCCTGTGAATATATATGTAGTTATGCAAATATTTATTATGGTTATTCAGCTTTGTGGCAATGTGTTGTGACTTCCATGTATTTTTTAAAAATCTTAACCTTGTTCTTTTTGTGATGGAACATATCTATGACCTTGCTTTTGTGCTAGAAATGCTTCTCATTGTGATATTGTGATTGTAAAAACGTTTTAAGCCTAAGGAAGATTCCTGGATAGACTTCAAAGCTTGTGCCCTCTTGCCTTTGTGGGGGAGTACCACATAAAGCTAAAGTGAAGTGTGTTATCATATTGGTTTTGGGACGCGTTGAGTGGTTATGAATAATACATGCATAACAGATTTCAAATTGTATTACGCTCACTTGTACTGTATTAACCATCTATACTTGACGCCCTGCAGTCTGCACTGCAATTAAGAGATTGTACAAGCTGTAATTAAACTATCGTCTATTTGCTTCAGAATTTGTGCACACACGTGTATACGTTACTTTGTTTACAATTTGAATTTCATTACTTAAACTCAGTGGCTGTAAAATTAATGTATTTTGTTCTGCATTGATGCACTGATGTGTAGTAGAATTCTGGTCCTGAAAAATATTCTAATGGAGCAGGTTCGGTTACTATTTTATGACCAAAATTTGCATGTTACAAAGCACATATCAAAGTGTGTGGACTGCAAATGAAAAGTGGGTAGTAAGAAAGCTTTACTGGTCCTTTTATTTCACCAGCACAGTGTCTGGGGCCTCGTATTATTAATTGTGTACAGGTGTGCACACGTACAGGTGTGCACTGCATCACACCTATGATATGTACATGTATTGCGTAGTTGAAAGATGGTACTGATGGAGAACAGTACGTACGTTTACTTGTATAGAAAATAAATCAATTCTTTTATATCTTTTTGTTGTGCACACTTTAATACTGCACATGTGAGTATGGTCACAGTTCATTTAGTTGTTACATAAGATGGCCCATGAAGATGCTACCAAGTTCAATTTGTTGTAAGGGCAGTTATCCGTGACTCAGGTTTCAATAAGCCCACACATAGCAGTTATATCATTGATGTCACCACTCTGAATATTTTATATTGTGCGATTTCAGTTGTGCATTTTTTACCAGTGTATGTATTGGCATATGGGCCTCATCTGTTACATTCCTTTAGTTGTTGAACCAACAGCTGTGGGCTGCCGCAAAGCGTGGAGATATGGTTGGTGTCAATGCAGCACTTGGCTATGGTGTGGATATCAATGCACGTAGTGAGGTGAGAATATAATACGCCTATAATTATTACATGCGTTAATTGACCTGTGAATGTCATTACTGGGCCACACAATTGACATGTAGTAGGCAGTTACATAAGAGGACAATTAGACAACATACACACACAACCATCTCTGTATGCATATATGTAAACGCCCACCTCATTGGGGAGGTGGTATACATGTGTGCTAGTGTTGGGATTGTGATGGGTTACTGTTGCCCTTGGTGTACATTATATGAAGTGTATCTTCTATTACAGTACCACGGTATGACTGCTCTCATGTATGCATCAGAGGGAGGAAAGACGGAGTGTGTGGAGGCACTCCTGAATAGGCAATGGGGTGCTGATGTCAACATTGGGAATAACGTGAGTAGTACCAAGGCAATGAGATGTCTGTTGCGATAGTCAGAGTGGTTTATAGCAGTCCATCAGACATTTTGCTGGTCAACTGTATGCCATCAAGTTGAACAGCTAAATGTCTGATGGCCGACCGCTATGAACCACTCAGACTGGATCGATTATTGCCACGGTCGGTCATTTTGGCTGATCGTTTACCATATGTCCAAGCCCACTAATCTCTGCCAACATAGTTTACACAATAACTATAATGCCATCGTTAGCATATGCATTGCGCCAACTTTTTGACCTTATATATGTGGCCTCCTTGAGGAGGTGTGGTCTGTTGTTATATGCTAGTGTTGGGATGGAGTGGTTTGTGTGATGGGTTGTGCTTGTCCTTGGTACAGTATATTATCTGTATCTTCTATTACAGTGGGGTAAGACTGCTCTCATGTATGCATTAGAGGGAGGACACATTGGCTGTGTGAAGGCACTCCTGGAAAAAGATGATATCGATGTCAACATTCAGGATAAGGCGGTGAGTATAAGTAGTACCAAGGCAGTGATATGTCTGGAGAGTGATAAGTGAGTAGAATATTGTGTGTCTTGGAGGGTGAGCTAGAATCAGGAGTGTGAATTTGTATGGCTTTGGGGATGGATGTGATGATGTACCGTCTATTACAGGATGGTAGGACTGCTCTCATGAGGGCATCATTTGGAGGACACAATGAATGTGTGGAGGCACTCCTGCAAAGGGGTGCCCAGGTTAAATATCAGGATAAGGTGAGTAGTACCAAGGCAGTGAGATGACTGTTGTTGTTATAAACATATAAACAAGGTAGGTTCGCATTTGAGCCATTCGGAAATCTGTAAGGGCGTTTCTCAGTCTATGTTTATAATGCAGTTTACTTAATGAAACTGCTTGAGGCATAGCGTAAATGCTTAAATTGTTTTGTGGAACTACAGGATTATGTCATAGTTGACCCATGTTAGCTTTATCAATCATGTTTCTTTCCGTTGTTCTGAGCCCCCTTCTCCTGATTTGCATTGTGAAGTACATATGTACATGTAGATGAAACCCCATATACAGCAAATTGTACTACTCAGTTATTTCATTTTTCAAAATTTGCATTCTTTAATAGCCGTAAGTCAACACAATGGTCAGCCTACATGAGAATAACCAGAGTGGAATCTTTTTTAGTTGTATTTTAACACTGTGTGGCCACTTCTGAATAACCTCAGGAAACTAAACAATATGCTAAGTGGGTGCTTTGATAGCATATTCTAAATTCATTGGTATGCAAGTAAAATGTAAAGTACTGTTAAAACAAAGAGGGATGGGGTAAAAACTATGGATGAAGGCATTTAGCTAAGATGCATACATGTACCCACAAACAGAGGTCCTAAGCTGGATTTACAATGTGAATGTTGCATCAGCATCTGCAACTTGTGACACCGACGCTGGAATAGAACTGAAGTCTATTCCACACTCACATCAGCTGGGGTGTACATGCTGATGCTGACACAACACTCAGCGAGTGTCACATTGTAAACCCAGCTTTAGTGCACTCAAACATTGGATGTAGTGCAAATTGACGGTGTGGTCAAGTGCAAGGATGCAATGTGCAGTGACGCAGTATGCTCAGGTATGATGAGCGAGGACTAGGTGACAAGATTACAACAATGGTGTCTCTAGTATTGCATTATAATAAGTTACATGTAAGTTAATAAATGTAAATGTACACAGCGGTAAAATGCAGCAGTTGCACACACTTACTTTCAACAAGTAGACTGTCACAGAGAAGTATGGCAGCCATCATATATTACGTCATGCAGATGGTGAATCTGTGTTCCACTGCACTACACTGTTTTGCTCGTCGTACCTTTGCACAGCACTTGACCACACCGTCAATTTGCACTACGTACATTGTTTGAGTGCACTAAGAACACTGTTAGTGGGTGTGGCCTTTAGGGCTACCGTACATGTATGTATGTTCTGCCAGTAGTTGTAGTTGGGTTCACCTGCGAAACAGTATCGGACATGTCCACATCTAGCATGTCGGGGGGGCTCTGGAAACGTGAACTGTGGATGGAGGAAGGTTAATAAGCATCACAGAGCCAGCCTCAGCATCCATAGCCATTGTGCAGCCCAGCCAACCAAATCCTATCATATTCTACAATGATGTAGCCATGTATGGAAGATGGTTGCAACGGCCCCACTGCTTGTCTCTGATTAACTCCTCCCCACCATGAATGGTTGCACTCTAGATAATGCTACCCCTCCACCATCATTAGACACTGGTCGAAAGCAGTGTAGTTTCTGAGTACCTAATATTGTTCGGCTGCAGCAGATCTTTCCTTGAGCAGCAGCTCCTCGTCCTTGTGCTCCTGCAAGGTGGCAAAATCAAAGTTCATCCCTGTGATGTTAGAGCATAACAAGGGCAGAGTTGTTATCTGATACTATAGGGGGGATGGATCTATGCTTTGTGGTCATTTCAGAGTGCACTGGACATAATACTTCAGCTGTGCACTTGTTATTATGGAACTATGGTTTTACCACCTGTGCACACGTTGGTATGGACTGATTGTTTCTAGAGTGGAACTTCGTATAAGGAATTCTGGTGTGGTTTGAAAAATATCTCGGCCATTTTAAGTGGTGCAATGATGACAAACACATTTCTAAGTAGCGGGAGACCCAAACTAAATCACTAGGGTGTTTTTGGTCCGTACAAACCTTCAGTTGTTTTAATTCCACATGACCCAACTTTACCCGACCACGCTCACGCGTTCACTGCACTTTCTAGGATATAGTAATGGGTCTCGCTGTGTGGTTCGATCAAACTTCAGTGATTCCTATACCTATACATACTTTAAATAGCAATGCACCACTTACCGTTTGTTCAAAACAATTCAAAAACGACAATAGCCTAGAGAGCTGCCATCTTTTTCACACAAATTGGGTTTATTACACAGTTATTAAAAATTAACTCCTTTTATTATTGTTAACGGGCACATTCCATCGTGCGCGCGCTGCGTTTTGGCTCAACCCTACTATATGGCAAGCCTTGATGGAAAGAAACCTAAACCAGTGCACGAGAGAGAGTGGGAAAAGCTCTTATCAGGACAGATTCCTTGCACATCCATTAAAAGTGGGGGTGAGACGATCCGTTTCCGTAGGTAGTGACAGGGGAAAGTGGTACTTCCATCTGACCTACAACCCAGTAGGACATTCAAAAAGCAAAAGAGTGACAATAGAGGACCCGGTTGAGAGCTACGTTCTAGGTACTAGGCAAAGGTTATTGGCAAGAATCAAACAACAGGGATCTCTACCATCAGCAGCCCCTCCCCCCCCCCCCCCCCCCCCCAACTACACAACCAGATCATACTCCAACAACATCAGTGACATCAATACTATGCCGGGCTGTAAAAGTAAAACTCACCTAAAGAGCCTCTGATATAATGTTGTGTTGTAATTTCGATTATAAACTTGAAAAAATGCAAAATAAAAAATCAAATAATTTTTTTTTTCAAATAAAGTCTCTTATTATCCCCTTTATGTCATTACAAAGCTATGCATGTAAATAATAATATATAAAAAGCATAGGTTGCATAGAAACACGGTGCCATTACTGGGTCATTTATACGTGGTTCCACTCTAGCACAACTGGGAACATACCACAAGCAAATGGGTTTGGTTATCTACAGTGACAATCCCGCTGTCCTAGACACTGTTAATGTGCAACCTGCCTACTGTTATCGCTGCATTGTTAGGCAAGTATTTAAGGATAAAGCCGTGTAGTTTATTAATGCTATACTGTGCAGAACATTTGTGGAGCCTACTTACAGTTACAACTCCTGAGGTTCTCTTTCTTTAGTAAACCTGAACACTACTGAACCAAAACTTGTTGTCCTGACCATGGGTTGTCTTTAGACACCAAAAACCCACTCGTTACGGCTGTCCGCACATGATGCTTGGACACACCCAATGGGTGTTATAGAAATATATATTTGAGTGCATCGTTGCTCAAACTGTGTTGATACGTATTTACCTCTCTACTAGCGATATCAGGTTTGGTCTTTATGTGTACGATGCACATTTGTGTAAATATCAACACTTGTTTTGCTTGTAAGTGGCAGGTGTCCATACACAATGATTGTGTTTGCTTACACGATGTTCACGGGTTTACGTGTGAACGTTGCATAAGCAACACAATAAATATTTATAATTAGCCACTTGTAATGGTCTGGACATCGTAACCCCCCTGTCAGTATAGGGTGAGGATTTTATTGACATGTGAATGTTATTGCTGGGCCACAAATTTTCCATACATGTAGTTGGCAATTCAACACATAGGAGATAATGTGTACACATGTTATTATTGTACATGCATAGAAAACAGGCTTCTGATATGCATGTGACATCTTCCATTTATGTGGCCTGGGCACGGGGTACACACCCACCATGAGGAGGTGCAGGTGTGGTTTGCATATCTAGATGTTTTTATGTGCATCTTCTATTACAGAATGGGAAGACTGCTCTCATGCTGGCATCAGAGAAAGGACGCACCAAGTGTGTGAAGGCACTCGTGAATAGGCAATGGGGTGCTGATGTTGACATGCAGGATAAGGTGAGTAGTACCAAGGCAGTGAGATGTCTGTTGCTGATGTGTGTCCTTGTGGTGTATATGACCAGGGAGAGTGATAAGTGAGTAGAATATTGTGTGTGTTGGAGTATTAGTGTCTAGCTCATTGTCACGTCCATTGCTTGGTTGCATTTTGAAGTGGTGACAACAAATAACCAGTAGACCTTTGACCCACACAAAACACCTAGGAATTGCTATATAGATCACTAGGTAAAACCTATTAATAGTGCTCAGCACCTTATTCCTTATCACCAAGTGAAAATTAAAGTTTGATGGCACTTCTGTTGTTGTAGCGGGATCGAAGTGTTATGCATGCTAGAAGTGCTTATTTGCAAGCGTACGGCTCTGTTCTTTTGCGACTTGGGCTACGCCCGTCTAGCATAGTTACGTCTTTTTGATAGCATCGTTACGTCTGTGTAAACTTTGTGGTCAAGCGGCAGTTCAAAGAAACAATCATTTTGACACAAATCAATTTATAGCTTACCAGTGGCACGGATACCCAAAATCAAATTTAATGCATTAACTACTTCATAACCTACGGGGTAAAATTGTTGGGATGTTTTGAGATAATTTGAGATGTGTAAAACAACTGGTCAAAATATTAAGTTTATTTAGATTTTCACACAACACATACATGTACATGTGTGTACAGTCCCATGAGGTGAGTGCAGCATTCTAGTGTTAGTAACTGTTTCGATTAAACCTTATTGACACATTACTGTAGCTTTGCATAATAATCACAAAATGTTATGTCACTTACAATGACAAAATATTGTCAATTAACGGAAGTGTATCAGAAAGTGAAACTGCATAATAACTAATCTCAATGAGCCCTATTAGATTGCTGAATAATGAAAAGGATTTGAGAGGGTCATGGCAAAGGTTGTGGTACTCTACCATGGATTGTCTCATATGCAATGTATAATGCTACATACAATGGGATTATTGTTAGGGTCTGGGTCTCACTTAACAATGATAGGCAGGTGAATTACGTGTATACATGTATAAGGTCTGGGGATTAAGCATCTGGATGTGTATGGTAGCAAAAATGCAAAGAGATTATGTACATGTAATTGATTCATATTGCATGTTTTCTCCTTATATATGTAGTGTGGTATACATGTTCTGTTGTTATATGACATTGTCATTGTTGGGATGGTGTGGCTTGTATGATAGGTGGGTAAACTCATGTTAGAACAAGTAACTACATTAAATATACCTTATGTGTATGTGTTTCTTTCTATTACAGAATGACAAGACTGCCCTCATGTATGCATCAGAGGGAGGACACACCGAGTGTGTGGAGGCACTTCTGCGAAGGGGTGCTGATGCCAACATTAAGATTGTTAATAGTAACAAGGTACTGAGATGTGTGAAAATGAGATGTGTGGAAAACATAACACAAACAGCAAACATAATTATTATTTGTTGCAGTAATATTATACAAGTCAGCTGTGATCACAGGTGCTGTGTGCATTACTGGGTACATAATAATTAATGATATAGTCATCTTTATTGGAAGGGACACTTGCTTCCCAATGGAGCCAAGGTTTTAGATGACTTCACTATGTGCACAACATCACAGCAGTATTTGCCACAAGCTGTATGCAAATAATCCTCGAGCACATATTTATGCAAACCACTGTGCCTATGAACCTGCTGTGCTTGCTTACAAGAGATTAATGATCATATATAAATAACGAGTAATGTATTTTGATAGGAATAAAATGCAGTACCCTTTTGGACAAGCATAGAGTATAGAAGTGTATGACAATTTGTATCCTATGAGAAATATGTATATTAGTGGGGTAGGGGTGGTACAATTTGCTGTCAAATAACCGTAAGGCATCTCCACTGTTATGCATGACTTGCTGCAGGTATGATCATTCACACTGAAGGGATTTGGAGAGAACACTATATGTAGCTTGGGGTATGGACTTTCTCAACACAATCTAGATTACCCAATTGCAGCCTTCTTCTTCACATAATTGTCCACTGTCATGCAATCTCCCATGACACCCTCAAGAAAGCGATGTCCATTCACTATCTGCACACCCAAATCACCAAACACTAGCCTAGTCTCGTCTTCAAATTGAGGGGTAATGGGGTAATGATCTTGGGCTCTGGCAGACCTTACGCTGGGCCTTGAAAAGTCACCTGCTCGATGTTACCAATGCAAGCTGCGTCATCTGCAGACCTGCAGCCTACTGATGAAATTTGAATGATTTTTGTTGAACTCAATTTTTATTAAATTAATTGGAAGGGTTCCATTTCCCACAAATACCAATGTACATGTACTTAGTAGTTCAACTCCGTAGACAATGTTTGGAGCTACTGCCAGGCTTGTAACTACTTCTGATTAACTACATTATAAACTGCATGCTAGCGTTTTGCACAGTATTTGAAATGGTTTATATGTTCGCAACAACATCACAAAGATGGCGCAGAAATGGATTATCAATACAGAATTAGCTTACTTTCACATTTGATTCTTTATTTACATGCATTGTTCACTTTATTTGATCTTTTTTTAAACATCGAAGCAGCATATGCACATTGGTCAGATTGGCAAAGTGGTCATATCGAGCAGTTAAAGTGTCCTTATTGCCAGGTGGTCTTGTATGTGAGCCGCTACCATAGTAACGGTTAAGTGCACATTTTTTTTAGATGTAGACATGCGCAGTAAGAGTATGACATAATGGTGCAGTACGTTATATGTGTTTTCTCTTTTTAAATGGAACCTATTAAGACTGCTCTGATGCTGGCAACATGGGGAAGACACCTAGAGTGTGTGGAGGCACTCCTGCAATGGGATGCTGATCCCAACATTCTAGATACGGTGAGTAGTGTCAAGGTAGTGAGAAGTCTGTTAGTGATGGTGTACACCAGGGAGAGTGGTAAGTGAGTAGAATATCGTACAAATGTGTGCTGAAGTATGAGCTAGAACCTGGAGTGTGAATTTGTTTGGTTTTTGGGATGGAGGTGACGGTGTGTGTAGTTTATGTGTGTGGGTGTAAACCATACAGATCTAGAGATGGGAAAGACTTTGTATGATGTAAAATTTTGGAACCTACATTAGTGAGATTTCATATAGGATTTGTGCTGGCTATCATCTTCCATATAATATTGCTATGGCAAAGGCATTTTCATGTTTTGTTCAGACAATTTGCTTCAAACGAGAATAATCCCATACCCAGACCAATTTTCTCCGTAGTCATCTACTTTCTTTCATCTTGTGTGAATATAACTCGAGATAGAACAATTTTTTAAAAGCGCCAATTACACCAATATAGCTTTAGAATTTACCTGCGACCGCCCCTTGATGTCAGATGTACAGATTTGGTATAAAGCTGTTGTACATAATAATATTGAGTGTCAAACATAAGCGTTCCCATGGCAATACCATACCTATGATTAAAAACATATGATACATCAGCACTTTTGACTAGCGAAATTGTTTTTTCTAAAAATGCATGCCTTCACCGGAATAAAAGATGAGAGCCAAATGACGAAAAGAATACTTCCTAAACTGACTTGTCCTGTCGAGTTTAGTAAAATGCTGAACTACATGTAAAGCAACTAAAGCAGACAGCTACAAAGCAGATCTGGAATTGAACTGAGACAGTTTCATGTTCCCTTCAAGTTGTTGTGCAAATGTCGAAGTAGCAACGTTTCGAAAAGCTTGGTGCATGACTTTTGATGTAGAACACTGCAAAGATGACATAACTTAACACTAGTATTAGCTAGCCCCAATGCTATACTATTTGATTGCGGCCTGGGCATGCCCACTCTATGGTGGGTTTGTTGTTAGATGCTACATTGTAGCATTGAAATGGAGTGGTTTGTGTGATAGTTTGTGTTCATCCATGGACGGTATGTATCTTCTATTACAGGATAAGAGGACTGCCCTCATGCTGGCATCGAAGGTAGGAGATGTCAGCTTGGTGGAGGCACTCCTGGATAAGAAATGGGGTGCTGTTGTCGACAGTCAGGATAAGGTGAGTAGTACCAAGGCAGTGAGGTGTCTGTTATTGATGTGGTGTGTGTGACCAGGGAGAGTGATAAGTGAGTAGAATATTGTGTGTGTTAGAGTATGAGCTAGAGCCAGGAGTGTGAATTTGTATGGCTTTGCAAGTGCATATGTCAACTGTCGGACAGTACTAATGTCCTGGACCATTACATGTGGTAATGCTACAGCTAAACATTAACTTAATGCTCACACTAAACATTGAAGTAATGTAAATATCACTTGACTCTCTGTGTGTACTAACTACTGCACGAATCAACGTGTGAATGCTGGTTAAAATTGTCAGTGCTATGAACAGTTATAGCCAGTACGAAGAAAATCACTCACGACAAAGCTCATAGTGTGTGTTTGCAAGCTAATTTGACTCACATGGATGGTTTTAATGACAATACATATACCAATGATGATATTGGCATTCGATCAGAAACTTTGCGGACAAAGTTCATTCGTTATGGGTGAACTCAACTATTCTTAGGCATTTTGTCATATTTCCCTTTTAAATAAAGCAACAATAATTGCAGGTCGTTCTGGTTAGCCAATGTGGTGGATCATGTAAAGAGCCTTGCATATGTGGCTGCTGTTGAAACATTTGAAATGAATTTATTGTACTAAATTTTGTGTGGAGGGTGCTTGTAGAATTAGGGTGCAGGTGGATTTAGCTTCTTTGGTGTTCTAATCCCAGCTTTTTTGGCTACTGAATGTTATTTTTTGCCAATTCGTGGAAACGAACGAGGAGAGAAAATCAACGTAACTTCAAAAATGAGACACAAGTTTGGTTACAGAGACTTGTTCATACACATGTAGACACTATGAACTGTAAATCTATCTACTATCATTGCTGTACTGTTAGGCGAGTATAGGATGAAGGCATGTCATATTGTGCGTGGAAGCAGGCTGAACAGTGCAAGCGTACATACGAGTGTCATACTTACAATTGTCCCACGTACTTTGAACTCTTGCCGTTTTCTTTCTTTAATAAAGCTGAACACTAATGACTCACAACATGTTGTCCTGCAGGAACCTAAGTCATCTTTGTGACATTTCAAGACACTCGATATGGCCATACCAGCTGTCCTCACATAATGCTCGGACACACCCAAAATCAATCACTTTTTGGCGATACGGAAACATATTTTTGTGAATGGAGTGATGCTCATTGATGCCTGTTCGCATACCTGTCTAAAAAAAACTCTGTGATACGCTTTTTACACCCTATGTTATCATGACAGATAAATCCGTCATCACTGGTTAAATCGAATCTACCTGTGAGCAAGGCAGTGCATAAAGCACTGCATGCGTGTTTCGATCTAGAACAGCTGCAAAGGTGACATAACTGTAAACATTGTGTCACTGTGCAATAATAACATGATATTGCAACGCCTGGATTTTGTCATAACCTATATGTACTTGTATGTTTCGGTTGTGCAATATGGTCTAATGAAACAAAATACCGGTATATAAAACATTCTCGCTGAGAAAGGTTAGTATTATGAGTTGCAGCAGAAAGGAAAGATTCCAGATCCAATAAGGCTGGCGCAAGAAAAAATAGAGGTACAGTTTACACTCGTTATTGGCACACTGCCGTTACAGTTGCAGGGGCGTATTCTTAAGTTTATTCAAAACAATGCGGAAGATTAATCATAATATATACATGCACCAATTGTTCCAATCACTAACTGCAATACACATGTATGCACAACGCTCTTTGTTACGTGAGAAGTGTGCTGCTTGAACAATAAGTTTGCACGTAGCCATGCGGGGGACAGCCAATGCAAGTTAATTAATAATTACATGTACATGTATATGTAGACGTACGCTTGTAAGAAGAATTTACTAATTTTACTTAACAGGATAATTCAAAATACATATGATAAGCTTAGTGCATAAATGCATATTCACACATCTTCTATCCTTGAAAGAAAGTCTTTGAGAAGTCCTTAAATTGATTAATAGTGTTCCCAGCTCAGCAACATCATTTTCTGATTTGCAGAGAGGTGATAATTTCTTCATCTGCCAGCAGGTCACCCATGGGTCAAAACACTGCTACATGTATGTACTCATATAGTGCTAGGCTCAATGCACCTGATGTGGCCTGGGAATCAGGGATGGCTTGTGTGATGGGTTGTTGAGTATAAATTATATGTGTCTTCTATCACAGGATGGTTGGACTGCTCTCATGCATGCATCAGGGAGAGGATGCCTAGAGTGTGTGGAAGCACTCCTGCAAAAGGGTGCCAATCCCAACATTCCTTATAATGTGAGTAATGTCACATTGTGTATTGCTGATGTGTGTCCTTGTGGTGTGTCTGACCAGGGAGAGAATAAATCGTATGCTGGTGTATGAGCTAGAACCAGGAGTGTGAATTTGTATGCCTTTGTGGGATGTGTGTAGTTGTTTGGATGATGTAATGAGATGCAGGATTAGTGGTTGTATAAATATACTCTTGGGTCTGGGGGTGAGGACCTACATGTGTGTGTAATTAGCAATCGCAATCCAGATCGATCCGCATTGAGGGTGCAGCCACACTAGTTAATTAGCATTCATCGACCAAACCGAATCGATGCAGTTAGGGCGTGTCGATACTGATAATTAATGGCCACTGTCTCGACATGAAGCCCGCTGGGAATGTAGTCTCGCAAGCCAGACGTACTTCGACGTTCCGTACTAAGACGTGGACTGGGGACTAGCACGAGTAGTACTATTCGTGCTAGTCCCCAGTCCACGTCATAGTATGTCTGGCGTGCGAGACTACTTTGAAAGGCATACATTTGCTTAACGGCGTACACGGAGCTACGCAAAAGTCACCTTAGGAAAAAAGGGACACGTTGTTACATGTATACCATTACTACCTCCATTAGAGTCCTTAACCTAGTATTAGTACCTGTGCGTGTTTACGTCTCGTATAATTGCATGCTTATATAATAACCTTTTTGTATTTCTGCACTAGGTTTTTCATCTTCAGGACGCACTGCTTCCACGTACGATCGTACACGCAGTGCAGTAGCTATCCATTGATAGATTAACTTGTTGCGTACAACTCCATCGAGCTGTCATATTGCACATCTGCCCCCCCCCACTAAATGTGTGCGAGTTTCCTCCAAACTCCAAAGTGAATAAAAACAGCAGCCATTTTCTATCATGGGTACGCCCCTAACTGCATCGATTCGGTTTGGTCGATGAATGCTAATTAACTAGTGTGGCCGCACCCTCAATGCGGATCGATCTGGATTGCGGTTGGTAGTGAAGAAACGCCTTTTAAGGAACATTGTCACTAATAGCTGAAACCAAAACACATGAATGTTGTTAACATGAAATCAAATTATATAAGTTTTGAAATGATTTAGGTTGAGATAATATAGTCTCCATTAATTCGTCCAACCATTAGCTACCGCTGCACATGTACAGTGACTTTTGATTTGGTCTGGGCACGATGTACACGCCCACCTTGGAGAGGTGTTCTGTTGTTAGGTGATAATATTGGAATTGAGTGGGTTGTGTTTGTCCTTGGTACAGTATATATATATATATATAATATTATATAATTATATGTTATGTGTATCTTCTATTGCAGGATTATGGTACATGTAAGACTGTTCTCATGTGGGCATCAAGTGGAGGGCACATCAAGATTGTGGAGGCACTCCTGCAAGGGGATGCTGATACTGACTATCAGGATGTGGGGAGTAGTACCAAAGCAGTGAGATATATGCTATGCATTAATAAAAAGTTGGCACAATATATTATGCTACTACTGTATTGACTTGTGATGGTAACGTAATACCATCATAACATTTACAATTATGCCATATTTCAGTGCTCATAACCATACGTAATGCAATCGATCCTTACTGCATGTGGAGATCGTTGTAGTTCCAAGGACGAAATAAAAATTGGCATTTATTTAATGTTTACTAAAACAATAACCACATGCGATATTGAAGATCTAACTGCACATACATGGGCTATACAATTGTCATAAGTAGTCAAAATATGTGTGCCATGTGGCTGTCACGTTCTACAACTTTTGTTTTCAGTGGCCCCATGCAGTCTTGTCAACCAAGTACATGTATTGCTATATATTGGAGGTAACGGATCAAGATTATTATTGGGATGTAGCTTAAGAACCAACCTCTAAATGACTTTGCTGGGCCAGAATCTGAACTCTGGCATCTAGTGCATTTTCAAGCGATAAATAGTTTTGAAGGACTAAAAGTGTTATGCATTTGTTTTGTTTTTTAAGTTCTCGATTCAAGCTAAATAGAAACAAGCTGGAAATCCTGGGTTTGTACTAAGTTCCCCACCACCACCACCCCCACCCACACCACTCCCACCAATAATAAGTTTAAACAAGCGTATCATCGTAATCATTAACACTAGCGTGTACCTGTTTCAACATTCCTGGAAAGAAATGGTGCTCTAACAAGATTTTGAAGAACGACGCGCAGCAGAGCTCGAGATTACGACAATACGCTTGTTCAAACTTATTATTGGTGGGAGTGGTGTGAGGGGGGGGGGGGGACTTAGTACACATACTCAACAGTATATATGTGCCCCGACCTTGTTGTATGTGTAATATGGATGTTAATTGCTAGTGTTGGCTTGTTTGAGTTATGTGTTCTATTACAGGGCGGTTGGACTGCTCTTATGATGGCATCAGAGAAAGGAAAGACGGAGTGTGTGAAGGCACTCCTGCGAAGGGGTGCCAAGGTCAACATTGAGAATAAGGTGAGTAGTACCAAGACAAGTGAGATGTCAATGTGTGCCCTTGTGGTGTGTGTGTGTTGGAGTCCAGGAGTGTGAGTATGTATGGCTTTAGGTAAGGATGTGTAGTTGATGTTTGCAGTGATACAAACCCAGGATTTCATCTGCATCTTCTAAACTGATGGCCCAATGGGGTGTAGGGGACCTCAGTGACCTTAGTGACATGTTCCCATCGCCTAGAATGCTTTCCTGCACACATTGTTACTATGGGCATGAATGGCTGCAAACCTCATTACCTAGGTGACAGCTTGTTTAGTCCTGGTACATGTACAATAATGTCAACTATTGGTTATAGTAAAGTGGTGGTATTGAATCACATGCGCTATGATCTTTGACATGTATCTGTATTATATAAGCGTGTATGTTGTAAGATCAATGATTTGTTTGCCACACCTGCAACCGACACTACAGTCTTATATCAAGCATCTTATACCCACTGATATCAAGCACTGTCACACCTAAGTAATATGCATGGCAGCAGGGCCTACTCACAAATTAAATCCTCAGGAAAATAAGGTTTATAAAAAGAATTTCATTTGGTGAAGGCCTGTCTTGTGGATTGTGTTATGGGTTGTTTGTCCTTGGTACATGTACAGATTTTATATGTATTTTCTATTAAAGGAAAGTAAGACTGCGCTGGATTTGGCATCAGAGAATAATCACCCAGAGGTTGTGGAGCTCCTGCAAAGTGCCCAGGCCACCCCACAGCCTGCCGGTATGTGCACTGAAAATGCCACTGCAATATAACTGTTTGTCAGATCACTCATATTGGTGTAACATTTATCCGCTCTCTGTGCCATGAGATTCTGGAATGACAGCTACATGTTTGGGAAGTAGTAGCCTCGTCCCCAGGCCCTGTTTTTAATTAAAGTTAGCAGGGGCGAAAAACAGGGCCTGCCAGGGATGCACTAGCCATTACCTAGAAATCTACTTATACTCTCGTGGTGTGAACTCATTGAAACTACCCTACACACTTGGAAAATGTTTGGTGATGAGAAGGTGTCTGGTATCAACGGACAAGGCCTTTGTACGCAAGTGTAGGGTAGTTTCAATGCGCACCACGAGAGTACAAGTAGGTTGTCAGCATTGTGGCTTCGGCTAAAGATGGCAAGTAGTGTGAGGTGGCCAGCCTACACGTAGGTAAGAACTTGGTCCAAGGAGCAAGGGATAGTAAGTCGATGTACAAAACTCTACATATACAACAGTCTGGAACAAAGAAGAGTTTACGCTGAGAACGAGATGGTGTACGGAAAGGTTTACAAACAAAAATTACAACAGTATGCGATTACCAAGCGTATTGGTAATGGCTAGCGCATCTCTGGCAGTGTCCACCAGGCTCTGTTTTTCGCTCCTGCTAACTTTAATTAAAAACAGGGCCTGGGGACGAGGCTAGGGAAGTGGCCATTTAGTCAGTGGTTAAAGTAAAATATGTACTGATCAGCAGGGTTGCCTTAACAGTGTTTACCTTTTTTTTTCTGTGTGGCTAGATTTCAAAGCTCATGATGATATTATTGCATGCATCGAATGATGACATGCATGCATGTTCTGATATGTCATGGGTGTATGTGTGTGGGGGATGTGTGCTGCCTTCAATCATCATGACGTCATGCATGCATGTAGCAACAACTGATTACATTGCAAAGCATGAATACATGTAGCATTTCCATTAATACCTGTTCTTTTAGGTCGTTATAAGGTATGGTGTGTGTATGTGTGTATGTATGGGTGTGTATATATACACATATATATGCGTGTGTGCTTGCTGCCTTCAATTGTTTTTACCAATAATCTCGGATGTATTCCTCGCTGTTACAGAAGGGTTTTTTGTTGAAACATTTCAATACAAAGTGGTGCAGGAATTTGTCTCTACCCTTAACCCTAAGCCCAGCTAGCCTGAGGAAGGTGTGCTGGGCTAAGATGATATGTTAAGTAGTCATGCATGTAAATATTGAATATGAGGTACAGGCCACTCTGATGCCTCTTAGGGGAGCAATGTCAAACTTGTATATCTATCACTTTACTGCAGTGCCACACGAGGGAGGAGAGCCACAGAATAAAGCCTGCAAGGGTGGGCTGCTTTCTTCTGAGTTCAGGACAGCAGGATACAAAAAGGAATATATATACATGTATGTGTATGATGGAACACTTGGAGTGATACAAACAGTGGGAAAAGGTTCAGAAGTTCCTCCTGGAGAGGAGGTTGATCATGTAATAGAATTGGGGATAGTGTCAGACGCCTTCTGTGAGGCTTTTAAACAGCATACCTTACATGTGTGCCTAAAGGTGAGATCATGTTCATGTAACTTCTTTTTATCCGATTCTATCCCATACAGGTCATGTGTGAAATTAAACCAATTTTAAATGGTCAACTCAATCTTTGCCGTGTTACGAAATTCTTGAACAGAACAAAAAATGATAAAGGGAAACAGAGTGTCGCTGTATTGGCTTATATGAAGACGATGGAAAAAAAGATTGGAGAATGTATTACAGCTATCAGGGCATTATCAGGATCTCAAACACTGACAGATGTAATACCGGGAGATGTAATAGCAAACTTTGCATCTAAGTTGGAGAAATTATTAAAAGAAGCCTATGATTTGGGTTTGAAGCAAACAAGACAGCTGAAGTTGTACTAGTACATGTAAATATGTAAAGAGATGTGATGATTCAAATTTGAACACCAAAAAGTGATAAGCTGAAGAGCTGTATATTTGTATGTTGTTTGCAATGTTGCACGTCTGCATTGTTGAAGACATTAAAAGATATGGCACATGTTCAACAGATCCCTAAGGTGGGTGGGGCTGATGTGGATTAGTGACTGCTTGCAAGGCACTTTGACCACATTCATCAACCTGTGTAAGTATCATGCACTAATATTCTTGTATAGTTATTAATCTCATTCAGCTATAGTTACATTGAGGTACATGCCATAGAATTGTTTTAAAGAAGAGGCACACAGGACTGAGTAGGTTCAGCTGGTCACAAATGTGTGGTCTGGGTTCAGTCACTTGGCTGCTGTTCAGATGGCAAGACACAGACCTGGCACTTTAGACCATCACTTCCTAAGCCATGTTATGAAATGGAGATAGAGAAGCTTGAGGTGTGTAGTTGCAGTACCCAATGCAAGGTAGCTGTGAGCATTGGATCCGGAGTGAAGTGTAGCGACCTCCACAAGAGTTTCAAGTGGTAGGCAGGCCTCTTGCATTGTGACCTCACACCCACCGAATTATCAAACAAAAGAACTAACTACATTGAAGGACTAGTCTCGTTCCCAGACCCTATTTATTGAGAAACAAGGTAAACTTGTTACTCATTAAATAGGGTTTGGGAACGAGACTAATTGAAGACCAGGTCCTACCATGTTAAAATGAGCGCACACATGAGCAGAATGAACATTTTTTGGGTAGGGCTGGGTATGAGGAAGTGATGTCCAGTAGTATTGGGAGACAATGTAAGGGAGATGCATGAGCTCTGGTAAGCTGCTAGCAATACATGTACAGTGACAGCAATAAGTAATAGGACCACAAACACAATAAACCAACCACAATAGCAAATGCATCACACAAAGAACAGATCACTCAGAATATTGTTTTCAGCAGTATCAGCAGTCCTAGTATAATGAGATGCTTCATCACGAGGCCCATAGCTCTGCTCTTTGAGGCATGGTATCAGATGTGGTAGACATGATCCACCTGATCTCTTCAACTGCATCAAGTCTGCAGACACAGCCAGGTCAGAAGGAGACAGAGGTCTGTGTGTGCCATGTTCAAAAGAGCACACACATGAAGGTCATAAAGAAGGACATCAAATATGGCTGCAGGTAAGGCAACGTCCCAACACCCCTCCCCATGGCTCCTTATGAATATTAAAGGTATCAACACATGCTCCCCTCCCCAAGGCTCAGGACTTACCTCCCCTCCCCATGCCTCCTTACCTCCCCTCCCCTCCCCATGGCTCCTTACCTCCCCTCCCCTCCCCATGGCTCCTTACCTCCCCTCCCCATGGCTCCTTACCTCCCTCCCCATGGCTCCTTACCTCCCCTCCCCATGGCTCCTTACCTCCCTCTCCCCATGGCTGTCAGTAGCACTGCTGGTGAGTAGCTGCCAGCTCTGATCAAGGATGCTGTCCATACCTACATGGTACCCATGTCTCCCTCCCTCCCCACCTCCTCCCTGCTCTCCACGCCCCCTTCCCAGCACACTTGAATGTGAAGGGTCAGCCAGCTGACTCCAGGTCATTGAGCAAGGTTGTGGCCATGAGGGAGTCCATGTGGTAGTCAAGATAGACCTCATCACCTGGTCCAGCTCCAGAATGGAACTGAGACTTTGCAATTGGGGAGAAACCGGTGTCTTTAGGGCTATAATCTACAGGTCTGGCTCTGGAACTGACCCAAGACTTTGCTGCATGAAGGGATCCAGCGTGGGTATGACCACACTCCATTGCTGTGCAGAGTGTACCATCAGGACATTGCAAGGCTACATTACCACAGTACCCCATAACATGAGGGCCCAAGGTACCAAGTCTGCCTCCCTCCTCCTCCTCCTCCTCCTCCTCCCTCCTCCTCCTCCTCCTCCTCCTCCTCCTCCTCCTCCTCCTCCTCCTCCTCCTCCTCCTCCTCCTCCTCCTCCTCCTCCTCCTCCTCCTCCTCCTCCTCCTCCTCCTCCTCCTCCTCCTCCTCCTCCTCCTCCTCCTCCTCCTCCTCCTCCTCCTCCTCCTCCTCCTCCTCCTCCTCCTCCTCCTCCTCCTCCTCCTCCTCCTCCTCCTCCTCCTCCTCCTCCTCCTCCTCCTCCTCCTCCTCCTCCTCCTCCTCCTCCTCCTCCTCCTCCTCCTCCTCCTCCTCCTCCTCCTCCTCCTCCTCCTCCTCCTCCTCCCTCCTCCTCCTCCTCCTCCTCCTCCTCCTCCTCCTCCTCCTCCTCCTCCTCCTCCTCCTCCTCCTCCTCCTCCTCCTCCTCCTCCTCCTCCTCCTCCTCCTCCTCCTCCTCCTCCTCCTCCTCCTCCTCCTCCCCCACCTCAGTCTGCACCTCAGCATCCTTGGAGGGGACACTTGGGGGGAGGGGCAGTGGGGGACAGTGGTTCATTGCCTGGGCACTAGCACTCTCAGCGTGCACTGTTTGTGTGCCACTTTCCTGCATCTCCCTGGAAGGGGGCGGGGCTGTCACCTCTTGGGAGACCAAACAGGAAGCTCCAACATCAGGTGACACCTTCACTTCCTCATTGGATGACAACAATCTGATGTTTGTGGTAACCATGGAGCCAATGTGTGGTTGGGGACGTTGTGATGGGGGGTGGATCTTTGGAGGGGGTTGGGTCATTGTGGGGGGTTGGGCCTTAGGAGGTGTGGCCCATAGGTAACGTGATGGGGGCACCTCCTCTACCTCCCCACAGCTATGGGTGCCATGATAGTCCCAGGGCACAGGAGTGGCAAGAGGAAGTGGGATCCAAACCACACCACCATGCTGCACAGGACTGTTGTCTGCACGGCCATCACAAGGTCTTTGTTGGTTCACAGTCATGTCAGGCATGCTGCATTCCCCACAAGTCATGCCAGCAGGTTCAGCAGCCTTTGCAAAGCAGCTGTTGTGTCCACTGAATCTCTGTGCTGTGCTATGGTAAAGGTATCTGCTTGGTAGCCCAGGAGTCTGGCTGAACTGTATTTCAGCCTCAACAAGTGGTCTTTGAGTTTCAATAAGTGGTCTTTGAGTTTCAATGAGTGGTCTTTGAGTTTCAATGAGTGGTCTTTGAGTTTCAATGAGTGGTCTTTGAGTTTCAATGAGTGGTCTTTGAGTTTCAATGAGTGGTCTTTGAGTTTCAATGAGTGGTCTTTGAGTATTATTTTGCAGTCTAGGGGTATTAAATAGTGACCTTTGGGTCTCATATGCTGATTTTGCATGTGTGTTTGGAATCCAGACTTCATCTCTGTTAGTTGCTGCTTGCTGAACAGAAGGTATGGAGGCACCCTCCAGATCACACACCAGCCTTGGCTGAACAGAAGGTATGGGGGCACCCTCTAGATCACACACCAGCCTTGGCTGAACAGAAGGTATGGGGGCACCCTCTAGATCACACACCAGCCTTGGCTGAACAGAAGGTATGGGGGCACCCTCTAGATCACACACCAGCCTTGGCTGAACAGAAGGTATAGAGGCACCCTCTAGATTATTTTTTTATTTTCAGTTTAGCAATGCAAGGTGTTCCATTCATCCTAACTTCATAAGCTGCTCCATCCAGCAATTCGCAATCTAAAAAATCATCTGCATGCATTCATGCATAAAGACAACATTGTATCCCTCTGTTAGGGTATAGGGAATCATGACCAGTGCATGCATTTGTAACAAGCAGGGTACAGTAAGTACTCAGTTGCTATTTACATGCCTGAGTGGTTTCTGACCATAAGGATTCCCACATTTATGGCTTCATAGCCAATAAAATCTGCTGTGGTTTCCGATAGTGAAAGATTATATCTCATGATCAAAGCGCGCATGCGTGGAAGAATTTCACATCATGGCTGGCTCTAGTGTGGTACGTATCACTATGTAACTCGTAGCTACCTGGTGGTGTTATGATCTTGAGTCGCTCATTGTACAGCTACCTTTCTCAGGGGCGGGATGTTTGACGGTTGCCTCTCTGCTGCCTGTTGGCTGCAGTAGTACTAGTAGCAGTTATTGTTGATGTAACCGTTCCGATTTAAGTTGCGTATTTATGACGCGTGCATGTATGCTATATAGATATTGGCATCGTGATCGGGTCCTTGTTCCATTACTGTAGTCGCCCGATCTGTTCACTGCTGCAAAGAGTGGATGTGCGGGTGACGTCATTAAAGTTCTTAAGGATCGTTCGAAGGTCGATGAATTGGATAAGGTAAGACCATATATATGGATAATTGACATATTTTTGGTCTGGGGATGAGGCATCTTGACCTGTTATAGGTGCATGACTACATGTAATGAATCCCCTGTTGCAGGGCCGGCCTTAACGCTAGGTCACTGCCGTTTGTTGTCATAAATTGAAATATAATTAATGTTCATGCCTCATTAACATACCTCTACCATGCTAAACTACATGTATGATGTGTCTATATATTTTAGCTTAATTGTAAAATGTGGTCAGGGTTGCCAAGGTGTTGCTAGAGCATTACATAATGTCTTCAGTGTTTTGGGGGAGGAGCCCTAATGCTGTGGCAGACTAGGCAGCCACCTAGGGCCACTGGTCAGAGGATCTGCCAAACTGGTGCTACTTATTTATTCATATGCTTATTAGCTCCCACAAAAATACAGAGACTCTCCACCGAATGTAACAGCGATGTGCATTTTATTATTAGCAGATCTTTTCAAGAATTACCTGCACATTCAAGATAGGCTTGCAATTGAGCATGGGGCAGACCCAGAATTTCGAGAAGGGAGGTCTAATAACTGTATTCCTGAGCGAGGGAGGGTACTGAAGGGGCGTGCCCCCTCCCGTGTCAGTAAGAGGGCCTGGGGGAGCGCTTTAAGCTCCCATAGTGGCAGCTGCTTTTTTACTTTTGCATTTATAAATAAACATTCTTTTGACAGTGATGTCAACCTAACCAACGGCGTCACTATCAATATTTGGATTGAGGAGAAAACCTTTCACTCAAACTGCTTAGCAATTAAATTGGTGATGCATGACCACATGCTGGTCTAAAAGACACACACATATTATACACTTCACAGTATGTACTTTACTGTACCTGTTTCCTGAATAAAAGAATCTGAAATCCCATCCCATGAATTCAAGTTTAACCACGCATGCAGAATAAATTTATGTCACATGGAGAGTCTTGAAAAAAGACACACACACACACACCCATCCTCCATTGAAAAATTAGGGTGCATGAAATGCTAACTCACTATCTACTCATTATTTTTGCTGCGGAATGTGTCTATTATTTAATCCATTATCCATGTTCCATATGTTAGTTATTGTGATAACTGTACGGGCCGGGGGGGGGGGGGGGGGGGGGGGGTTTGGTCTATAGACCCCAGAGACCCCACCCCTTGCCAAGGCTACAGAAAGGCCGGAAGCAAGTATTTTGTATGCTATGTTTTGTGACTTCATTTGAAGATGTTATTCTAAAGCCATTGTTATACATGCAGGGGCGGATCCAGGATTTTGGAAAGGGGGGGGGGGGGGGGGGGGCACAGTTAGAGGCGCCACCCCGGGGAGGGTGCGGGAGGATGGTACCCCTCCCACCCAGCTAGGGGGTATGGGGGAGCGCTGTAAGCTCCCCCATTGTGGCCTGGGGCAGAGCCCCAGAAGCCAACGCGTTTTACGTTGAAAAAGCTCCGAAAATTACGCAAAAAAGCAGGCCTGTTAAATAGTAGCTATATTGTTTACACGTGTGCATTGCATGTTTTTTTTCACAAGAAATACATATTAGTTGTAGCAACTGACAAAGTACGGGTTATATATTTAAAATGTAACTACTCAAATTTGTGGGCCAAAAATATATAGCTCAGCTTTTATATGCGATGCGCTAATCTTTTTAGTATATACTATCTGATCTTCGCTTCTTTTCAATACGCACGTTTGCAAATATAATCACAATCATGCTTTATAATTGGCCCTTCCCGTGTACATGTACCCGCGCTGTAGCTAACTGCGGCACTGTTTCGTGCAGTTATTAATCGCACGTGGTACGAAAAATACACTCAGGAATATTTAATGAGTCGTCCAGAAGGGAAGGGGGGGGGGGGCACGCCCCCCCCCCTCCTTTCCCCCCTAGATCCGCCCCTGACATGTAACTGATGCTCTTTAAAACTGTTCCTGGCCAGAGTTCTTCTCATGCCAGGGGAGAATAATGGGTCTGGAAATGAGATCAGTCCCGTGCTTTTGATCTTTTAAATCAACAACTATTAGCATTGTAATGTTAATAGTCATTGCTTAAATCAAATGGTCTGACGACTTGAGAGAGCAAATTAACATAAAAGTGACCATCTGTGCAAATTGCAGCCCTCTGATTATGCATGTGTATCTTCTATTACAGGATGGTCAGCCTGTTCTTATATGGGCATCAAAGGAAGGACACATTGAGTTAGTGGAGGCACTCCTGGAAAGGGGTGCAAATCCCAACATTCGCAATAAGGTGAGTAGTACCAAGGCAGTGAGATGTCTGTTACTGATGTGGTGTGTGTGACCAGGGCAGTGTGTCGGACGACAGATGAACAATGGACATTTTCCAATCAATTATGTAACTTGATTTTGCGCATGTGCGGTAATGATGTCCGCGCGAAGCATTACTTAAGCGCGAGTAGCGACTCAGCGATTTTGTGCACACATGCTAATTGCATGTATTTCTTTTCTCGGAGCAGCATCTGTAAATTCTTAGTGCAGTCAAACGTTGGTAGAACCAACCATGTTTTCATATACTATACCTGAATAATTCATTACTTTCATATACACATAGATGATAGGAGAGACCTTGCAGTGAAGAAATATTGATATTAAAGCACACTTTGCACTATATATGTTTTGAAGTACAGTTAATCTGTTATGAGGTACAGACAACCATATTGCCCAGCATGTGTGTGCATTGTGCAAGTACAAACCTGCAAGTCCATGAGCAAGTTCACAACTCAGCGCAAGTGTATGCGCGAGTGAGTGCCTTGCATGCAATTTTAAGTAAAGCTTGAGCACTAATCACTGATGTGTAGAACATGTAATGCAATGATTGTATACATACATAAAATAATGTGCTAGTGTTGGGATGGAGTGGCTTGTGTGATGGGTTGTGTTCATCCTTGCTACAGTATATTATGTGTATCTTCAACTACAGGATGGGAAGAATGCTCTCATGCTTGCATGTATAAATGGATTTGTGGACTGTGTGGAGGCACTCCTGCAAAGGGGTGCAGATCCCAACATTCAGGATGATGTGAGTAATACCAAGGCAGTGAGATGTGTCTGTTGCTGATATGTGTCCCTGTGGTGTGTGTGATCAGGGAGAGTGATAAGTGAGTAGAATATTGTGTGCCCATGGTGGTGCGACACATACCCGTAAAACAGGCTTACCCATATGCATATGGCATTTCCTAATATATATGTGGCCTGGGCACAAAGGACACACCCACCTCATTGGGTAGGTGTGGTGTAGTACATATGTTCTGTTGTTATATGCTAGTTTTGGGATGGAGTGGCTTGTGCGATGGGTTGTGTTTATCCTTGGTACAGTATATTATGCGTATCTTCTATTACAGGATGGTAGGACTGCTCTTTGGTGGGCATCATATAGAGGATACCTCGAGTGTGTGGAGGCACTCCTGCTAGGGGGTGCCCATCCCAACATTCAAACCCTCAAGGTGAGTAGTACCAAGCGGTGCCTGGTTAAGCACTGTGGAGGCCCATAGGCAGTCTGACTTTTGGGGCCCCCAGTCCTACTGCGTACTTGAATGTCATTTGCTTTTCCTGCCAGCAAAATGTTGTAATACGACATTATTAGATTTATGAAAGCAAGCATTATGTAAATGCCTATATACTTATTTATTCAGAAAGAAGCGATTAATTAATATAAAATTTAAATTACGTACGTAAATACCGTTTCGTACTGTAGACTACTGTTTACCATTAAAATAATGTTAATTTCGTAGTAATGAAGTCATCTGAAATATTTTGAAAGTCAATATTCTGCAAAACGTCATATTCAGTGGCCACAATTGCAAACAAATTCAATCGTTCTTGTGTCAGTGAAGCTCGATGACAGTTTTTCAGAATTTTCAACTTAGAAAATGTTTGTTTGCTGGTCGCTAATTAAGCATCTGTAAATTCTTACATGTAGTGCAGTCAAACATTGGTAGAACCAACCATGTTTTCATGTACATGTATTGTATCATCAGAATCTTCTAACTGATGTGAAATGCTTGAAATGAACCATTTCAAATTGACATCAACATCATATCATCAGGATAATTCTCTCGAAATGCCTTGGTTGCCTGTCTTAGTTAGTCATCTGTTTTGGATGGAAATTCAACTAAAAACCCAAACAATGACTGAATTTTGTCGTATGCCTGCACGTGACGGTTGAGCTCAGCAGATAGCGTATCCAATATTGGTAGATATGTTACTTGTCTTTTCCAAGAAGTACAATTCCGCATCACCTGATCATCGTAATGCCGTTTTTTGCTTGCGCAAACTCGTCGGAGCATTTCAACTTTCTCATTCACTTTCTCTTTGTATTCATCAAACAGATCTCGCTGGGCCCCGGCAATTGCTTACTCTAGCCTAATGGTTAATCTGGCACTGGTACCAAGGTAGGGAGCTAGATGTCTGTTGCTGAAGTAGTATGTATGGACCAGCCGTCATTGTCATGTCCATTGCTTGGTAGAACTTGTTTGGGATCATGCATGTGATGTGTGCGTTGTTGTATAGCTGTAAGTATAAATAGTACATGCCAGCGCGATTGTATTTCCTATTAAGTCGTAGATCTGCTCCCCCGATACACATTATTGCTGAGTGAAGTAGGAAGACGTTCAGATGGCATCTGAACCAGCTGCAGTGAATGGTCTGATGTTTTGGCAAGAAGTGAGGCTAGTCTCTTGTAGACAATAATAGCAGTAGGGCCCATACAAGATTCTCTCTCAGGAAGTTCTTCTATATTGGGGAGGTGTGGTGTGGTATACATGTTCTGTTGCTAGATGGTAGTGTTGGGATGGAGTGGCTCATGTGATGGGCTGTGTTCAGTATATTATCTTCTATTACAGGATGGTTATAGTGCTCTAATGTTGGCATCTGCGCAACGACACGCCAAATGTGTGAAAGCACTCCTGCTAGGGGGTGCTGATGTCAACATTCAGGCCAAGGTGAGTAGTCCCAAGGCAGTGAGATGTCATTTGCTGATGTGTGTCCTTGTGGTGTGTGTGACCAGGAAGAGTGATAAGTGAGTAGAATATTGTGTGTTGGAGTGTGAGCTACAACCATGAGTATGGCTTTGGGGATGGATGTGTGTGTGGGTTAGCAGTTCCATTGACCAACAACCTACCGCACATATAACCATACACACAGACACAGCAACTAAAGTAACATATCATGCACATATGGTTGTGAAAAAAAAAAAAATCCGTCCGCAGAAAAAAACCCATTGGGGAAACAATCTTGCAGGGGAGATAAACAGCCAAGCAGCAAGATCCTGAGGGGGGGGGGGGGGGGGGGGGGGGGGCTAAAGTTCAATTGATACATACATTACACATAATGTGAGTAGTAGTACCAAGGCAGTGAGGTGTCTGTTGCTAATATGTGATATGTGTCATCGTGGTGTGTGTGTGTGTGTGTGTGTGTAGTTGGGTGCGTGTGTGTGTGGGAAGGGGGGGGGGGGTAGTGTTTAATGTCTAATATTGTCCTGGGGCACTTGGCGATTAGTCAGTTCAGCTTTCCAGTGACGTTTAATGGTTTGGCCATGTTGTACAAGTCCTTATCTGTTTGGGCCGAAGCTTTGAAGCTCTAACCTCTTGGCTGTTCTTGACCAAACCACAAGTATATTCATTGATGTTAGTGTCATCACCAATAAGATTTCATTTTATGAAGGCTTGTCTTGTGGCTTTGTGTTTGTCCTTGCTACATGTACAGATTTTATATGTACACATGTAACATGTATTGTCTAATACAGAATGGTTGGACTGCTCAAGTGTTGATATCAGGTAAAAATTACTACGATATTGAGGAGCTCCTGCAAAACCAATCACCTCCTGCCACCTCGCAGCCTGCCGGTATGTGCACTGAAAATGCCACTGCAATATAATTGTCAGATTATATTTACATCTACATGTACCTGCTCTTTGCACTGTGAGATTCTGGAACAGCTATATGTGAGGGAAAAGGACATGCATCTTTTCAGGGGTTAAAGTAAAACGTGTACTGATTACCCAGGTTGCCATGGTTACAGTGTTTATATCATGTACTTTTCTGTGTTGTGCTGCCTTGGCAATAAGCATTATCTACGGTGGCCCTAAAGGCCATGCCCACGAACAGTGTTCTTAGTGCACTCAAACATTGAATGTAGTGCAAACAATGATTAGCAAGGTGGTAATGTAATGCATTAAAGCGAAGCTTTAGCTAATCAAATATATTTTTGACTACCAACTATGCAAAGTATTTTGAGTACTGCTTTACTGTTAAATCAGTTGAAAGGCTACTCTAACTCTTAAGGAGCGATTTCAAAATTATATCTATCTCTTAACTGCAGCGCTGCTAATGACAGGAGGAGGGAGACAGAGTGCAGCTTGCAATAATACATTACCTTCTTCAGCGTTCAGGCAAGGAGGGTACCAAGATAAATGTATGCATGTTTATGGTGAAGTGACACCTGGAGAGGGAGAGGTTGATCACATTATAGAATTGGCGATAGTATCAAAAGCCTTCACCTTTGCCTTTATAGACCAGGACTTGGAGACATGCCTAAAGGTGAGATCATGTACATGTAACTTCTTTTTTTTTTTTTTAACCAATTTTATCCCTTGCAGGCCATGTGTGAAATCAGCCCAATTGTAAATGGCCAACAAAATCTCTGTCGAGTTTCGAAATTATTGAACAGAACAAAAATTAATAAAGGGAAACAGTGTCGCTGTATTGATTTATATGAAGAAGATGGAAGCAAACATTAAAGAATGTATTGGAGATATCAAGAAAGTACCGGTATCTAAAAAGACTATTGAAATCTTTGTACTTAACTTGGTTAGATTATTAAATGCAACCTATAATTTGGGTTTATAGATTTATGTACTTGTACAAATAGATGTTAACAGATGTGATGTCAGTGATGATTAAATTTGAACACCAATAAGTGAGTGCCTTGATAAGCTGAAGAGCAGTATATATGTAGCACGTCTGCATTATTGAACACATTAAGATATACACATGTTCAACAGATCCCTAAGGTGGGTGGGGCTAATATGGATACTATAGTGTCTGCTTGCAAGGCACTTTGACCACATTCATCAACCTGTGTAAGTATCATGCGCTAATATTCTTGTATAGTTAATCCCATTCAGATATAGTACATTGAGATACATGCCAGTTTGACCATACATGTAGAATTCTTTTATAAGGAAGAGGCACTGGACTGAGCTGGTCACAAAGATGTGGTATGGTGGGGATGGGAGGGAGAGGTGATGGGTTCAGGCCCTTGGCTGCTGTTCAGATGTTAAGACACAGACCTGGCACTGTGGAGGTCCCATTACTTCCTAAGCCATGTTATGACATAGGGACAGATAAGTTTGAGTACCCAAGCTTAAGGTAGCTGTGAGCATTGGAGCGAGGTAGCCGATAGTGTAGCGGCCTTCCAGGAGGCTCAAATGGTAGGCAGGCCATCAACAAAAGAACTACCTACATTAATTGAAGACCAGGTCCCACCATGTCAGGTAAAAATAGCACACATTATTAACATAATCCTAAGCCCTATATTTTTCGAGGTAGGGCTGGGGATGAGGAAGTGATGTCCAGTGGTAATGGGAGACAAAGCATCGGAGATGCCTGAACTCAGGTAAGCTGTTCCAATATAAAGCAATAAGTCATAGGGCCAATCATACAACGAACACAATAAACCACCGACAATAGCAAATGCATCACACAAAGAACAGATCACTCAGAATATTGTTTTCAGCAGTATCAGCAGTCCTAGTATAATGAGATGCTTCACCACAAGGCCCATAGCTCTGCTCTTTGAGGCATGGTATCAAATGTGGTAGACATGATCCCCCTGATCTCTTCAACTGTATCAAGTCTGCAGACACAGCCAGGTCAGAAGGAGACAGAGGTCTGTGTGTGCCATGTTCAAAAGAGCACACACATGAAGGTCATAAAGAAGGGCATCAAATATGGCTGCAGGCAAGGTAACATATAACTCCTTACCTCCCCTCCCCATGGCTCCTTACCTCCCCTCCCCATGGCTCCTTACCTCCCTCCCCATGGCTCCTTACCTCCCCTCCCCATGGCTCCTTACCTCCCCTCCCCATGGCTCCTTACCTCCCTCCCCATGGCTCCTTACCTCCCCTCCCCATGGCTCCTTACCTCCCCTCCCCATGGCTCCTTACCTCCCTCCCCATGGCTCCTTACCTCCCCTCCCCATGGCTCCTTACCTCCCCTCCCCATGGCTCCTTACCTCCCTTCCCCATGGCTCCTTACCTCCCCTCCCCATGGCTGTCAGTAGCACTGCTGGTAAGTAGCTCCAAGCTCTGATCAAGGATGCTGTCCATACCTACATGGTACCCATGTCTCCCTCCCTTCCCACCTCCTCCCTGCACTCCATGCCCCCTTCCCAGCACACTTGAAGGGTCACTAGGTCCACAGCCAGTTGACTCCAGGTCATTAAGCAAGGTTGTGGCCATGAGGGAGTCCATGTGGTAGTCAAGATAGACCTCATCACCTGGTCCAGCTCCAGAATGGAAGTGAGACTTTGCAATAGGGGAGAAACTGGTGTCTTTAGGACTGCAATCTACAGGTCTGGCTCTGGAACTGACCCGAGACTTTGCTGCATGAAGGGATCCAGCGTGGGTATGACCACACTCCATTGCTGTGCAGAGTGTACCATGAGGACATTGCAAGGCTACATTACCACAGTACCCCATAACATGAGGGCTCAAGGTACCAAGTTTACCTCCCTCCTCTTCCTCCTCCCCCTCCTCTTCCTCCTCCTCCCCTTCCTCCTCCTCCTCCTCCTCCACCTCAGTCTGCACCTCAGCATCCTTGGAGGGGGCACTTGGGGGGAGGGGCAGTGGGGGACAGTGGTTCATTGCCTGGGCACCAGCACTCTCAGCGTGCACTGTTTGTGTGCCACTTTCCTGCATCTCCCTGGAAGGGGGCGGGGCTGTCACCTCTTGGGAGACCAAACAGGAAGCTCCAACATCAGGTGACACCTTCACTTCCTCATTGGATGACAACAATCTGGTGTTTGTGGTAACCATGGAGCCAATGTGTGGTTGGGGACGTTGCAATGGGGGGTGTATCTTTGGAGGGGGTTGGGTCATTGTAGGGGGTTGGGCCTTAGGAGGTGTGGCCCATAGGTTACGTGATGGGGGCACCTCCTCAACCTCCCCACAGCTGTGGGTGCCATGATAGTCCCAGGGCACAGGAGTAGCAAGAGGAAGTGTGCTCCAAACCACACCACCATGCACAGGACTGTTGTCTGCACGGCCATCACAAGGTCTTTGTTGGTCCACAGTCATGTCAGGCATGCTGCATTCCCCACAAGTCATGCCTGCAGGTTCAGCAACCTTTGCAAAGCTGCTGTTGTGTCCACTGAATCTCTGTGCTGTGCTATGGTAAAGGTACCTGCTTGGTAGCCCATGAGTCTGGCTGGACTGTATTTGAGCCTCAACAAGTGGTCCTTGAGTTTTGATGAGTGGTCTTTGAGTTTCAATGAGTGGTCTTTGAGTTTCAAAGGGAGGTCTTTGAGTTTCAATGAGTGGTCTTTGAGTATCAATGAGAGGTCTTTGAGTTTCAATGAGTGGTCTTTGAGTATCAATGAGAGGTCTTTGAGTAGTTTCAATGAGTGGTCTTTGAGTTTCAATGAGTGGTCTTTGAGTTTCAAAGAGAGGTCTTTGAGTTTCAATGAGTGGTCTTTGAGTATCAATGAGAGGTCTTTGAGTTTCAATGAGTGGTGGTCTTTGAGTTTCAATGAGAGGTCTTTGAGTAGTTTCAATGAGTGGTCTTTGAGTTTCAATGAGTGGTCTTTGAGTATTATTTTGCAGTCTAAGGGTATTAAAGAGTGACCTTTGGATCTCATATGCTGATTTTGTATGTGTGTTTGGAATCCAGACTTCATCTCTGTTAGTTGCTGCTTGCTGAACAGAAGGTATGGAGGCACCCTCTAGATCACACACCAGCCTTGGCTGAACAGAAGGTATGGAGGCACCCTCTAGATCACACACCAGCCTTGGCTGCTCACTCTTCTCCACATCTGCCTGGCAGAGCACAATAGCAGAGCCTTGGACACAATGTGACGTGGAAAGGTTTTGGCCAACCATGCCATCGGGGCCAAGGGGAAATTTGACTGTGTCCGAGGAGGTGGAGTCTTTATTGCAAGCCACACCCTCTACCAGCTGTCCATCTGAAGTGGATATGGCATCCTGTATTCAAGGAGTAAAACGTGAACATTATGGTTTGTGAGACAATCTCTGCAATGGACAATTTGGTGACGTTAGGGGGCTTGTCCAAATGATTTTTGGAAAAATTAGTGTCATCGTGACGTTGGGGGGGGGGGGGGGGGGGGGTGGAGGCTATGACACTAAGAAAAAATTTATTGCACGCAAGTTTTTTTTCATTCAGAGCTGTATAAGACCACAATGACCACAAATCTCTCATAGACACACACGTACATTGAGTCATGTTCCATGCTACAATGTAACACACTATGATGTTAAGAGTGGGGGGGGGGGGGAGGGGGTAAAAATGCAAACGTCACAATGAAGCTAATTTTTCCTATCGTTTGGACAAGTCCCCTTAAACAACATAACAATAAACATGCTGCCACAAATTAATTGACGTCATACAAAGTGGTGACTATATACATGTACATGTGCATGAAAAGTTGTGTCTAAAACTTGACACAAGACAAGTGTGTGTTACATGTATAATACTGTTACAACTGATTGTAATATTCTACACGCCTGCTGTACAGAACTGTTCAGAATATGGTACATGTATGGTTGTAGGTGAGGATGTTGTGCTATTTTTAGCACATGAGGATTGAAATTATTGGCTTGCTGTTAAAACAACGAACAAAGCTCCATGCTGCACAAAATCTTCAAAACAAGGTCCAGTGTACATGTAGGTAAACACCAGTGATGAGTTTTGACCTAGAGAAATCTGCTTAGCATAAGAAAGGTACGTTTCCATCCCTGTGTTTTCTGCATGCATTTAAGTACAGTGATTATTAATGAATAACCAGCCGATTTTCGCAAATCATGTGTTTGAGTAAAATAATTTACACTCAAACACTCTATAGTGTTGTAATAGCAATGAACGCTGTACAAGAATAGTTGCCACTACTAACAGAAGATCTAGCATATATAAATCAACATTAATGGTAACACCTAGTCTGACGTAGCCACACCCTCGCATTTTGCAGAGGGTCTGGAGACATTTGCATAATTACTCCATCGGCTCTGATCAGTTTCAATATTCCCTTACATTGCAAAGAATGCGTAAATTATGTTGTACTTTCAAAAATGTCGGATAAAAAAAAGGAAGAGCTCTGTTGTAGCTGCGATAACAGGACTGGCACTCAACTCTGGTGTGTCACATAATTGCATTCCTCATAACGTACATGTATGGTAAAAAAAAAAGTTCAAAACTAATCAGAACCATAGGGGTATGCGAATGTCTCCTGACCCTCCTGCAAAGTGCGAGGGTGTGGCTATGTCAGACTAGGAAACAGCATGTCAACAACAACACAAACCTAGGAATTTTCCACGAGGCAGCCAATAGATGTGGTATTAACATGCACTCATGTTCTGCTCTTCCTTACCCTTTCCAATGGAAGGTCACGTGATGGAGGTACTTTGGAGGCACATAGGAGCGACTGAAGCTGCTGTTTGGAAGAAAGAAGTTCCTTTGCCAGGAGTTAGTGAAAGTCAAGGCAAGACATACAGTGTTCCAAGTGAAGATACAACAAATGACTTATTTTGCCTGTACCCTTCCTTCATTTGAGCACACATACACTCACACTCACACAAATACACTCACACAAATGCACACACACAAACACACACTCACACAACTCACATACACTCACACAAATGCACACACACAAACACACACTCACACAACTCACATACACTCACACAAATGCACACACACAAACACACACTCACACAACTCACATACACTCACACAAACACAAACTCACACACACTCACACACACTCACACAAACACACACTCACACTCACTAGATAACAGTACAAAGGGCACAAAGTGCTTTGAGGGGCCATATCATCCCACTGATGCAAATTTAAAGGAAAGGGTTCAACATACCTCAACATGATACCCTTCAAAGAGTATCATGGTGAAGTATGTTGAACAACATACCTCACCATGATACCCTTTGATCATGGTGAGGTATGTTGTTCAACATACTTCACCATGATACGCTTCAAATGGTATCATGTTGAGGTATGTTGAAGGTATGGTGAGATAGGTATCAGGGTATCGTGGTGAGGTATGTTAAGGTATCATGCTGAGGTGTGTTAAGGGTATCATGGTGAGGTATGTTGAACCTCACCATGATACCCTTAACATACCTCCCCATGATACCCTTAACATACCTCACCACGATACCCTTAACGTACCTCACCATGATACCCTTAACACACCTCACCATGATACCCTTCAACATTCTCAACATGATACCCTTAACACACCTCACCATGATACCCTTAACATACCTCACCAAGATACCCTTCAACATTCTCAACATCATACCCTTAACATACCTCACCAAGATACCCTTCAACATTCTCAACATCATACCCTTAACATACCTCACCAAGATACCCTTCAACATTCTCAACATCATACCCTTAACATACCTCACCAAGATACCCTTCAACATTCTCAACATCATACCCTTAACATACCTCACCAAGATACCCTTAACATACCTCACCATGATACCCTTAACATACCTCACCACGATACCCTTAACATACCTCACCAAGATACCCTTAACGTACCTCACCATGATACCCTTAACATACCACCTCACCATGATACCCTTAACATACCTCACCATGATACCCTTAACATACCACCTCCCCATGATACCCTTAACATACCTCACCATGATACCCTTCAACATTCTCAACATGATACCCTTAACATGTACCTCAACACACATAATTTTCAGGTTGGTGCATAAGTAAGCCGCCAAAGGTACTCAATGTGTTGCACAACACCAGTACATGATATCTAGTAAACTTCTGTCACACTTCAAAGGGATGGTACTGTACATCACAAGATGACTTCATAGTGGACACTATTCAAGACCATCAAGTGCACAGACCACAAGGTGGGCAAACAACTGCAGTCTAGACCTTGCACAATAGCCCACACCACACAACTGGCTGTGCTGATGTACTATACAACACCACACAACTGGCTGTGCTGGTGTGCTATACAACACCACACAACTGGCTGTGCTGGTGTGCTATACAACACCACACAACTGGCTGTGCTGGTGTGCTATACAACACCACACAACTGGCTGTGCTGATGTGCTATACAACACCACACAACTGGCTGTGCTGGTGTGCTATACAACACCACACAACTGGCTGTGCTGGTGTGCTATACAACACCACACAACTGGCTGTGCTGGTGTGCTATACAACACCACACAACTGGCTGTGCTGGTGTGCTATACAACACCACACAACTGGCTGTGCTGGTGTGCTATACAACACCACACAACTGGCTGTGCTGGTGTGCTATACAACACCACACAACTGGCTGTGCTGATGTGCTATACAACACCACACAACTGGCTGGAAGGTGGAGATGGGCTGTGGTGTAGAATGGCGAACAGGTGAGGTGGAGTGAATGGTGTATGATATGATACATGTATGGTTCCATCTGCACACTACACAGTGCAGTCGGTCTAGCCAGGCAAATGAAATACGTTATATCATACACCACTCGCTCCATCCCACCCGTGCCACTACACTCCATCTCTAGACATAGCCCTCCTCCAACTTCCCTCAAGAGCCAACACTCATACACAAGGGGAGGAGGATATGTTGTTTTTCCTCTGTGGTTTTCTTGTATTCATTGCGCACAGCTGCCAGTAACTCCCTGAACCTCCTCCTCTCCTCAGCCTGAAGGGCCTCCAAGCGATCCTTATCAGAGCCCACCCTGGCCAGGTCCTGGATCAGCTGCTTGACCTTGCCCTTGTCCTCAGGGCACAGGTCCTTCAGGGTGGAGTGCTCTGCAATTGGAGTGCTCAATATCAATGGCAGCGTTGCCAAGCACATTATCAGTGCTCAACAACGCTCCCTCACACACAATGTCATGTCATCTTCACACCCACCATCTTCACACCCACATCCTCACACACTTGCCATCCTCACACCCACCATCCTCATTCCTCACACCCATACTTCACATACATGTCATCTTCACACCCAACATGTAATCCTCACACACATCCTCACCCACATCCTCACACCCACATCCTCACACCCACCATCTTCACACTCACATCTTCACATACATGTCATCCTCACACCCACATCCTCACACCCACATCCTCACACCCACCATCTTCACACTCACATCTTCACATACATGTCATCCTCACACCCACATCCTCACACCCACCATCTTCACACTCACATCTTCACATACATGTCATCCTCACACTCACATCCTCACACCCACATCCTCACACCCACCATCTTCACACTCACATCTTCACATACATGTCATCCTCACACCCACATCCTCACACCCACCATCTTCACACTCACATCTTCGCATACATGTCATCCTCACACCCACATCCTCACAAGTGTACATCCTTATGTAGTACATGCATCATCACAGGCACCAAACATCACAGAGGCATAAATTGTACACCAGACACAAATGTGAACTATCAGCAAAATCGAACAATAGATGGTTTCCATGGTGACAACTAATAGTACAAAAGTCAGCAATATCTGTAGCCAATTGCTTTAAAGGCAACATTAGTAAATTATACTAGAATACCCCTCCCCCCTTCCCCCAGTGCAGACAAATGATTCAGAGGTCTCCATAGCAACAGGGAATAACACAGTGAGTGAGCTCTGATGTAAGGTACCTTCTTTGTCCAGTTAACTGAAGCAATGAGACCACAGGGCCCCATCACATGACACATCACATGAGAGACCACAGGGCCCCATCACATGACAGACCACAGGGTTCCATCACATGACACATCACATGAGAGACCACAGGGCCCCATCACATGACAGACCACAGGGTCCCATCACATGACACATCGCATGACATATCACAGGGCCCAATCACATACCAAAGGGGATTTACCACGTGATGGGACCTGGGGTGCTACAGGTAGCAGGACAAGATGTCACACAAATACCTTCACTATCCTACACTAGTGGGCCAACAATAGTAGGGAGCCCATATATATACTATAGAGTACAAAGGTGGACGGTGTATACGTTGTACATAAACAAAAACACAACCTAGCCCCGCCTCTCAATATAAAAACAATGCTATCTGATGACCTCACTTGCAATTTTGAACCTCTTTTGTCGACCAGAGCGTTCAAGCTCAGCACTTGAGGGTTGCTTAGCAGCTCTCGCAAATCCTACAACAAAAAACTACATCTGTCATTTGTGCTCACCACACGACACACACACACAAACACACACACGAACACACACACACACACACACACACACACACACACACACACACACACACACACACACACACACACGCGCGCGCACGCACCAGGACGAGCAATTCCCGTCTCTGAATGACTCGCTTTTTTGTCACCTTTCCAGTAAATATCAACCATTTATTTGAATTTGCCGGAGAAAAGTGACGTCTTGTTATATCACGTGACGATCTCGTGTGGGAACCACCTGTAATATCGTATACACGCCGTCAACGGTGCATGGCTGATGGAGGCAGGGACCAAGTCATATCGGACGATATCGAACAAGAGAAAGAACATTTCCAGGCTGTGGTGAACGCGTTTCTGTACTATAAGTAAGAGTAAGATGTGCGGTAGCGATATCACGTGCCTTCTAGAGTGGGCGGGGCTCAACCGAGCACATGAATGCGTGCAACAAAGTTTGAGTGTTTGTGTATGCAAGTGAACGGTATCCTGCCAGCACTGGGCCTGGGGATGAGTAGCCACGCCCTACTATTCACCCCCAGCCATAACATTTGCACCCTACACTTCCATGTTTACAATCATACTCCCTACATGTACACCTTCCCCCATACTTCCCTCCCCTGTACCTTCCCCCATACTTCCCTCCCCTGTAACCTTCCCCCATACCTCGCTCCCCTGTACCCTTCCCCCATACCTCCCTCCCCTGTACCTTCCCCCATAGCTCCCTCCCCTGTACCTTCCCCCATAGCTACCTCCCCTGTACCCTTCCCCCATACCTCCCTCCCCTGTACCCTTCCCCCATACCTCCCTCCCCTGTACCCTTCCCCCATACCTCCCTCCCCTGTACCCTTCCCCCATACCTCCCTCCCCTGTACCCTTCCCCCATGCCTCCCTCCCCTGTTCCCTTCCCCTGTACCTTCCCCCATACCTCCCTCCCCTGTTCATACCTCCCTCCCTGTACCCTTCCCCCATACCTCCCTCCCCTGTACCCTTCCCCCATACCTCCCTCCCCTGTACCCTTCCCCCATACCTCCCTCCCCTGTTCCCTTCCTCCATACCTCCCTCCCCTGTACCCTTCCCCCATACCTCCCTCCCCTGTACCCTTCCCCCATACCTCCCTCCCTGTACCCTTCCCCCATACCTCCCTCCCCTGTACCCTTCCCCCATACCTCCCTCCCCTGTACCCTTCCCCCATACCTCCCTCCCCTGTACCCTTCCCCCATACCTCCCTCCCCTGTACCCTTCCCCCATACCTCCCTCCCCTGTACCCTTCCCCCATACCTCCCTCCCCTGTACCCTTCCTCCATACCTCCCTCCCCTGTACCCTTCCTCCATACCTCCCTCCCCTGTACCCTTCCCCCATACCTCCCTCCCTGTACCCTTCCCCCATACCTCCCTCCCCTGTACCCTTCCCCCATACCTCCCTCCCTGTACCCTTCCCCCATACCTCCCTCCCTGTACCCTTCCCCCATACCTCCCTCCCTGTACCCTTCCCCCATACCTCCCTCCCCTGTACCCTTCCTCCATACCTCCCTCCCCTGTACCCTTCCCCCATACCTCCCTCCCTGTACCCTTCCCCCATACCTCCCTCCCTGTACCCTTCCCCCATACCTCCCTCCCCTGTACCCTTCCCCCATACCTCCCTCCCTGTACCCTTCCCCCATACCTCCCTCCCTGTACCCTTCCCCCATACCTCCCTCCCCTGTACCCTTCCCCCATACCTCCCTCCCTGTACCCTTCCCCCATACCTCCCTCCCTGTACCCTTCCCCCATACCTCCCTCCCTGTACCTTCCCCCATACCTCCCTCCCCTGTACCCTTCCCCCATACCTCCCTCCCTGTACCCTTCCCCCATACCTCCCTCCCTGTACCCTTCCCCCATACCTCCCTCCCCTGTACCCTTCCCCCATACCTCCCTCCCTGTACCCTTCCCCCATACCTCCCTCCCCTGTACCCTTCCCCCATACCTCCCTCCCCTGTACCCTTCCCCCATACCTCCCTCCCTGTACCCTTCCCCCATACCTCCCTCCCCTGTACCCTTCCCCCATACCTCCCTCCCTGTACCCTTCCCCCATACCTCCCTCCCTGTACCCTTCCCCCATACCTCCCTCCCTGTACCTTCCCCCATACCTCCCTCCCCTGTACCCTTCCCCCATACCTCCCTCCCTGTACCCTTCCCCCATACCTCCCTCCCTGTACCCTTCCCCCATACCTCCCTCCCCTGTACCCTTCCCCCATACCTCCCTCCCTGTACCCTTCCCCCATACCTCCCTCCCCTGTACCCTTCCCCCATACCTCCCTCCCTGTACCCTTCCCCCATACCTCCCTCCCTGTACCCTTCCCCCATACCTCCCTCCCTGTACCTTCCCCCATACCTCCCTCCCCTGTACCCTTCCCCCATACCTCCCTCCCTGTACCCTTCCCCCATACCTCCCCCCTGTACCCTTCCCCCATACCTTCCTCCCCCATCCCTCCAATCTATATAAGCAGTCTCCCCTCCTCCCCAGGAAACACGCCCTGCTAAGGCTCCAGCGCACGTACAACCACTACCATGAGCTCCCGGAGCCACACAAGAGAATGCTCTGCAAGTTCCCTGGTCACCTGGAGGATGTGAGGCAAGGGATCGAGCACAATTACAAGTTTGTGCGATCCGTTGTGGCCAGTGCCGTTGGGATGTTCGAAAATTCAGAGGTGTCATGCTTTGTAAGTCTCCTTTGTGTGGTCAATGGCAGCCATGATTGCGTAGCCATGGTTACTTTCATATGCGTCATGATTGTAGCCATGCATGGTTACATCAATGTGTGTCATGATTGTGTAGCCATGGTTACCTTAATAATGTACGTCGCAATGTGTAGCCATGGTTACCTTAAAGTGCGTCATAATTGTATAGCCATAATTTGCCATTCTGTGTACCAACAAACACAAAATTCAACTTAGAATACATTTGGTTGCATGGCTTCGTTTTTTTGTTGTATTTTGTATTTTTTTTAAATTGGATTTTTAAGTACATGTAAACTAATAACATTTGTATTTGTATGTGTGCATACGTGTATGCTTGTTCATGTGCGTGTATGCATGTGTGCATGTGTGCATGTGTACATGGGTATACATGTGTGTATTGTTTTGTAGGATTCGGGGGTTGCCATGGAACAGATGCAATATGCTTCAGAGTTTGAGATGGAGAAAGTGAAGACCACCATTAAGCAGTTCTACAGAGACTGGAGCATTGAGGTAATGAGGGGAGAGGAAGGGAGGGGGAGGAAGGGAGGGGGAGGAAGGGAGGAGGAAGGAGTGGGTTCCATGCTAACTTCCACCCAGGAATCCTATGTTTTCTCTTGCATGTGGTCTAGGGGGTAGCCTAATGTTTGGCAGCAACCATAATGGTAAGGGTGCACACACACACACACACACACATAGAGGGTGGTTGGGGGACATGCCAAAGCTGCAGATAAAATGGTGCATGCTGACAAGACCTGTGCATCACTTGGACGCACACAACCAGTCCTAAGCAGTCCATCCTCGTACCATGCCCGGTCCACCCTCGTACCATGACCATTGTGGACAGATGGCTGCCCACCTCAGAACAGTTTTTACAGCAGCCACATGTTAGTTACCTAGGTGACCAGCCAACTCAGGTGACCTTTAATGGTGCCGGGTTCCACCGTATTAGGAGAGCCACTACGTACTTACACACGTGTGGCTGTTAAAATAGTATTGACATGCCATGTTAAAAATGGCTCAAGAACTGTACTTTGGAATAGCACATGCATGATACATGCACACTGAACTCTAATTTAAACACACGCTACCCCACACTGTGCACGATACCCCCCCACACACTGTGCACAATACTCCCACACACTGTGCACAATACCCCCACACACTGTGCACAATACCCCCACACACTGTGCACAATACCCCCACACACTGTGCACAATACCCCCACACACTGTGCACAATACCCCCACACACTGTGCACAATACCCCACACACTGTGCACAATACCCCACACACACTGTACACAATACCCCCACACTGTGCACACCCACACTTTGCACCCCCACACTGCTCACAGGGGGCCCATGAGAGGGAGCTGTGCTACAAGCCCATCATCGACGAGATCGTCACCATCTACCCACCTGACAGAATGTTTGTCCAAATACATGTACAGCCATTAGTCTGACCAACATGTTATAACTCCCCTCCTCCTCCCCTCCTCCTCCCCCTCCTCCTCCCCCTCCTCCTCCCCTCCTCCTCCCCCCTCCTCCCCCTCCTCCTCCCCCTCCTCCTCCTCCTCCTCTTCCTCCCCTCTCCTCCCCTCCCCCTCCCCCTCCTCTCCCTCCTCCCCCAGCACCCCATCAGATGTGGCCATCTTGGTCCCCGGGGCAGGGCTAGGTCGCCTGGCACATGAGCTGGCCAGACTTGGCTACCGCTGTGAAGGAAATGAGTTCAGCATGTTCATGTTGCTGGCTTCCAACTTCATCCTAAACCAGTAGGCGACCTTACCACACTCCTGATAAGGAGGGGGGTGGGAGGGGGTGGGGGGGGTCACTGTCGCTGTCTCTGACGCATGTTTGCATATCGTGTTTCCTTTGCACACACACACATGACTATCACATTTCATTGTTACCACACATCTGCACGTACAAACACATAAACATGCACGCATCCACATACATACATACATACATACATACATACATACATACATACATACATACATACATACATACATGCATGCATACATACATACATGCATGCATACATACATACATACATACATACATACATACATACATACATACATACATGCATACATACATACATGCATACATACATACATACATACATACATACATACATACACACACACACACACATACACACGCACGCACACATACATACATACATACATACATACATACATACATACATACATACATACATACACACATACATACATACACGCACACACACACATACATACATACATACATACATACACACATTGTACACACCCACACACCACATACACACCACACACACACACACACACACACACACACACCACATACACACCACACACACACACACACACACACACAGGACATCTGGCACGCACACACACACCATCTATCCTTGGGTCCTCCAATTCTGCAACAACCTTTCATACGAGCACCAAGTTGCCAAGGTTACCATTCCTGACATCAGCCCCTCCTCCCTCCCCCAATATGGTCTGTTCTCCATGTGCGCAGGTGACTTCCTGGAAGTGTACACCACACCCAGTGAGTGTGCTGGTGTGGAGTGTGCTAGTGTTAAGCATACTGGTGTGAAATATGCTGGTGTGGAGTGTGCGGTTGAGTGTGCTGGTGTGGTGTGCTGATGTGAGTGTGCTAGTGTGGTGTGTGCTGGTGTGGTGTGCTGATGTGGTGTGTGCTGGGTGTGAGTGTGCTGGGTACTCGCTGGAGCACACCACCTGAGTGTCTTGGGGTTGGGGGTCAGGCACCTGTGTACTGATGGGTGGTGGGTGTAAGCATCGACCCATTCAGCCAGGTTGGGTCAGATCACCACCTAGCTGAATGCTCCATTTTTGTGTCCACCCACCTAACATCTATCCCCCTTCCCCTCCTCTCCCTCCCCTCCCCTTCCCTCCCTCCCCTCCCTCCCCTCCCTCCCCTCCCCTCCCCTCCCCTCCCCTCCCCTCCCCTCCCCTCCCCTCCCCTCCCCTCCCCTCCCCTCCCCTCCCCTCCCCTCCCCTCCCCTCCCCTCCCCTCCCCTCCCCTCCCCTCCCCTCCCCTCCCCTCCCCTCCCCTCCCCTCCCCTCCCCTCCCCTCCCCTCCCCTCCCCTCCCCTCCCCTCCCTTCCCCTCCCCTCCCCTCCCCTCCCCTCCCCTCCCCTCCCCACACACAGACACGTGGGACTGCCTGGCTTGTTGCTTCTTCATAGACACAGCACACAACGTCATCGATTATCTGCACACCATACACAATGTGCTTAAGCCAGGAGGGTATTGGATAAACTTTGGTAAGCAATCGGATGGGTGTGTATGTGTGTGTGTGTGTGCATGTGTGTGTGTGTGTGTGCATGTGTGTGTGCATGTTGTGTGTGTGTGTGAGAGAGAGAGAGAATGTGTGTTTCTGTGGACAGCACACCCCTTTCGTGCACACACACACACTCAATGCACAAGCAATCACACTCTCAAGCAATCACACTCATGCATGCACATCACACTCATTACAATCACATTGTGTGTATATTGCTAACTCTATTCATGTGCTGTACTAAATCCACTTGTATACCACAACTCACACCACCCACATACATGTACAACACTGCATGTAACTCATGTTGGCTGCTGCGTGCTGGGGTATTGGCACAAGCTGTGCACTTTAATCAACATGCAACTACACACCACCAATACACCTTACTCTCTCTCTCTCTCTCTCTCTCTCTCACACACACACACACACACACACACACACACACACACACACACACACACACACACACACACACACTCAGGTCCCCTATTATACCACTTTGCTGGAATGCCAAACGAGTTCTCAATCGAGCCAAGCTGGGACGATATAAGAAGAATTGCTACAGAGGAGATCGGGTTTGAAATACTTGTGAGTGTGCACTGTGCCCTTGGGTACAAGGGTACGTAACCATAGTTACTGATGATTGGGCTATGACATTAGTTATTGGGGTGCACCCTTAGGTTGCCAGGTGTGAGCAGGTGGTGGTGATTGGCATTAGTTGGCATTGTTGGACTGATGATGACTTCCCTTGTAACACTTGGTTTTCCAAGGAAGAAGCCGTTACATCATCCCTACTACAGGAAAAAGTCCTCCCAAACTGATTTCACAGCAGATAGCTAACCTCATTATGCTGGTTGTTCAATAACCCAACCATAAAAGGCATTGCAATTACACCTGTGTGTGTATAAGTTCCCTGCCTATATATAGACATGCATGTGGGTGACACAGAGGTTGTTTCTAATAATAGACGCATGTAAACATACATGTCGGGCAGACGTGTCATGCAGTTAGTTATTCATTGCGACAAGCGAGCTAGCTAGCTACCTACTAGTGAAGAGAGCTATGTAACTCCATTGTGCTTCTGAGCACGCAGCATACCTATGCAGTATGTAGATTACATGGACTGTAGTTACTTCTTGAGGTCCATATCGTACACTATAGGCAACATTATGTGTGCAACTCAAATGAATTTCAGTAAAACTCTAGTTCACTTCAATGGTTCACTTACATGTGTAACGTTTACATGCATGATACTGGATGTTCATTTGAGTTGGATGCAACGTGTTGTTTAGAGTGTGTGATGATGGCGTTTACATCTTACATGTACTGTTGGTATGAACTATTGGTATTCAAGCTTTCACTAGCAGCAATAGGTGAGGGGTTAGGC
>OX442417.1:302163-627163 GCA_949361645.1 Spongilla lacustris | reverse complement strand
GTGAGTATGTGTGAGTAGGCATGCGTGGTCCGTGTATAGGCTATGACCACGTCTTGAACAGTCGCTATAATTTGTGTGTCGAGCGAAACTAGTGTGTCCGAGTTTTGGCTTTCGTTTGGTTGGCTAATAAATCTTTTGGGGAAACAAAAATTTAGGGGTGTGGTCGGAGGTTTTTCATTCATAGAGAACCCCCCCATTGTTGTCACATGTCCCTCGCTTACCTCATTTGGCGAACTTTCGTTCGACAAAAGGAATCTGTACATCATTGTGTTGCCAGTAAAAGAGATATGCGCTATTACCACTGACCAGTTGAAGCCATAAAGAAATTAGGGCATGGGACAATTGTGGTGGGCATGTTTTAGCTGGTTCCAACAGCATCTGGGAGAGTAACGATGGAGTAGTGGAGGAGGAAGAGATGGTGGCATGGTGTTAGTAAGGGAAGTGTGGAGGAAGCTGTGGGATGGGGGGGAAGGGGAGGCATGCGATGATTGGGGTGGTCTGCAAAAGGAAACAAGTATCCTGCAAACTGAAAATTGCCATATCTTGTCCTGCAATTACCACACCCGTTCTATCTATGGTCATGTATGTGCACACAAAGGAACTTGTGATCAGCTTTGCAGCCTGCTTACTTGTAGAAGGTGCTCATGTTAGTACTAGTGCGTGTGTGTGTGGTGTGTGGCATCAGCTTGTGTTGTGTCTGCTGTCCGTGTTTATGTGACTTGTTATTGCTCTGTGTTGTGCGAGTGTGGTATTGGTTTATGTACACTTGCATGTGCACAGATGTTCACATTTGCTCAGATGTCATTCAGCACACGCACGCACACACACACGACATACTTATCATATATCTGAACAGTGTTTATGGTACTTACACCGTCCGAGTAACTTTTGGGGGGGGGGGGGGGGGGGCACTGATGTCAAGCAATCTGGGCTATAGGACATGCGAGCGTTCTATGCATTTCGATTCGCGTGTGTGTGTGGTGTGTGTAGGAAAGGTTGGAAAATGTCCAATTTTTGGTGTGGGCAGGCAGCATTGGTAGTGTACTGCCAGTCATGTGAGCTCATGCTTAAATGCCAGCTGTCATAACACACAGCCTAAACATTTATGGTGTGTATTTGGTCTGGAGTGCCTGACCACATGAAAAGGTAGTAGTCTATTTGTAGAGTCTTTGTACCTCCCCCTGCCAGCCATGTGTGGGACACAGGTGTATGTGTATATGTGTGTGTGGATGTGGATGTGTGTGTGTTGTGTGTGTGTGTGTGTGTGTGTGTGTGTGTGTGTGTGGTGTATGTGTATATGGGTATGTATATGTACGGAATGTATGAATGTATGTGCGTGTGTGTGTATTTTTGTATGCATGTATCTATGGAATGTATGTGAGTGTGTGTGTGTCTTACTATAACTGCTTTGTCATCCTATTTGTGGGGGTTATCCTTGTGGGTTAAAATGGTTGCCATTGGTTACCAGTGTTGCTTATCTTATTTTGCAGTATCTGATGGGGATGATGGCTCCAGAATACCCTCCAAATCACTTTCAGAAGAACCATCTGCAGAATCATCGTCATCGTCGTCGTCTGACCAGACAGTCACAAGTCCAGCAAAGAGAACTCGTTGTTTTGTGTGTCGTAAAAAAGTTGGCTTGACAGGTAACTTGCGCGTGTATGTGTGTGTGTGTGTGTGTGTGTGTGTGTGTGTGTGTGTGTGTGTGTGTGTGTGTGTGTGTGTGTGTTACATGTGCGTGTGTGTGTGTGTTAGTGAACAATAAGTACTGTACAATTGATGTGAGCATGGTGATTTTGCATTCTGTGTGGTCACATGCCATGTTAAGTATTGCATGCCATTTACATGCCATTTGGCAATGGTATGCAACTAAGGTATGCAATTAGTAAACAATATCCACTATATTACAATCATATTATTACCCAGTACACAATTAGCACAACCTTAGTACAATAGATGCCAGTATTGAGGGTGCAAACATGGCAGAGGTTTCCCTTCATGGTACTGTGTGTGTGTGTGATGGGTCCGTGTTAAGGTTTTCCCTTCCCCTTTTTAATCAGAGTCACACCTTTCCTTTGTCACAGGATTCGACTGCAGGTGTGGGAATGTCTTCTGTGCGCTGCACAGGTACGCGGACAAGCACAGCTGCTCCTTCGACTACAAGACAGCAGGCAGAGAGGAGCTGGAGAGAAAGCACCCCAAGGTGGTCGCCGAAAAGATCAAGAAACTCTGACAGTTTTGAGTTCCCATTCACCCGCCATATTTGCTCTTTTGTGGAGTACATGTTTCTGTTTGTTTTTGGGAGTGATTCGCATGTTGTACCCTGTAAATCTGTTTGGACAGTGTTACTGTTGCCGAGGCAACGACCAATTGGCTCGTGGTGTGGTTTAAATAGAACTATATCGCACATTAATAATCACCTAATTAATATTTTGTCTCTGCAAATAAATGATGAAGTTGCGTGTAAAGACAGCAGCAGCTGGTAAGCGTCCAATCATCGTTGAGGCTGACGACACGTGGTCTATAGAGCAGTTGAAAGCTGCCATTCGTTCTAAAGGAATCGCAGGGTGAGTTATCCAATTATGACGTGCCCCGCGTCGGTTCGATCAAACATTTTAAAAAGATATAAATTAACTGGTCTAGACTCAGAGAAATAAATATCCAGGAATTACTTTTTATTAGGCCTATCTGTTGTATAAACATTGAGTTAAGTGACCACGTAGACCAGTCCGTCAATTTTATCGGCATGCCTCTTGGGACGGGGTTTACAGGGACTTTGAGCTTTCGTTGAATGGTTCGGTGAAGCTGGAAGGCGCTGGCAGTCTAAAGGGGTGTGGCCTTGTGGGCGGCGACCTCCTGTTCGTTATGGACGAGTGCGGCCAGAAGGATAAGGGAACGGAGGAAAACAGAAGGGAAGGGCACGAGAGTGACGGAGCACGTGAGGCTCCCCAGGCACAAACTGTTGCCAGTTCAGGTGGAACAGGTGCAAAGCCACACCAGGCTGACCCTGAAGCAGCAATAAGTGGACTGGTGCCAGACCTCACCAAGGGTGCGGAGGTGGTAGCCATGGACACCGGCACATCAGCAGCTGCTACTGCTGCCTTGTCGTCTAGGAACAACTTTGAGAAGCTGCTGAACAGCTTGCTTCAGCTGTTGGAGAGGTCCTGTGGGTACGTGGACGTGGTGTGTCTGGCTGTGGACTCACTCATGCTGGATTCTGGATTTATCCCCAGCGAGGTACATGTAGTTGCATATTTGTTTTTAGGGGGGGGGGGGGGGGGGTTGAGGAGTTGTCCGTCATCTGTGGAGAGGGTTATGGGTATAAGGTCACATGTATTTGGCATTGTAATGGATGTTAGCTGGAGCCTGGGCGTGTAGGTGCAAGAGTGATATCCATGGGTGGGTTATAACTTGATATCAATTAGATTGTGTAAATGATGTATATTTCAGCTGTGTTAAGAGTCAATCATCCACTCTTAACACAATCATCTTAATACAATCATCTGGATGATGTTCATAGCTACACCACTGCAGGGGGTGTGCTCACCACTGCAGGGGGTGTGCTCACACAGTGTAGACCACTGCAGTGGGTGTGTTCACATAGAATAGACAAAGGATGTTTTTAAAGTTTGGCAAAGTTTGATGCAGTGTAGACATTACAGTGAGGGGATTGGAAGCAAGGCCAACCAACACATGTCAACACCTCAACCAACACATGTCAACACCTCAACCAGCATATGTCAACACCTCAACCAGCACATGTTAACACCTCCACTCCTGTCCAACACATGTCAACACCTCCCCTCCTGCCCAACACATGTCAACACCTCCACTCCTGTCCAACACATGTCAACACCTCCACTCCTGCCCAACACATGTCAACACCTCCACTCCTGCCCAACACATGTCAACACCTCCACTCCTGTCCAACACATGTCAACACCTCCACTCCTGCCCAACACATGTCAACACCTCCACTCCTGCCCAACACATGTCAACACCTCCCCTCAACCAATGCATGTCAACACCTCAACACCTCCACTCCTCAACAGGGTTGTGAAGCATGGGGACTCGTAATGTACTTGTATTTCCAAATGTGCACACTGCACCACTCAAGAGATGTCAAGTACAAAATGGCACTCAAAGGGTGACTAAAGCTTCAGAATTGGAAGTTGGTTGGCCAAAGTTTGGTAACGTGCATAACTCCCTCCACCTTAAGACTGCATAACTCACTCCACCTTAACACTGCATAACTCCCTCCACCTTAACACTGCATAACTCCCTCCACCTTAACACTGCATAACTCCCTCCACCTTAACACTGCATAACTCCCTCCACCTTAACACTGCATAACTCCCTCCACCTTAACACTGCATAACTCCCTCCACCTTAATTAAGTTAATTAAGTCAGCTTGTAAACCGCAAATTGAATTGTAGCAATGCTAGGTAACAAGCCAATGGGCACACACTATTCACTATGACCTTTTAGAAAATGAAGAGCTCTGTACTTCAAAGGCCCGCCAGACACAGCTGTGGAGTGCCAAGCCGGCAGAGCATAGCTCAGCTTATAACTGCAAAGGAGACAACAATCCCACCTCTTTAAAACTTTAAATAAGGCATACAAAAAATGACCTACACAATGTTGGCAGCTGCAACAACATGTTTGAATGCCAGAGGTAGATAAGAAGTGTTTTATTTGCCCATTCGACGAAGTGTTTCATGATTCAACCAAAAGGCCAACTACACTGCCACTAATTGCTGCATTCCAATGTTCAGAAAACAAAGAGTAGCAAATTCATTTGTTCAGAGATAGATCGTCGCCTACGCATAGGTGCGTTAACTTATATGTACATGTAGGCTTGCTAAAGAGCAGATGGTTGAATGAGCTCCAAAGTGAATTAAAAACGAAGTCCTATGCTTAAGTGTTACATTATTCAAGTTCAAAGTTTTATACACCATTGAATGTGAAGACCATAGGTTGCAATAGAACTCTCACACTTAGGCTAAATGCCTACATGTAGGTGTTTGTTCTATCTATCATTAATATTATTATACGGCCATATTGACCTCGGAGTGCTGATGCAAAGCAGTGCGATCACATGACCCCACTTCCAATCCCCTTACTCTGATATCTATGGCTGCAGCCATACGTGGTCATGAATGCGTGATTAAGGTGTAATTCAGTACGTCTGTGTCCACACCTTCTTAAAGGAGTTCAAAGGGCCCATGTGGCCACACCTTCTTAAAGGAGTTCAAAGGGCCCATGTGGCCACACCTTCTTAAAGGAGTTCAAAGGGTCCATGTGGCCACACCTTCTTAAAGGAGTTCAAAGGGCCCATGTGGCCAGCACCAGTGCTCTGTGTGTGCAGCGATGAAGCCATCAAATACGCACCCCCTGCCTTTGGTCATTTTAGACTGAATGTAATCATTTGTACATGTAGTAATAACCTGGGCTGTGAGGGCTCCCAAAGCAAACAATTGTACTTCAGGTTATTGCTGCAGGTTGTTATTACCTTGGGTTATTGCTGCAGGTTAATACCTACCTTGGGTTATTGTTATTGCTGCAAGTTATTACCTCAGATTATCATCTCAGGTTATTGCTACAGGTTATTGCCTCAGACTATCACCTCAGGTTATTGCTACAGGTTATTACCTCAGATTATTACCTCAGGTTATTGCTGCAGGTTATTACCTCAGGTTATCACTTCATGTTGTGATTGGTCATACTAGGTTGACCAGGAAATATGTGGTATGTAGCACTAGACACTCCTTTGAAATTGTAACCCCATACGTTGAACAACTTAATGGAAGACAGATATCGGTATATCTGGCATTCATATCTTCATACCCATGTGCGGTGCTTGTTGCTATGTGTGGTTGGAAGTAGACAGAGGGTTCAGAGTGAGGGTATACGTTTATGTTAGCCTCAGCTGCTATGGTTACCAGCTGTTTCATTGCTGTTGCTGTGGGCAACCGTATATGTTTATGTTAGCCTCAGCCGCTATGGTTACCAGCTGTTTCATTGCTGTTGCTACGGGCAACCTTTGCAGGAGGCTGCTGCGAGGAGCTTGTCCTCGTGCCCAGGCCACTGGAGGCATGCCCCTCATGGAGTGCACAGGTTCAAGTACAGGAGTGTGCTAAACGACGCTGTGCTGTGTAATGTGGTCTGCGTTAAGATGGAGTCCATGTTAAGTGTTCATGGTACTGCTGTGTGTGTGATGAGGTCCATGTTAAGTGTTCATGGTACTGCTGTGTGTGTGATGAGGTCCATGTTAAGTGTTCATGGTACTGCTGTGTGTGTGATGAGGTCCATGTTAAGTGTTCATGGTACTGCTGTGTGTGTGATGAGGTCCATGTTAAGTGTTCATGGTACTGCTGTGTGTGTGATGAGGTCCATGTTAAGTGTTCATGGTACTGCTGTGTGTGTGATGAGGTCCATGTTAAGTGTTCATGGTACTGCTGTGTGTGTGATGAGGTCCATGTTAAGTGTTCATGGTACTGCTGTGTGTGTGATGAGGTCCATGTTAAGTGTTCATGGTACTGCTGTGTGTGTGATGGGGGCCATGTTAAGTGTTCATGGTACTGCTGTGTGTGTGATGAGGTCCATGTTAAGTGTTCATGGTACTGCTGTGTGTGTGATGAGGTCCATGTTAAGTGTTCATGGTACTGCTGTGTGTGTGATGAGGTCCATGTTAAGTGTTCATGGTACTGCTGTGTGTGTGATGAGGTCCATGTTAAGTGTTCATGGTACTGCTGTGTGTGTGATGAGGTCCATGTTAAGTGTTCATGGTACTGCTGTGTGTGTGATGAGGTCCATGTTAAGTGTTCATGGTACTGCTGTGTGTGTGATGAGGTCCATGTTAAGTGTTCATGGTACTGCTGTGTGTGTGATGAGGTCCATGTTAAGTGTTCATGGTACTGCTGTGTGTGTGATGAGGTCCATGTTAAGTGTTCATGGTACTGCTGTGTGTGTGATGAGGTCCATGTTAAGTGTTCATGGTACTGCTGTGTGTGTGATGAGGTCCATGTTAAGTGTTCATGGTACTGCTGTGTGTGTGATGAGGTCCATGTTAAGTGTTCATGGTACTGCTGTGTGTGTGATGAGGTCCATGTTAAGTGTTCATGGTACTGCTGTGTGTGTGATGAGGTCCATGTTAAGTGTTCATGGTACTGCTGTGTGTGTGTGGAGTCCACATGTGTTAAGTGTTCACATGTCCTCATGTCATGTGATGCTCACATGATCCACCTTGTCCTCATGTCATGTGATGCTCACATGATCCACCTTGTCCTCATGTCATGTGATGCTCACATGATCCACCTTGTCCTCATGTCATGTGATGCTCACATGATCCACCTTGCCCTCATGCAGTAGGTGTTGCCACAAGCAAGCTAGATTATATCATAACATCAACACCTTCACTTTCTATTATGACAGCTTCACTTTCATTGGAAAAAGGAGGCAAGTTCTCTTGCAGTCTTCAGCTGCCTCTGTCTGCTTTTGGGCGCCCAGGGTCAGGTATGTGTAACCAACCCCCAGCACTCTACCACCCCCCTGTATGCCATATTTAACCCTTAGTACACCACCCTGTATGGCATATTTAACCCTTAGTACACCCCCTGTATGCCATATTTAACCCTTAGTACACCATCATGCATGCCATATTTAACCCTTAGTACACCATCCTGCATGCCATATTTAACCCTTAGTACACCCCCTGTATGCCATATTTAACCCTTAGTACACAATCCTGTATGCCATATTTCACCTAAAGTTAGTGGTAACGATACCTTTTAACCAGGTACCCGTAGTAAAAAATAAGAAGTCAGCTACATGTTATGGATTAACTTTTGGTTATTTAGCCATTGTTAATTGATACATGCAGTTAGTCGGTGAGATCAGAATATCTATACAAAGGTTAGATCAGATGACTTAATAATATTAATATCTATAAGACTTTATATTAAGATTAGATCAGGTGATTATATACTTGTATGGGTAATACGTAATATGAGGAACACAATGCAACAAACTAAATAGTAAGCTACATGTACACTGAACTAATATCTACTACACCTGTGGCAATATTATTATCATATTAAGATTTAGCTGTGTGTGCTCAGCTGTAGGGGTGTGGTCTGATATTGAGCACACCTTCTCATATATGCTAGGAAAGCATTCAGTCTGCCAGGGATGGAAAAGCTTGTGTGTACAGTGTACATTTGATTACCAACATTTACAGTGTAGTACATTTGATGTAAACCATGGTTGTTGAAGAACTTTGCGATAAATGTGTATGTATTGATAACATGGGTCCTGCCGTCATGTTAGGGAAAAGCCCAAAGTCACCTTTTTCAATTTCAATCTCAATCACTGTAGGCTTGTTCAGATTAGTAGTCCACCCAACCTAGTACATGTAATTATGTATAAGCACTTGGTGTTTTGAAAAAACGGGGCATCAATGTATCTGGAAGAACAATTGCATACACATGCACAGTACACACACATGCACACACACAGGCACACGCACATACACATGTACACACACACACACACACACACACACACACACACACACACACACACACACACACACACACACACACACACACACACACACACACACACACACACACATAGTACAAACACAAGCCTGCAGGCCTTGTCATTGATATGTTCTGTACCCCACTCCAGTCATGTTATGTACCCCACTCCAGTCATGTTCTGTACCCCACTCCAGTCATGTTCTGTACCCTACTCCAGTCATGTTCTGTACCCCACTCCAGTCATGTTCTGTACCCCACTCCAGTCATGTTCTGTACCCTACTCCAGTCATGTTCTGTACCCCACTCCAGTCATGTTCTGTACCCCACTCCAGTCATGTTCTGTACCCCACTCCAGTCATGTTCTGTACCCCACTCCAGTCATGTTCTGTACCCCACTCCAGTCATGTTCTGTACCCCACTCCAGTCATGTTCTGTACCCCACTCCAGTCATGTTCTGTACCCTACTCCAGTCATGTTCTGTACCCTACTCCAGTCATGTTCTGTACCCCACTCCAGTCGTACTCCAGAACACCAGCACTCTTAGCAGGACAGTGAAGGACCAGCTGGTACATAACCTAGTCACCCACATCAGGAAAGGTGAAGGGTGTGTGAGGGGGAAGGGTTGGCTGTGTGAGGGGGAAGGGTTGGCTGTGAGGGGGAAGGGTTGGCTGTGTGAGGGGGAGGGTTGGCTGTGAGGGGGAAGGGTTGGCTGTGAGGGGGAAGGGTTGGCTGTGAGGGGGAAGGGTTGGCTGTGTGAGGGGGAAGGGTTGGCTGTGAGGGGGAAGGGTTGGCTGTGTGAGGGGGAGGGTTGGCTGTGAGGGGGAAGGGTTGGCTGTGAGGGGGAAGGGTTGGCTGTGAGGGGGAAGGGTTGGCTGTGTGAGGGGGAAGGGTTGGCTGTGAGGGGGAAGGGTTGGCTGTGAGGGGGAAGGGTTGGCTGTGAGGGGGAAGGGTTGGCTGTGAGGGGGAAGGGTTGGCTGTGAGGGGGAAGGGTTGGCTGTGAGGGGGAAGGGTTGGCTGTGAGGGGGAAGGGTTGGCTGTGAGGGGGAAGGGTTGGCTGTGAGGGGGAAGGGTTGGCTGTGAGGGGGAAGGGTTGGCTGTGAGGGGGAAGGGTTGGCTGTGAGGGGGAAGGGTTGGCTGTGAGGGGGTAGGGTTGGCTGTGAGGGGGGAAGGGTTGGCTGTGAGGGGGAAGGGTTGGCTGTGAGGGGGAAGGGTTGGCTGTGAGGGGGAAGGGTTGGCTGTGAGGGGGAAGGGTTGACTATTAGGGGGAAGGGTTGGCTGTGTTTGTGAAAGATTGTAGTGTCTGATGTGTGTGTTTTCTGTTAATTTGTTTCTGTAGTGAAGCCTTAATGATAACTACCTCTGCTTACACAACATGTGGACACAAAACAAAACACACACATCCTTGTCACACACACACACACACACACACACACACACACACACACACACACACACACACACACACACACACACACACACACACACCACTGCAGAACTAGGCTTGCCTGAAGTAGGCACCCTAATGTCTTTACCAGTGGAAGTAAAGGTACACCCAGTGTATGAAGGTGATCATGGAGGGTATTTAACTGTCTTCTCTTTTTCCTCTTCTCTCCCCTCCTCCCTTCCCTCCCCTCCTCCCTTTCCTCCCCTCCTCCCTTCCCTCCCCTCCTCCCTTCCCTCCCCTCCTCCCTTCTCTCCCCTCCTCCCTTCTCTCCCCTCCTCCCTTTCCTCCCCTCCTCCCTTCCCTCCCCTCCTCCCTTCCCTCCCCTCCTCCCTTCTCTCCCCTCCTCCCTTCTCTTCCCCTCCTCCCTTCCCTCCCCTCCTCCCTTCCCTCCCCTCCTCCCTTCCCTCCCTCCTCCCTTCTCTCCTCTCCTCCCTTCTCTCCTCTCCTCCCTTCTCTCCTCTCCTCCCTTCTCTCCTCTCCTCCCTTCTCTCCTCTCCTCCCTTCTCTCCTCTCCTCTCCTCCCTTTTCCCCTCCTCCCTTCTTCCTCCTTCCCTTCTCTCCCCTCCATTCCCCCCCCCCCCCCCCCCCCTGCTCATCAGCTTTACCTGATGCAGTTCTTAGACCTTGTTGCTGTGTTGGCTGTGGGAGCTGTCTGCAAAGAATTGCACCTGCTTACAAAGGACGAGTTTGTGTGGAAACACTTATGTCTGAGACAGTTTGGAGATCAGCTCATGTTTGGTAAGCCACAGCTTAACGTCTGCATGCATATCATTGTGTGACATCAGCACTGTGTAACCACAGCAACCATAGCAGCATTGTGTGACCAATAGCAGCATTGTGTAACATCTGCACACCCAAGCACGTACATTTACGCTGTGCACAGCTTTGTCATGCAGGCACCTTGCACGCAGTGATCAGTATAAGCACCTCTGTTGTCCCTGTTCAGTGTTGTATGACTGTGCTGCTGTTCCCTGATTGGTAATGCCATGACTCCACTCCCTCACCCTCCCTCTCCACCCACTCACTCTCTCCATCCACTTCTTTTCTTATCCACACTTTTGATGTCACTGTAAACTTCTCTGGCCCATACATCCCCTCCCACACCTCCATCCCCTCCCACACCTCCATCCCCTCCCATACCTCCATTCCCTCCCACACCTCCATCCCCTCCCACACCTCCATCCCCTCCATCCCCACCATCCCTCCCACACCTCCATCCCCTCCCACACCTCCGTCCCTCCCACACCTCCATCCCCTCCATCCCCTCCATCCCCACCATCCCTCCCACACCTCCATCCCATCCATCCCCTCAATCCTATCCCACACCTTCTCCCTCACTGTAGCCTCAAGGAACCAGCAGCTGACATGGAAGAAGGTATGTAGGGAGGGGAGGAGGTATGTGTAAGGGGAGGGGAGGAGGTATGTAGGGGAGGGGGAGGAGGTATGTAAGGGGAGGGGAGGAGGTATGTAGGGGAGGGGGAGGAGGTATGTAAGGGGAGGGGAGGAGGTATGTGTAAGGGGAAGGGAGGAGGTATGTAGGGGAGGGGGATGAGGTATGTAGGGGAGGGGGATGAGGTATGTAGGGGAGGGGGGTGAGGTATGTAGGGGAGGGGATGAGGTATGTAGGGGAGGGGGATGAGGTATGTAGGGGAGGGGGATGAGGTATGTAGGGGAGGGGGATGAGGTATGTAGGGGAGGGGGATGAGGTATGTAGGGGAGGGGGATGAGGTATGTAGGGGAGGGGGGTGAGGTATGTAGGGGAGGGGGATGAGGTATGTGTAAGGGGATGGGGAGGAGGTAAACTAAATTGTTAGAAATAAGCACCTCCTGTATAAATTAGGAACGATCTTTTGAACCAGTTTGACTCAAGCAACCAACCTTACCACACGCATAGTCTCTGTGGAGTGTTATATACACAAAATAAATTTGAGCTCTGGCCGCTCTTAACCAACAGGCCGCTGTAATTGTTTTGAAGTGATGTGTTTAGTAAACTTCAGATATGGTGCTTATTGTATAGTTAATTTAATAAATTGTTTCTTGTACATTTAGACTGTGAAAATCAAATGTGTGTGTATTTATTTTTAGCCTGAACAGTTCAAGGATAAAAAGAAAAAAAGTGAATTTTTTTTTTTGCATGACATTGTGAGGAACACTGTACATGCATACTTAGATGGTCTAGGAGACCCAAGAGGTATATTCAATTTATAAACACAAGAGACACGAAACAATACAGCAATTAGTCTACATCGCGGATATGGGGGCCAGTTATGAATATGAATAGGAGTATTGCGTAAACGTGCATATTGAAAAGAAGTGGTCTTTTTCGTAATTTTCTAAATGAGTGTACAGTGTAGGTGCATTGAACATATAGAGGCTGAGTTCTGTCACTGTGAAGTTATACATGTGTAAAATGAGTGCCTTGTTTCTCACTCTCCCCGCAGCAAATTGAAATTAGTAGTTTCAAATTAACCTTTAGGACCCACAATCGTCCTAGATTAGATCTAGGACCAACTCTGAAGGCTTTCCCTGATCACATTTGGCCGAAAAGATGCCTTTTGAAGAATTCTTTTTCAAGTGTAGGCATCCTACAGTACACTGGTTATTGATGATTGCAGCTTGTTGTCAACACTTTTAACTGTGGATTTCTGCGTAAATGTTTGTCCAATTTATCGGATGCGTTTTTTGTAAGGCAAACTTTGCACGCATTATACATGTGAGGTGTAGTTTGATTACAGAACCATTGCTGTTAATCATTGCTGGACACACTGGCACAGTTCATTGCTAGAATTGAAATACTTCTGATCAGCAGTACGCCCATCTGTACGCATATAATGCTGTTGATGATGAATCACATTGTCTTTCTATAACTGATATACTGTTTGCCTGTGGTAGAGCGAGCACACACATAGGTACCTTCTGTGGTAGAGCACACACATAGGTACCTTCTGTGGTAGAGCACACACATAGGTACCTTCTGTGGTAGAGCACACACACAGGTACCTTCTGTGGTAGAGCACACACATAGCTACCTTCTGTGGTAGAGCACACACATAGGTACCTTCTGTGGTGGAGCACACACATAGGTACCTTCTGTGGTAGAGCACACACACAGGTACCTTCTGTGGTAGAGCACACGCATAGGTACCTTCTGTGGTCAGAGCACACACACAGGTACCTTCTGTGGTAGAGCACACACCTAGGTACCTTCTGTGGTAGAGCACACACATAGGTACCTTCTGTGGTAGAGCACACACATAGCTACCTTCTGTGGTAGAGCACACACATAGGTACCTTCTGTGGTAGAGCACACACACAGGTACCTTCTGTGGTAGAGCACACACATAGGTACCTTCTGTGGTCAGAGCACACACATAGGTACTTCTGTGGTAGAGCACACACACAGGTACCTTCTGTGGTAGAGCACACACATAGGTACCTTCTGTGGTAGAGCACACACATGGCTACCTTCTGTGGTAGAGCACACACCTAGGTACCTTCTGTGGTAGAGCACACACATAGGTACCTTCTGTGGTAGAGCACACACATAGCTACCTTCTGTGGTAGAGCACACACATAGGTACCTTCTGTGGTAGAGCACACACATAGCTACCTTCTGTGGTAGAGCACACACATAGGTACCTTCTGTGGTAGAGCACACACATAGGTACCGTCAGTTTCTGTTCTGATTGATATTTGCCTTTGTAAACTTACATGTGTATATTAATATGCATTCTTAACGTTTCGCCACTTTACGCGATCTTCCAAATGGACTGATAGAACAGCCAACATCACCAAGATTCCTTTAAAAATTATTTCCTTTGTAGCTGTGCATGACATAATATTGTGCGGTTTCCTTATTTAATTTTTTGAAGTGCTGGATCTTGCTGTGCATATTGTAGTTGTACGAAATATATTTATAGATACAAGTAGTCTAGCATTACCACCTTGATGGTCTTTTATCACCATGGTGATGGTGGTGATTTGTGCGTTAGGACACACCTTCAAAATGGTTATTAAGATACCTAAATAATTATATGTACATTGGATAAAATGTGTGAGGTGTTTAGTTTGAGGTTTTCAGTTTATAATAAGTGAGGTGTTCAGTTCTTAACAAGTGAGGTGTTCAGTTCTTAACAAGTGAGGTGTTCAGTTCTTAACAAGTGAGGTGTTGCTTTCAGTATGATTATGTGGCATGCCCATGGTGATGTGGTACACCAGCCCTGGTGCAGAGATGTTGGGGCTTGCTTGTAGGTACACTAACCTTTATTGCCTCCATGTTGTGGTTTACTATATAGGAGGTAACCTTTTTTCCACATCAGCTTTGGTACAATGAAGTGATTGTGCCCAGCATAGCTAAGATGAGCTATTTTCATTATCACTACAACAATAGTGGCAGCCTGAAGCTGTACTTAGCAATCCCACTTACCACATGCAGATACGGCTTCTCTCCCAGTATTGTGTAGATCTAATCCTAAGTGTACGCATATTCTGACAGAAGATTTATATGATAGTTAGATAACTACTGTGTGTGTGTATGTATGTATGTATGTATGTATGTATGTATGTATGTACGTACGTACGTATGTACGTACGTACGTATGTACGTACGTACATATGTACGTACGTATGTATGTATGTATGTATGCATGTATGTATGTATGTATGTGTGTGTATATGTATGTATGTATGTATGTATGTATGTATGTATGTACATGTATGTATGTATGTACATGTATGTACATATGTGCACACCTTCACACACTGCTGTGTGTACAGCTCTACATGACTCAGTACATGCAGCGTAAGGAGAGGGACAGGCAGAGAGCCACGTACTACCAACCTCCACCACCTCTCACAATTGGTCGTGTCTCTCCACCATTTCCAAACCTGCCAGATTTTCCAGGCATGATAGGTACAGTCGTGTGTGTGTGTGTGTGTGACACATGCACATCACATGTATGCACTCTTCACCCTCACACACACACACACACACACACACACACACACACACAGGTGGAAGTTATGATTTAATGCCCGACCCGTTCAGACCTGCTCTTCCCCGTGTGCCCTTTGGCACCATTCCACACCCAGCCTTTCCTGATCCATCCAGGTAATTATTAAGATTATACGGAAGTAGTTATTAAGGTAATCCTTTTGGGACATAATTATTAAGATTATCTGGTGGTGATTAACTGGTTGGATGGAAGGGGTAGCTGGCTTGCACAAACCAAGCCTACAAGGTCATGTGAGGAATGGGCTTGGGGCACAAGGTCATGTGAGGAATGGGCTCGGGGCAAATAAGCCGAGCAATTAGTGTGGGTCAGTGCATTATATTTTTGCAAGTTGGAAAGTTATGAACTTAGCAAATTGGGGATGTAGCCGTGTTATGGGGGTATTTGTGAAAACACTCACCTGTTGTGCTGCATGTTTTCTTCCTCCTACTATTCACACCTCCACCCAAGCATCGGTCCTCCATACCTGGGGCCTTTCCCTGGTACAAGGCCACGCCCCTCACCTTATCCGTCCCCTTTCCCTCGACCCCGTGGACCATTTGGAGGCATGAGGTTCTGAAGGTCCTTGTTATGAATGACCCTCCCTCCTGCTTCAATCACCACCATCCCTCCCTCCTGCTTCAATCACCATCATCCCTCCCTCCTGCTTCAATCACCACCATCCCTCCCTCCTGCTTCATCCCTCCCTCCTGCTTCAATCACCACCATCCCTCCCTCCTGCTTCATCCCTCCCTCCTGCTTCAATCACCACCATCCCTCCCTCCTGCTACAATCACTGCCATCACTCCTGCTCTGGACAATCACCAACCAGGACAGTGAAACATTTTTTTAAATTCATTTGAACAGAACACTTTGCAGACGGGCACACCACACGAAGTGTTCACACCTTTGGGTAGTTAATGTGTTTTCTTTATAAAGTGTTCACACCTTTCTCTGCAATACATTTTCTTTTAAACTGTTTACATGTTGGTTAATTACCATCCTTTGTAGTCTACTCACACACGTTTTGCCACTTTGTTTGCATACTTGGAATAACCAAATATTAATTTCTAGCCCTAATTATAGCCCACCACCACCACTGAACATGTTCTGTCCACATCATGAATGGCAGAGGTACTTGTTCCTTGGAATAACCAAATTTAATTTTTTTATTGGTGCTGTAGAGAGTGGCATTACAGGGAAGGCATATTGCACCTCTAATTATAGCCCACCACCGATACACAGAACTGCTGCACTGTAAACGTCCTAAAATACGGCTCTCCATTCTGGTCTCTGCTGGTCCCCAGACCATCACTAGGTAGCCTTGGACTGCCTCCTCCAGAACCTCCTCACCTCGTCGTGACCTTCAGAGGTCACCACCATCAGACGCTTCCCTGTGTTGCTCCACAGCAGCACTCCCATGTCCTGTGGTCACATGATCATCACATGATCTCCCAATGCACTCCCATTGGCCTGTAGTCACATGACACACCCAATGCACTCCCATGGTCTATGGTCACATCTCCCAATGCATTCCATGTCCTACGGTCACATGACCATGACATGATCTCCCAATGCACTCCCATTGCTCCATGGTCACATGACCATCACATGATCTCCCACCTTGGCATATGTCTCTACTGTTTCAAAGTCTCTTGCCGAGTGGAAGTCTGAGTACAAGAATCCTGGGGGCAGAGAAGGGGTGGGGAGGAGGCAGGCAGAGAAGGGATGGGGAGGAGGTGGATAAGGTTGAAGGGTGAAGTCCTCTTCAACAAACCTTTCACATTACACGAGACATCACAGGCAGCATCCTTACACCTGCACTTACACCAGCACTAACACCAGCACTTACACCAGCACTTCTTCAGACATTGGCACCTCTTATCTCTAATTAACCTTATCCTGCAACCTCCACCCCCTTACCCTCCCTACATATCCACTCCACATGTGCCTTTGCTTACCCTCCCCACACCTTCACACCCTCCCCACACCTTCACACCACTCACCATCCCCAAATTCAAGTCGGTCTCTTTCCTTCTCCCACAGTCGTATCTGGTCGCTGACAGTTGGAGGGATCAGTGGCTTCTGGGAGGAGGAAGGAGAGGGGAAGCCCCACTAGCAGTGAATGCCCACAATCACGTCACACTACAAGCCCTCCCAGTATTACCCACACCACAGTAGTAAGGGGGAAACACACACACTGCACATTATGAGGAACTCATAGTGCAACTAAAGGGAAAAGCATAGGAGCAGGATACCACTATACGGGTACACACACTGGGCAACAGTTTGAAATTTGCACGCAACAAATTATTATGCTTTTAGGGGGTTTAGGGTTGCGCAAAGAAAGGACGCTCCTGACCCCTGCTTTTACACCTGAGAGTCCAAATCTGGTGTCTAATTGCACCTGGAAAGCACTCCCGGGTTGAATAATATTTCACCTCATCCCCAGTCCGCTTTAGAGGCGGCACACAAAATCCCCCTAGCACGTGACTTGCGGCACACAACAGAAGCACCACCATGATGATGTGATGGACTTACGTTTTTTTTCATTTGAGGATGTGCGTGAATTCTGAGAAAGGACAGAATCTGAGAAGAACGAAAAACATGACAAGTGAAGAAGCAACAACAAACACACATACAGAGAACAAAAACAGTACACGAGTGAGGGATTTCTGGTGAATAACAAATGAGGCCAACATGCTACGTAAAGAAGCATTACTTGGTCTGAAGTCAGTCCATTCATAAGAGCCTATTGTGTGTGTGCATGTGGGGTGTGTGTGTGTGTGTGTTGTGTGTGTGTGTGTGTGTGTTGTGTGTATTTGTGTAAAGAAGAGATGAGGAAGTGGAAGTTGGGGGGGAAGGAAAGGGGAAGGAGGGGGAAGGGTGGGGGAAGGAGGGGGAAGTAAGAAAGGACACACAACATCAACACTGGACAGATTCATGTCTTTACCCTCCTACCTACCTGGTGCACACTCTCTCTGGTGATAATCCCCACCACCATGTTGGGAAACCTTGACAGAATACAAACAGTCAATAAACTAATTTATTAAAACTTGCTGTACCTGTATTGGAGTTGACAGAACAAGGCAAGAGTGGCAATCTGTAATTGAGAATCTAGGGAGGGAGGGAGGGAGGGAGGGAGGGAGGGAGGGAGGGAGGGAGGGAGGGAGGGAGGGAGGGGGAGGACTGTGAATTGAGAGAGACAGAGCATAGGTAGGGGAGGAGGTACAGGTAAGGGGAGGAGGTACAGGTGAGGGGAGGAGGTACAGGTGAGGGGGGAGGTACAGGTGAGGGGGGAGGTACAGGTGAGGGGAGGAGGTACAGGTGAGGGGGGAGGTACAGGTGAGGGGAGGAGGTACAGGTGAGGGGGAGGAGGAGGTCATAAGTTCCCGGTTGCAATTCAATGTGGTAATGCTACATCGGGTCTGGGCATCATGAAACAATGTGTGGAGGTGTACATGTAGGTGTGTAGGTGTAGGTGTGGAGGTTACTGGTACAATGTGGTCTCATTTGTGTAAGTGAAAAAGAAAACATTGTATTGTAGACCACTTTCATTTTCTTGCAGCCATCCAAACTCAAGGTCTTACACAATAGCAAAAAGTATGGAGTATGGTGACATCCAAGTAGATATAATTACATCATTTTTTAAAACTCCACAGGAGTGTGAAGAAGAGAAAAGCAAACAGTTTTGCGATGAAAGCAAATTCCAATAACAGCGCCATCACTACAATAACCATTGAAAACACACACAATGTTTTTACAACTGGCGACAAGGGCATTGCACACACACATACCTTGAATGGTACATGCAAAAACAAACACACAAAATGGCATATCTTTATAACAAAAACTGATGCTCCACCTGAACAAACAATAGGGAGAGAGTTATAACTGCTCTGTGGCCAATAACGCAATGGGTTCTCAGCATGATAGCTACCATCCCATCTTAGCAGAAATATGACAATGCATGAGTTACCATGATCGCGTGTACACCAAACCATCTATTACATGTATATTGGATGTGCGGTGATTTATATTTGACCATTATAAGTAATTATGTAGTACAAGTACCGCCATGTGTAATCAATTACAATGTAAGCACATACATACACACATAAATACACACACACACACACACACACATAAATACACACACACACATACACACATAAATACACACACACATACACACATAAATACACACACACATACACACATAAATACACACACACATACACACATAAATACACATATACATACACACATAAATACACACACATACACACATAAATACACACACACACACACACTAACACATATAAATACGCACTCATACACACTGACACTTAAATACACACAAACACAGACAGGCATGTACACATAACACACACACACACAGCAGCCAAATGGCCTGCACATGTTTCCTGCCTATGTGGTCTGCAAGTAGTGCCACCAAAGGAGGTGCTAATTTCCTGCTCACAGGAAAATCATGGTCACTGCGCACAGGCACAATGTATTTGTGAGAGTTCTCAGCATGATATTTACCATCCCATCTTAACAGAGAAATACGACAATGCACGGGTTACCATGATCAAGTGTACACCAAACCGTCTATTACATGTTATGTGTGGTGATTTATATTTGCCCATTACAATTTTAAAATTATGTGGTAAAAAGTACCGCCACGTGTAATCAATTACAATGTAGGCACACGCAATACATGTACAGCTTGTGCAAGCACTCGCCTGTGTAGGCAACGACTCGATAGTTTGTCTCGAGGATGATGTAACCAGGCCTGCCGCTCGTGTCGTCATGGCCCCGCCCACCTACAGAAAACAAACAACAAATAAAAACCAAACAGAAAATCACGCCATATCCTTCCTTCCCTCCCCCTCCCTCCGCGATCTATACTGCAACATAAACAATCCAACCTCTTTCACATAACACCACTGGTGTTAAATGGGCGGAGCTCGTTCGTTTACGATGATTTTAACCCTGCACCCTCACGTGGTCAGCGGTATATAAAACACAACTATCGCTGCACTGAACAGCACCGACACACCCCAGCCCGTCGAAAGCAGTGCAGCGAGAGCACGGCGATCTGGAGCGGCGGAACACGGGCGCAGCGCATTGTAGATTGGGCTTGGTCGGCAGGAAGAAGCGATGCGTCCCCGCCGCGGTACGTACGTACATCGCATCCTGCCAAACAAGTCCGATCTACAAAGGCTTGCGCACCGGAGAGGACTCGCCACTGCTAAGGAAAGACATGCTGATCCAGCTCGAAGCAAGAAAAAAGGTGCAACGTACATAAGCGGCTCCTAAATTAGGTGCGAATTTATGAGGTACAGTGTAGTCTATAGATACGTATCTACTACATCAGTACATGTGCCCCTTTACCCCCATACGCCGGGTACAATCTGCATGACCTCACCTGCAACGAGATTGATAGCCAACTTTGTAGGGTAGTAACGCTTTGAGCTCCTCTGTGTGTGCATGTGTGTGTGTGTGTGTGTGTGTGTGTGTGTGTGTGTGTGTGTGTGTGTGTGCATGTGGATGGAGGGATTGATTCAATTTTGCGAAATTGCGAACGCGAGGTGAGATGTTGTGCAAAGCGCGCGCTAGCATCGCTGACGGCTCCACTGCGAGCACCCGCCCACTCGCGCGCGCTCGCTCCCACATCCCAAGTACATTACCTTCCTTTGATACACCAACCCGAATTGCCTCAAATTTTGCATGAATTCCATCTGAGGTGGAGTCATCCCTTCTGTCGAGTAGTCCTAGCCAGGATGAGAGGTCACGTGACATTTGAGCCGAACAGTTAAAAGTGTGGACGTACCTTACCCAAGACCATAAAACTTAGTTGGAATATGCAATGAAGACAAGGCACCAAGTCAAGACCTCTAGCCTTTTTTTTTTTGGTGGTGGGGAGAAATTTTAACACACACATAAACACGTATGGACACATGCGTGTGGTTTTATTTGTTGAACAAAAAAAAAAACTTTTCTCTATTGACTGTACAGATCGACATATCTAGATGTGGTATAACCCAGTATTAACTAACGTTTCGGTTAACACAACTTGACATCCTGCACGGTTAAGTTATTGTCCCAACGCGCAAAGAGCTAGCTAGGCTCAGCTAGCGGCGGCGAGCTGTCTGGATGCGAGTTAATCTACTAGCGGAGACATTGATACAAGGTTCGCGTCTGGAGTGTTCAGTTCAGACAGATGTAAAAGGAACGAATTATACCAAACTTCTTACTTGCATGGCCCTTTTTTGTTGTTGTTAGTGCATAAAGTTGATAACGTTCTCAGGGCGGCGCATAATTAGTCGAACCCCGGCGCTGCGCGCTTGAACCTAGTGCCGCTTTGGTGTATTAAATAGAGAGCAGCTGAGAAGTATCACGAAAGATTGTTTGCTAGCTAGTTCAGTACATGTAGTAGTAAAATAGTTGGGCGTGGCCCGCCCTTCGCGTATTGGCGGAAGGTCGGGTTGCAAGCCTATACCAAGATTTGTTCTGGAGTGTTATGTAATATCGTTGTGAAATCGTTATTTATTGCACATTCGGGTTGTGATTATTGAGCGTTAGATTACGTGGTGATAATGTCTGCAGAGCAGCTGCTCAAGATATGTACATGTATTGCTTCGGATGCGAGTTGGGCATGGCCCGCCCTTCGCATTGTTGTTCAGGCCTCATAGTAGCAGGGTAGCACAACTCTTTAGTTGCCTCTGTAACACATTCGCAAACAAAAGCAATGTTTGTCCGCTCCATGAAAATTCATATACATGTAAGTTATAATTAAATGGAAAGAACAGCTGCCTATCATTACCTCACATCAGCCGCTAATTGGGTGATAATGGGACCCACTTGAACGCTGCAATCCGATTGGACTGCAATCCCCGTTGCAGCAGAACAAATCCAGGTATAGGCTTGCAACCCCAATATGCGAAGGGCGGGCCACGCCCAACTAGTAGTAAAATACACTAGTAGAAATAATATTCGACTACGGAAGTCCGCGCCTAGTCTCGTACCCAGACGACGTACGTAATGATGTCCTTATTTTAAAAACGTGTGAGCCGAATAGTCTAGCACCCAGACCCTTTTGAGAAGTAAATGCGCTGAGAACGCGGCCAAATTTCGGTTGCTTGCGCCGTAATGTGTGCAGTACCAATCAAGTATTGGGCGTGCCCATGGCTACGCTTAGTGTTGCTCATGGCTCCCTAGACACGCCCAATATCAATGCTGCACACCTGTAAATTCGGGCTGTAATATGATTGGTGCCAATTTGGGCGCGTTAAAATTTTACTTCTCAATTAATTGGCTATGGGAACGAGACAACAGCCAGAAGTGTTAGCAGATATGATATCTCTCCCTGGTCAGGTCATGGAGTGAATAACAGTCTGAAGCAGGACTGTTGAAATGTCACATCCTGGAACCAAGAGCCACATTACTGCCACATTACTGCCACAATACTCATTCTGTGTCATACTTATAGCGCTAGCTGGCAGCAGTTTGAAGATTTTCACCTGGAATGGACTCCCAGAAACATATACTTAATTGCCAACATCGCAGAACCAAAAAGCAATGTCGCTGAATCAACAGTTCCTCTTGCACTGAGTTGAATTACAATTACATGCATGTACGAAACGGTACATCAGACCTAGCCATGCTGATGTATATGGACTACAAACTGTGTATCTTTGACTGCATAACTACACAAAAAGTGAAGTGTGTTTAGAACTTTCTGTGCATAGAGATCACATCTGATCCCCACACCCCCACACCCACCACACATGCTCCACCCCCACACCTCCACACATGCCCCACCCCACACCTCCACATGCTCCACCCCCATACCTCCACACATGTTCCACCCCCACACCTCCACATGCTCCACCCCCACAAAGTGGCAACATCCTTTACTCTAGGGGGAGGGGGGGCATGGCAACCATGAACTACGACAACAAAATGACCTCATCATGAACAACATCATCATGTGATCTCACCTGAACCATGCCAAGGTACTGGAGAATGAAGTACCACACCTGGGCACTGCGGTCCATCAGCAGGAACTGAAACCCCAAGTTGGTAATGGTGGGGTAATGGGATTGGTCAGCTCTAGATGTGGGGAGGGGGAGGAGAGGGGAAGAAATGATACTAAAAGGACATACATGTAGGGTTCATGCAACCCTATCTGTGCTATGAGTAGTTCATTACAGGTAGCCTACTCCCCCCCCCACCTCCCTCCCTCCCTCACACATTCTTCCTCCAATGGGGGAATGTACTGCCGACCATTTAGTGACCCTGACTATTATACCCCCACAATGGTGCTCACCTACGAATTATAGCCTGCTGATACTAACACCCTAATAGTCATCTGCTCACCATACTAACACCCAGATGCTCATCTGCTGACACCCAGATGTTCATATGCTAACACCATGTTCATATGCTAACACCCAGATGCTCATCTACTCACACCCAGATGAGCACTCATCTACTCACACCCAGATGCTCACCGGCTGACCAACATTGCATGTTCCAGAACTTGGACTATTTCTTGTGACACCTCTGATGAAGCATTAGCCACGCCCACCAAGAAATTCAATATAGCCTACAGTGATGGACACCTTATGTACCAAGTGACGGACACCTTATGCACCAAGTGATGGACACCTTATGCACCTAGTGATGGACACCTTATGTACCAAGTGCTTCTACATGGCCACTTGCCCTTACAAACCTTCTCTCCTCCCTTCCTCATCCCCATCACTTTACTTATAATCGACATTTACACACATCACCCTCACCTCCCATCCCATCACCACTAATTTCACCATCCTCCACTCTCACTCACCACCCCTCCCCCTCACTCACCACCCCTCCACCCTCACTCACCTCCCATTGCTTGTCTGCATAAGACTCGAGGAACTCCAGATCTCTTGTGTGTTTGTCCTCCCCAACATGACCAGGTACTGCCCAAGGTGTACCTCTGTGCACAACACACACCATAACCACCACACCTCCTCACTCCCCAATGCCCCTCCCCATTGCCCCTCCCCACACCTCCACCCTCCCCAATGACCCTCCCCACACCTCCACCCTCCCCATTGCCCCTCCCCACACCTCCACCCTCCCCATTGCCCCTCCCCACACCTCCCCCCTCCCCATTGCCCCTCCCCACACCTCCACCCTCCCCATTGTCCCTCCCCACACCTCCACCCTCCCCAATGACCCTCCCCACACCTCCACCCTCCCCAATGACCCTCCCCACACCTCCACCCTCCCCAATGACCCTCCCCACACCGCCACCCTCCCCATTGCCCCTCCCCACACCTCCACCCTCCCCAATGACCCTCCCCACACCTCCACCCTCCCCAATGACCCTCCCCACACCGCCACCCTCCCCATTGCCCCTCCCCACACCTCCACCCTCCCCATTGCCCCTCCCCACACCTCCACCCTCCCCAATGCCCCTCCCCACACCTCCACCCTCCCCATTGCCCCTCCCCACACCTCCACCCTCCCCATTGCCCCTCCCCACACCTCCACCCTCCCCAATGACCCTCCCCACACCGCCACCCTCCCCATTGCCCCTCCCCACACCTCCACCCTCCCCATTGCCCCTCCCCACACCTCCACCCTCCCCACACCTCCACCCTCCCCATTGCCCCTCCCCACACCTCCACCCTCCCCATTGCCCCTCCCCATACCTCCACCCTCCCATTGCCCCTCCACACACCTCCCCCTAACTCTTACCCCCCACAGATAAGGACTTTAAGGTTTCTCTTGTACACCAGACTCAGGCCCATCCCTTGTTGGCCTGCAGCCAGAGGGACCATCTCTGACACACGGAGGTTCTGTAGTGTGCTGAGTGCCTTCTGGTGAGCACTAAATAGGAAAGCAAGGTGTTTACATATCTGCACTGTTGATATCCACATCACAACACTCTTAACAAATTAGAAAGGCCAAGTCCCCAGACCAACATATTTTACTACGACCACACCCTCAGCTCATATTTAGACTTCAGTAAAACTTCTCATCATTTGACATCAATGCCAACATAAAGACCACACCCACCAGACGACAGTGCACTAACCACACCCCCACACTCACCTCTGGCTTTCTGTATTTGGCTTGGCCCATGCGTTGACCATCGTTAGCGGCAGTGGATGTTCTAAAAATAGAATTCTCATGATGTAATGCCTCGACAGCTCAGGTAGTTCTCTGTAATACAAAATGCATATTTGAGGCAATGAAAACATACCATAATGAATACTCCAGACAAGATTTTATAATTTTGCAAATACAACATAAAATGAATGATTGTATCACACAACTGGTTAGCCTGCTGTTAATAACTGTCTGCAGGTTAATATCAAGATGGTTATCATGTTAATAACATGTTCATGGTTTTGTCAACAAAATTGCTCGAATGCAACTTGCAAATAACTGCAAAGAACAAGATTTGCTGTGTTTTTTAACTAACACGAGTGCATTTACTAAAGGGAATTAACCCCCACTTGGGAAGAACCAGTAGCCAGGCAAGACAATGAATAACATTACAACATATCCTGAGCCTCTCTACCATAGCTGCCATAGGTCTCCACAGCTATAGGTACACATGCCATAGGTCTCCACAGCTATAGGTACACATGCCATAGGTCTCCACAATAGGTACACATGCCATAGGTCTCCACAGCTATAGGGGTACACATGCCATAGGTCTCCACAGCTATAGGTACACATGCCATAGGTCTCCACAGCTATAGGTACACATGCCATAGGTCTCCACAGCTATAGGGGTACACATGCCATAGGTCTCCACAGCTATAGGTACATATGCCATAGGTCTCCACAGCTATAGGTACACATGCCATAGGTCTCCACAGCTATAGGGGTACACATGCCATAGGTCTCCACAGCTATAGGTACACATGCCATAGGTCTCCACAGCTATAGGAACACATGCCATAGGTCTCCACAGCTATAGGTACACATGCCATAGGTCTCCACAGCTATAGGTACACATGCCATAGGTCTCCACAGCTATAGGGGTACACATGCCATAGGTCTCCACAGCTATAGGTACACATGCCATAGGTCTCCACAGCTATAGGTACACATGCCATAGGTCTCCACAGCTATAGGTACATATGCCATAGGTCTCCACAGCTATAGGTACACATGCCATAGGTCTCCACAGCTATAGGTACATATGCCATAGGTCTCCACAGCTATAGGTACACATGCCATAGGTCTCCACAGCTATAGGTACACATGCCATAGGTCTCCACAGCTATAGGTACACATGCCATAGGTCTCCACAGCTATAGGTACATATGCCATAGGTCTCCACAGCTATAGGTACACATGCCGCCCAACCCAACTATTGGCATGTCTGGTCATTTGCCATGTGCTTGTGGGATTCTACAGCCAGAGCTGTTGGCCCCAGCCACCTGACCAGCCACCTGACCAGCCACCTGACCAGCCACATGACCAGCCACATGACCAGCCATCTGACCAACCACATGACCAGCCACATGACCAGCCATCTGACCAGTCCCATGACCAGCCATCTGACCAGTCACATGACCAGCCACCTCGCACATCAGCAAGATGGGAGTGTGTGTGGTTGGGATTTCAATCCTGGCAAATGAGCCCAGTGACAAAGACGTCCACCACATTGTCCAGGTTCCCTCCACGCTTACAATATACAGCATGGTGGTATTTTCTTGTATCGTGGTACTGGAATCATAGATTAATAATCTATGCATATGTTTTTTATTTTTATTTTTATTTTTTAATACGAATTGTGAACATAATGTTTTGAATAGATGCTAGCATACGGAACTGCGCGACCGTGCACATAAATAGCGCGGTCGTGAGCGGGTTCTAGGCTACCTATGCACAATGGCGTGATTGCTATGACTCAGTCTCGTGGTGTCGACAAATATATATGTTCAGAGTGCAACGGTCCTACTTTAGTCCAAGAGGACTGCTTTAATTACCTGAATACGGCCAGACAGGCAGCGGAGTGTTGGTACAGACTCGATAGGGTCGCCGCCGGTAGCTCTTGCAAGTAGGTCAGCAAATCTCTGCATATCAGCTTGGCCTCCATTTATTATCATTAAAACTGGTTATTGGTTTATTTCTAGATATGTGGTGCTGGGGACCAGACATTGAGATGTGCCGTGACGCCGTTTAGTTAAGTTACATCTCCTCTTTCGTTCCCATGCATTTTGACAATCGCTCAAACCTACAGTTACGATACTATATTGCCATGGGAACGCTTTCTCCTTATTACGTATCGATTGCATACATAGTCTTTCGTGCCATGACGTAATGTATGGAATATTCCGTACATTACGTCTGGCGCGAGAGACTTATCTTATTAATATAGGATATAAATATTCGAATATACAGCAAATGCACAATATGAGTTAGATGATTAAATTAAATGACATTGATCAACTAGATGCTTTCTAGTCCAGAGTGAACCTAGATTCACTATGCACTAGCTCTACAGGGAGAGGGACACTGCAAGGTACGCGCCCCTTTGATGAACGAGCTCCTCTGATGCATAGGATGGATGAACGGAGGAGAGAAAAGGACAGACGGCATCGCAACCATCCAATGGTTTGGCTGTAGGATGAGTTCCATTTGGAAGCTGGCGCGAGAGACTACATGTAGGTACTAGCATAATTGGCAAGGAAAGTAGACCACTTTTGAGTCTGGGAACGAGGGCTTTGTTCTCAAAGCAAAGGTATGAAAAATGACCGTTAAAAAGTGAAAAGTGTTCGGTCGCGTTTTTAATGACAAAGCGTGTATGATTTGAGTGTAGTACGTTTGATAGTCTGTGCCTCACCCTATCGATTATTCCTTTCCAGAATTCGTCGCATCCCGGGCTCTTGCGTCAAATTGTGAAACTGACAGACTTAACAGATTGATACGTAACCAGACTTAATCATAGATTGACCGTTCGCTGTTAAACCGTGTGTTTTAACAAAATAGTTTGTTCCTATACCTCATCGCTCTCACTTTCGAGCGTTGACTGATTCGAACTAATCTAAAGCACGAGTTGTCCGCGCCACAAAACAACAAACGGCAAGGCATAGTAATATTCTAGATAGTGCAGCTGTACACTGTAGCTCTTTTCCGAGCCGCTTCAACTTAACAAACAACACTTTTACAATCGCTAAAAGGCTGCGCCTTCACCAGCATACGAAGTTATATAAAAACAAGAGTAACGAAAAGCAAAGGTGAGAAAACAACTTCTGGCGCTCCAAGTTAATGAGATTTGCCGCCGAAGCATAGTTTTAAAAGATTAATATGCCTTTATATAGGGGTATATAATCACAGTGGAATAGTGTTAAACGGGTTTAACACTTTGTTAAACAGGTGTCGTAGGAAATTCTGTCCCCCCCTTTCACTGTCCCCCCGGACATTTTTTCCTAGGAATGGCTGTCCCCCGGACAATTTTTCCTAGGTACCACTGTCCCCCCGGACAACGGTTCCTAGCAGTTTGCAAGAAAAAGTTCTATCTCCAACCGTCACTTTATCGTTGCCAATTAACGATTTTATTATAAAAACAATAATTTATTGAGGGGACACTTTTACCAGGGGGGACATTTTTTCCTAGGTACGAGTGTCCGGGGGGACATTTGTACCTAGGAACGAATGTCCGGGGGGACACTTTTTCCAGGGGGACAGCCATTCCTCCGACACCGGTTTAACATCGGACAATCCAGATTGATACGTAGCCACGTATCAATCTGTTAAGTCTGGTTCACAATCTGCAGACGCAAGAGCCCGGGATGCGACGCGAGCCTACGACAATTTCATTAACACAACAATACGAACATAATTCTCATACCATGCATGCGCATGCACTGCAATCATTTCCGCACTTTTATCATCTATAAAGGGAACAGCGCTTTTCTCGAGCAGTTCAGGAAGTAGTTTTTCGACCTTTCGAAACAGCGAGCGTGTCCTTTATCGGAACCTATGTAGAATTGGAACTTGAAGTGTCGTGAATACAGTGGCGTAGCGAGGGGGGGGGGGGGGGGGGGGGGGGGCAGGGGGGGCAATTGCCCCCGGGCGCCGACCTAAGGGGGGCGCCAAAATGCCTAGGTGTTTACTATAAATAGCATTGCAATGCGTACCAGATAATAAGCCGAGGAAAGGCTTATGGGTCAAACTCAACCAATCCATCACACATGTGTCTGAGTTTCAGAAACAAAATATATCCATGAACTAAACATACTAACATACGTAAGAATATAAATTATTAACTCTTGACCTCAATGATTTCATGCGTTATGAGTTGACCACAATTCTAACCACTTATGTAAACAATGACTATTATCTTTTTCTACGTAAGAGCCTTTGTGACCTTTTTTTTTTACATGTACAGCTGGCATCTATAGCTACCTTCCTATCTTTCAAATTCAGCTTAGGAACCGAAATATTAGTGCCAATATCAATTCCGCCAATACGCAAAGGTCGGGCTACGCCCAACTACATGTACATGTGGCTTGTGGTCAGTTTTCAACAGTAGTGGCCAGAAACCATTGAAGTCTGAAGGGCACTGCACTAATTCGTGAAGCACTCTACATGTATATTGACGATGTATAACTTTTAATCAATGTACAATTATCATATTCCATACTTGTTTTTACTCAATTGCTGTCTACAAATACCATTTTTATTTTACTCCCTACGGCTACGCCACTGTGTGACAGAGAAGCTTGAGGTGTGTAGAGTACCCAAGGTAGCTGTGAGCATTGGAGCGAGGTAGCCAATACTGTAACGACCTCCTCAAGAGGTTCAAGTGGTAGGCAGGCCTCTTGCATGACATCACTCTCACCGCACGCAGCTAGCTACAGGGACCGCCTCAAGAGTCCTGTACCTGCCTCACCTCGAGATATTAGCATCCTGAATCCCTATTTCTGATAGCCATGTGCAATGTTTTAAAGGGAAGCATGACGCGTGTGTGGTGTGGACCAGGTCCCCATTTGAATGAAGGTGATGCTGTCTGTGAATTAACTATTAATAATTTCTTTTCATTAGGACATGTTTCGTTTTCGTTTTCAAGAATGTGGAAATGTACCAGAGCTGCGAGGTGGTCGAGGAGCATTGGGTGGTGGTCTAGTGGAGGTGGATGGCAGAGTTGTGTGGGGAGGAGGAGAAAGAAAAGGAGTGTACTGGTTAAACGAGAAGGATGAGTGGAAGAGTTGGGCTGGTGATGTTGAGCAAGCGGCCACACTAGGTGTGTGTGGAGGAATGTTAGTGGCCGTGGGAGGTAAGAAGTATCTTCAGGAGGTGATGGTGTGGAGTGGAGGGAGGTGGTCCCACATGTCAGAAATGTTGTTAGGGTGTGTGTGGTCCTGTGTAGTTAGTGTTGGTGGAGGTGGTCTGCTGGTGATGGGAGGGTTCGCTGATGGGATCAGACACTTGGCTGAAGTTCAGGTGTTTGATGGTAACACACGGACCTGGCACTTAGGACTAAGCCATGTTATGGAATGTCAGTAGTGGTCCACGGGGACCTGGTCTACTTGATGGGAGGTGGGGGCATGGACAAAGCAGTTTGGTGTGCCAAAATCAGTCACCTGGTGAGCCACTGAGCATTGTGTAGCATCTCTGTCCCTTTGTTTAGCGTGTGTGTGTGTGTCAAAGCTTAGACACATGCACACAGGTGTATCAAGGACACTACTGATGGAGGAGACACACACACACACGACACAAGTATCTCCATCATGTACACACTGATTTTAACACACTGTATTTTGGACGCGCATGTGTGTGCTTCACACATGAGCACACACCAATGATGTCCACACGCACATAAGTGTGTATGTGTAGTGTACACACACACACACACACATCCTTATGACTACACACATACAGGTACACAGATGTATTACACCATTTGTGAACACTGCGCGCATCCAACTCTTTGAGGCACCCAAACATTGTACCATGTAACTTGCATGTACCTAGCACACACACCCTAATCCTTCCATTAAGCCATCCTTATTTAGGTGTGTGTGCATGTGCCATTTAATCAATGTATTCACACAGTCATACCATTTACACCATATGTGTGCACAGTCAGACACAGGGGATGGACCCCAACATTGTGCACACTTGCATGTACCCATCTCACTCACTATACTGTTCATCTTAACTGTTTTCTATGCATGCACACAGCACACATTCACTAGTCCATGCTCATATATGCCACAAGCACACACACACAGTTGTAATGTATATACTTATCCTGTTGTGTGTGCATGTGTACATGTAGATAAAAACATTCTCAATGAGAAAGTTGGTGGCATATAGGATTGAATTCAGAAAGACAACGGTGGTGCAAAAAGCACGGTAACAAGATCTAGTAGAAATTGGACCGTGAAAATGAAATTTAGCACACATCTGTTCTAACATAGTGCACCCCCATGCATAATTGTCTTTCTGAATTCAATCCTATGAAGCCACCAATTTTCTCATTGATATTTATCTACTTGTTTCAAAAGTTTTTTTCCCCCCTGTGGTAGTGTCTACACATTTACAATACAGAAATTTGGAGGGGAGGGGTGTACATGTATAGTTGTATTGAAACTTTATAATTAGTAGATGAAAACATTCCCAAATCTAGAAATTATAATCCGTGTATTTTAATAATTTATCGGATAATGATAAGTGAAACAAGAGCAAGAATAAACTACAGCTATACCACTAATGCAATACTATAAGTCCAAAATAATGACTGTCAGGTATGATCTCATCAAAATACTTGTAGCTCCAGCTCATAGTATAATTATAATTAACTCTGTGTTATAATGATAGTGATAGTTCTCTGAGTTTTTAAGGTATCTGAAGAACAACAAAGATAAAATAAAAACAGCTGCATGGCCTCCATGAAGGAGGGCCAAGCTGGGGTATTGAGCCTACCCGATAGCAATAAGACTCTGAATACAAGCCTGCTACATATGAATGCACCGAGTACAAGATTTAGCAATCGTGTGCTATGAAATATTGAACACTCCTGTGCTGGCAGGTTTTAAATCAATCGCTATACTATACTCCTGGCGAAGAAAAAAACAAATGGTAACATGTAATCTCTATTGAGTAAGTGACTTGTGGATTTGGTGGTGCAGAAAGCAAGGAAAGTACTGTTACAGTGAACTTCATATAATCCTGCAATTATCAGTCCTAAAAAACAAATAAAATGCAGGACTGTTAGTTGTAGATCCTACCAAACCTCACTGTAACAGTACTGTACATTGTTTCCTTGCTTTTTGCACCACCAATCCTACATACAACAAATCATACTGGAGAAAAGTTTTTTAAAACTTGTACTGTGTTCATGCATTTGATTCCATCACTTTACATATGTGCACACAAATGATGGGACGTGCACACATACCATGAGCTGTGTAGTGTGTGCTTCACGCATGAGCACACAGCCCACATGTGTACTCAGTACAAGTAGGTGTACCCTCCGCTATGTATATTGTGCCCTGTGTATTCACTGATGTACACATTTCCAGAATACTGACACACAACTTAACACCATAGGAAATGTACATGTATTTGCATACAAAAATCATTTCTCCAACATTAGACTTCTGCATACACCCAAGGCAAACAGCAATCTCCATGGAAACAGCTACCAAATGTACCATACTATCGCTCAACTGTATGTGTGGTTGATGGTGTGCTCCTTGCCATTGGAGGCTGTAATAACAAGAATGAGGCTACGTCTGCCATCTGTGCCTTCCACCCTGTTGACCAGAAGTGGCAGCTTGTTGGGGACATGCCATCCAAGTGTCCCTGGGTAGACACTCTATTGCTGTCAGAGGGAAGGCTGCTGGTGGTTGATGGGAGCAGTACAAAGGTCTGGAGGATCACTGTAGAAGGTAAGTCATGCTACAAATGAAAGTGTACTAACCATAGTATTCTTAGGTCTGGCTGCACTCTTCCCCAATGTGCAGAACATAGATCAAAGGTATGTTATGTGTGTACCTTGGTGGGAACAGGGAAGATGGTTTGCTTGGTCTTTACATACCCTACTATTGTAGGGCAACTAAGTGTTTGCTGCTTATTTTCGACCAATAGACAATCAAAATTGGTATAACTAGCACACAGTGGTGACTTTAGTAGCACGGTATGTTCTGTTATGATTATTGCAATACAAGATGGGGTGTTTGATCCATACTAAAATAGTCATTTCTGAGCACATTGTAATACATGTAATTACATTTTAATGATATGTTGCAACAATAAAGGTACAATAGGTAACTAACCCACAATAGTGCCTTTTAGACATGGCTTGGACCATTAGAATTATTAAAATAGTAACCATATCTGGGGAGCTTAATAAGCATCCCCAAATATAGTTACTATAATGAACTGGGTTAGTATATAAATTTCTGCTTAACACAATAATGATAATGTAAAACACAGGTTACTGGTGCATCTACTGACATAATATATCAACAGACCCTTATAGGCATATGTATGTATAAACCAAACTGACCAAAAGTACTGCCTCAAGTAGCACTGAATAGTGGCAACATACAGCTTACTGGAGGGAAGTTAAAGAGAATTGGATTATGGCAAGAACTTGAAGATGTCTGTTTCCGGTGCACATTTAGAACAATGGGTATCACTGCCATATGTATTATCACAGCAAGATGTTAAAATAAAATGGGTGATGAGGATTTCAGTTGAGTAAAAAGTAAGGACCACAAGGAATTATGGAAATTATACATTCATAAATTACAGACCTACATTATTTAGCAAAACTGCCTCCCTGAATTTGCTAAATATGGGTGTGTAATTTATCAATTAATTCCTTGTTTTTTTACTTGTTTTGTACTGAAATCCTACATCACCAATGAACTTCAGTGTTTCACTCATTTGAACCTCAGTGTGTCTGGGAGAGCCATTTCTGTGATAACATAAAGATGGGGCCTGGTGGGGGTGGGGCCTGGTGGGGGTGGGGCCTGGTGGGGTGGGGCCTGGTGAGGGTGGGGCCTGGTGGAGCTAGCCACTGTTGGGCACCTGCTTACGCTCAGGGGTGTGCCTGTTTATCTCTGAAGAGCGCATCTGGTGCCATGGTGACAATTGACCACAAGTACCTGGCATGCATAGTACAGCTACATCATGCTATGATACATGTAGTTAGTATGTTACAGGTCTGTATCCCGGACATCATTATTGACTATCATGCTATATCATCCACTAAGTGTTCTCAGTGTTGTGTATGTGTGTGTGTGTGTGTGTGTGTGTGTGTGTGTGTGTGTGTGTGTGTGTGTGTGTGTGTGTGTGTGTTGTGTGTGTGTGTGTGTGTGTGTGTGCGTGTGTGTGTGTGTGTGTGTGTGTGTGTGTGTGTGTGTGTGTGTGTGTGTGTGTGTGTGTGCATATAGTAGTAATCCAATATTTATTCATTCAGGAGGCTCTATGAGGAGGCCATGACCAAGGGATATGTGGAAACCTCAGTGACCAAGTGTCTCATCCTTGGAGCTGCTGGTGTTGGCAAGACTCACCTCAAACACCTCCTTCTGAAGAAGGACCCTCCAAAGCAACGTGTCAGTACAGGACTGGCTGACAACCCTGTTAGAGCCATCTCCTTCACACTGGCTGGTGTGGGCGGACAAGAGGAGGATGACTGGTTTGTGGTTGAAGATGACCAGGCACTGATGCGTGTTATTGGAGGAACCATCAAAGGTGTATCCATGGCACCATCATTGGCTGATGTGGTGTGCACTCTCCCAAACATTGCCATTAATGTACCTAGTGATGGAGCTGGTGTTAGTCACTCTGACCCCATACCTGCTGATGTGAACACCACCATGGATACCAACCAACAGAGCAGGACTGCAGATATAGAGGATGAGCTGATTCATCATATCAACAACTCCTCCTCAGGTAAGAGATGGTTTGAGATCTGACCTGGTTTACCTGCCATCTCCTTGTGTAGACAAGAAGATGTTTGGTGTAAAGTGGATCCAGTTCATTGACAGTGGTGGTCAGCTGCAGTACCATGATATCCTTCCATTGTTTGTTCAAAACACATCTGTAACAATATTTGTAGTGAAGCTGTCAGAAGAGCTATCACATCGCCCCACCATTGAGTACTATGGAGCAGATGGCAAGCCTGTTGGTAAACTATGTCGATCATCTCTCTCTCATAAACAGATCCTTCAACACTGTCTTGGAGCAATTCACTCACAGGATGCTTGCCCTCTAATTGTCACTGTGGGAACACATCAAGATGCTGAAAGTGAGTATTCAGAGTCTATCAAAGAGAAGAACCTACAACTGAAGGTATTACTGGATCCAAACCATTATCGACATGTGCTTTACATTGGAGAAGGAATGAATGAACTAATATTTGCTGTGAACGGCCTTTCTCCTGAAGATGTGGACAGACGTGTTGCCCAGGTACTTAGAAAGGAAATAGTATCCAAACTTCCCCAGCAGTTAGTAAAGCAGCCGATAGCATGGTTTGGGCTGGAAATTGTCCTCCAAAGGTCATCTCATGATGGAGTTCTCAGCCTTGCAGAATGCCAAGGGTGTGCTAAAAGGCTGCGTATCGAGGGAGATGCATTCTCTGCTGCCTTGCACCATCTTGTCCACAATAATGTGTTCTTATATTACCCAGAGGTTCTTCCCCAGACAGTGTTCTGTGACCCTCAGGTAGTCCTCACCAAGATGACTGAACTAGTGCAGTACAACCACAAGCTAAGGGATAATCCTGATAAGAGAGTGGCAGTTACAGGTGACTGGATCATGTTCAGGGACCATGGCCTGTTGACAGTGGAGCTACTGAGGAAATTTACAAAGCACTACAAAGAGGGTCTGTTCGCTCCACAAGATCTGCTGGAGTTACTGGTGAGTGTTCGTGCTATAGCTAAGATCAGAGATGGTGAGTACTTGATGCCTGCTCTGCTGCCCCACCTGGACTCAACCCAAGTGTCCAGGTTCTATCAACAAAGTACCTCCCTAATAATCTGCAGGCCCATCCAGGGCTGTATTCCTAGTGGTCTGTTTTGCTGTCTTGTGGCCCATCTTTTATCCCCAACCAACCCATCTCCTTGGAAGGTGTGCATGGAGAGAGACAAGCCATTGTGTCTCTATCGCAACTGCATCTCCTTTATACATAAGTGCACACCAGGAATTGTTACTCTTGTTGACATGTTCTCCTATATACAAGTACATGTTGAGGCCATGACCAAGGGATATGTGGAAACCTCAGTGACCAAGTGTCTCATCCTTGGAGCTGCTGGTGTTGGCAAGACTCACCTCAAACACCTCCTTCTGAAGAAGGACCCTCCAGAGCAATGTGTCAGTACAGGACTGGCTGACAACCCTGTTAGAGCCATCTCCTTTACACTGGCTGGTATGGGTGGACAAGAGGAGGATGACTTGTTTGTGGTTGAAGATGACCAGGCACTGATGAGTGTTATTGGAGAAACCATCAAAGGTGGTGTATCCATGGCACCATCATTGGCTGATGTGGTGAGCACTCTCCCAAAGATGGCCATTAGTGTACCTAGTGATGGAGCTGGTGTTAGTCACTCTGACCCCATACCTGCTGATGTGAACACCACCATGGATACCAACCAACAGAGCAGGGCTATAGATATAGAGGATGAGCTGATTCATCATATCAACAACTCCTCCTCAGGTAAGATATGGTTTGAGATCTGACCTAGCTGGTTTACCTGCCATCTCCTCCTGTAGACAAGAAGTTGTTTGGTGTAAAGTGGATCCAGTTCATCGACAGTGGTGGTCAACTGCAGTACCATAATATCCTTCCATTGTTTGTACAAAACACATCTGTAACAATATTTGTACTGAAGCTGTCAGACGAGCTATCACATCACCCCACCATTGAGTACTATGGAGCAGATGGCAAACATGTTGGTAAACCATATCGATCATCTCTCTCTTATGAACAGATCCTACAACACTGTCTTGGGGCAGTTCACTCTCAGGATGATCATCCTCTGATTGTTACTGTGGGAACACATCGAGATGCTGAAAGTGAGTGTTCAGAGTCTATCAAAGAGAAAAACCTACAACTGAAGGCATTACTGGATCCAACCATTATCGACATGTGCTTTACAATGGAGAAGGAATGGATGAGCTGATATTTGCTGTGAACGGCCTTTCTCCTGAAGATGTGGACAGATATATTGCCCAGGTACTAAGAAAGGAAATAGTATCCAAATTTCCCCAGTTAGTAAAGCAGCCAATAGCATGGTTTGGGCTGGAAATTGTCCTCCAAAGGTCATCTCATGATGGAATTCTCAGCCTTGCAGAATGCCAAGCATGTGCTAAAAGGCTGCACATCGAGGGAGATGTGTTCTCTGCTGCCTTGCACCATCTTGTCCACCACAATGTGTTCTTATATTACCCAGAGGTTCTTCCCCAGACAGTGTTCTGTGACCCCCAGGTAGTCCTCAGCAAGGTGACTGAACTAGTGGAGTACCACCACAAGCTGAGGGATAATCCTGATAAGAGATTGCCAGTTACAAGTGACCTGGTCATGTTCAGGGACCATGGGCTGTTGTCAGTGGAGCTACTGAGGAAGTTTCCAAAGCACTACAAAGAGGGTCTGTTCACTTCACAAGATTTAGTGAAGTTGCTGGTGAGTCGTGGTGCCATAGCTATGATCAGAGATGGTGAGTACTTGATGCCTGCTCTGCTGCCCCACCTGGACTCCACCCAAGTGTCCAAGTACCTTGAAAGAGGTGCCTCCCTGATGATTAGGTTCCCCCATGGATATATTCCTAGTGGTCTGTTTTGTTGTCTTGTGGCCCTTCTACTTTCATCTTCTTGGAAGGTGTGTATGAATAGGGGCAAGCCTTCATGTCTGTATCGCAACTGCATCAGATTAGTGCACGACTCAGTAATTGTGACCCTTGTTGACATGTTCTCCTATATAAAAGTACATGTTTATGAAGCATCACATGAAGCATGCAGAGAGATAAGAGGTCTTGTCCACAGTGGTATCAAGAGTGCCTGTAGTGTGCTCAAGTGCCATGATGTCAAGTTAGAAGATGCCTTCATGTGTGCAGGAGCCCTTTGTACCTCAGACCCTCCTCATGTAGCTGTAGTGGTGTGTTTAAGGTCAGCATACAAGTGGAAGTGTACCATTTTAGATGACCAGATTGGAGACCTGAGTGAGGACCAGCTGATGTGGTTACCATCCAGGATAGGTGAGTGCCATCCCTTTGGTACAGCTGCAGTGCTTATTTGCCACATTTGTGTCATGTCTATTTATAGGGACGAGGTCATCAGAACCGACAATGGAGGACCTGATGAATGATGTTGCAGCTGTGGTTCCAGCCAGGTGGAGATTTGTTGGCATACAACTAAAAGTGCCCCAGAGGGACCTTGATGATATCCAGTCCCAAATGGCTGGGAGGCCAAATAGTAATCTTCATGCATTTGAAGTGATGTTGGCTAAATGGAGCACCCTTAACCCCCATCAGTACACCTGGAGCACCATTATTGGTGCTCTGGAGACACCAAGTGTTGGAGAAGTAGCACTGGCAGCTGAGCTAAGGACAAAATATTTATGTTAGATGTGCATTTGTTAGAATTTATTTTCTGTCTCTTTTAAAATACATCAGGTATAACCATATTGCTGATCTCTTATGATGGTACATGTGCAGGGTGGGGGTGGGGCAACCTCTTATGATGGTACTGTGCAGGCTGGGGGTGGGGCAACCTCTTATGATGGTACATGTGCAGGTTGGGGGTGGGGCAGCCTCTTATGATGGTACGTGTGCAGGCTGGGGGTGGGGCAGCCTCTTATGATGGTACGTGTGCAGGCTGGGGGTGGAGCAGTCTCTTATGATGGTACATGTGCAGGCTGGGGGTGGGGCAGCCTCTTATGATGGTACATGTGCAGGCTGGGGGTGGGGCAGCCTCTTATGATGGTACATGTGCAGGCTGGGGGTGGGGCAGCCTCTTTGGATGGATGCTGAAGAGATCACACTTGAGTAGGTAGCTGTGTGTGTGTGTGTGTGTGTGTGTGTGTGTGTGTTCTGTGTGTGCATTTATTTGTACATCTGTTCTGTTTGATGGAGATTTGAATATGGCATCCAACTGTGTGGTAATGAAGCCAGTGGGTGTGGTAGTCTTCCCAAGATCCAGGCATGGCAGATCTAAATTTTAGAGGACAGTAGTGATGCCTTTTAGCTAGCTTGTGTCTCAGCAATATTCCACCTCAGATGTGTCTTAGTTCTTCCCCTTCAACTTTTAGTACCTACATGTGTGTGTGGTGGTGTGTTCATTCTTGGGGACGTGTACACAAACATACACATACACCCACTTTTCCAGAGTGATCCACCCCTCATCCTGGTGGGATGGTGTTCCCTTTCCTCTTCTCCATCTCCACCTAATAACATTGGCCAAGAACAGCTCACATCTGGCAGATACACACATTAGAATGAATACAGTATACCTTCCCTAGAGCAGCAGTCTTGTGGCCATGTCAAGGACAAAGCTGTCCTCATTGGAAGCTGCTGGTGTAGCAACTGCTATTGGGTTAGTTCCAAAGAGGCTGTCACAGGAGAGACATGACATATGGGGTTATATAATATGTGTGTGATATTGTACTAGCAATCCCCCCCTTTGCGTCCATATTTTCTCCTCTTCTCTTCTCCCTTCCTCTCCTCACCCACTTCTCTTCCCCCTCCTTCACTTCCTTCTCCACCTACCTGCCCCAACACAGCTGGATACAATGGATATGGTTTGGCCATGATGGCAGACCTATTCTATGCTGTACTCAGTGGTGGTCCTTTTGCCCACTAAATTAATATGTAAATGGCAAGCAATCTGGTAAGCATCTTTGGTGTGAATGACCAATTGCTTTAATCCACACACCATACATACTCACATCAGAGACAGACATTTATGGTGATTAATCCTGATGCCTTTGCTACTGGCTCCGAAGAATGTATGAGTATCTTATAATTAAGTCAAGAAGATGAGGGCTTTGAATCCTGTGAGGATAGTTGATGGAGGTTCTAGTGTAATGTGCGGCCAGGGGTGTGTGTGTGTGTGTGTGCAGTCGCATGCCAGAACTTTCAGAGACCTTAGATGTTTAAAAGAAATCGTTTGACTGTGATGTGATTTAATGCTGAGTGAAACAAGTTTAAATTGGTGATGTATGATTCAGTTGTAGACAACAATTGAGTAAAAAGCAAGGAAACAAGGAATTAAGGAAATTATACATTCATATATTACATACCTACATTTAGCACAGAATTTCGGCCAGATAAAGTTGCTAAATAATGTATGTCTGTAATATTTATAAATTAATGAAGATACTTAGTATATAAATTAACTATACAACACATTACTTGATAAATATACCATTAAATAACCTACTAATGTCACGCTACAAAATCAACTAGGTTGAAAGATCTTGTGATGATTGCTCTGGCAATTGATCTAGTCAGAGCCAGGTTCAGTCGGCTGTACAGCTCGAAAATCATCTTTGACTTGCTGCTTGAATTGTGAACAGCCAGTTGTATGGCAGGAAGTGTGAAACACATCTGGGCTTCTCTGCCCCATGCACCACACGATTCCGCAGCAAGAGGTATGCAGGACCATCCCACACCTCTGACCATTGGCTGTGTGCTTCCTCACTTCGTTTGCTTTCAGTGTCTGCACTCCATGCTGCTGCATGGCTTTCTGTCATCCCATCTGTTGGCTTGGGTTTGCACTTGGATCTTGAGGATAATCGGACTGCTTTGAAATGGTGGTTAGGTATAGCGACTGCTCATGGCTCCAATTGTGCTCTCTGCCCTGATAGCGCCCTTGACCCCCTTGGCCATCATGCAGTGACCTGCAAACGTGGTGGTGATACTGTTCTAAGGCACAACAAGCTAAGAGATATTCTGGTTGAGTCATTCCACCGGGCCCACATTCGTGTTCAAGTTGAAGCTGGTTCCGGTCTCAGCCAGGATCATTCTAACTCCCAACCAGCAGACATTCTAGTTTTTGACTGGGATCAAGAGCTCTGGACCTGACTGTCATTTCACCGCTCAATGCAAACATTTTTTAATGATAGCTGGTGCAGCAGCCCAGGCTGCCGAGGTGAAGATACTAATTTTGATAATACGATACTTTTGTCGTGAATGTTATCGAAGCAAACAATATCAGCTCATGCTAACACAGATCAATCATAGCACTACTGGTACTGCACTGATGTACACATATCTAGTACATGTAACTTTAAAAAACACAACGGGTTAAACTAGATTTAAAAAAAAAACAATACAAGAGGATCTAATGTGGTGTGCAGTTAAGGCTTATAGCTTTCTCTTGTGGGCTTTGCGCTTCTCTGGAGATGTCAGGGAAACCACCTGTTCAGTTGGTGGCGCTCTTAAGGCATCAGACCAGTCCCCAGGCACACATACAGACACAGAAAGAGGTCTGTCCTTAGACTCAGGGACATCTGCCAGCTTCTCTTTCGATTCTTTTTCCTTTTTCTTTTTGCCCTTCTTGCTACCATTGGAAGATGAGTCTGCATGGTCTGGGGACTTGGCTTTGCCTCCAGATGTCTTGATTTTGAAGGTGAAAGGGTTAAGAGAGAAAATCACATCATTGCAACAGTACGGTACAGCAGCAACTTAATAATTACTTCACATAAAAAGCTTGCTATGTACATGTACTGAATTATTTTACTATACTGCAGGTCCTGTAAGCATGAGCAGTGTACTGCTGTGTAGACACAAAGACACTGAACCCCTTGGTATGTATTTGGTTGGGGCTATATGCATGAACAAATGGCAAGAGATATTTAAATTGGTATCAATAATTGCAGACAAATGACAAGAGCCCTATTCTACCACAATCTATACCATTGGCCTGTGCCATATGAAGAAAAAACTTCCATACGATATTTTCACCTTCAGGTCAACTTCTGATTGTAACTTCGTTCTCCATTTCAGTTATATTGACTGCATTGTATCAAGGTGAAGATAAAAAGTGGAATCATATATTGCACCGTGCTATAATTAGATCTATAGCAGTTGTGATGGCCAGTGTCAAGAGGTGGCATTGCAAATGTTCACTGAAAGGCACAACAGTTATACCTTCATTCAATTAGGAGGTCACATGATATGCCACACGCATAGCTTGGCCTGTTTGCCAACTAATACGTGTTTTAAATTTTGCAATGCCACCTCTGGACACTGACCTTCAGAACTGCTATATAAGATCTCATTAAGGCACAATGCAACATTTGATTCCACTTTTATGTTCACCTAATACAACACAGTCATTTTAACTGAAATGGAGGACCCCATACTGTGCAGATGTATTGATGATGATTGAGCTGTCCTAATGTGTCCTCTTTACCTCCAAAGGTTATTCTACAACATGGGTTTGACAATATTTAAGACATGCTCTTTTCTTTGTATTAAAGCACTTTGGTTAAATTAACAAATTTAAACGTATGTTTCTTTTGCCTTATGTATTTTACTTCATCATTAATAAACAAAATACATAAATAATACATCATATGAAATAATTACAATTATAATTACATATGTAACTACCTAATCTAAACAGTCTACATGTCCGAGGCAAAGCATCTAGACAGCATAGCTATTACTATTATTTAAAAATTTCAACATACACACACATGCACACACCTTTAATAATGTGCACACAACACATCTAGTTTGCATGCTACACATACATGGATATACATAGTGTTAGTATTTCATAAATGCGTGGCCCGCTGTAAAAGAACCTTAAATGTAGTGCATACATCTACTTGCATACCGTTCTAGTATGCTTGCTTGCAGACTCAGGGCTTTTCTGCTGCAACTGGAGCTGCCGAACATATGCAACTGGAATGCTAGCTAGCTGCCCAGATGGTGTTCTGACAATGATGTGACCTGTGAACAAAAGATGCAAACACAATAAACGTCCCACCCTAAGCTCTCTCAATGCCAATCCATGTTCAGACCTCTCTAAATAATACTGCTTAATTATGTGCAAGAACGCTTTGCTGAGAAAGGTGCAAAACAAGACCTCAATACCAAATAATGTTTGCCATGGAAAAAAAAAAAACAGTGCAAAAGATTAAATTTAAAAACAAAAATCAACCCACTGAAAATTCTTGTGGTTTATAAAACACTAATTACTAAACCACATTCGTACCTGCAGGTGCACCAAACATGTTAGTGGAGGTGCTTTTCCGTAAAATCCTCATGGGCCCGGCACTCTGGATGGGCTCAGCAGTGGCACTCTTGGACAGCCGCGCCTTCTCCTTGCCCTTCCCCTTCTTCTTGCCCTTCCCCTTGCCCTTGTCCCCAGACTCGGGGGACTTGCTCCCACGAGGGCTGTCCGCCTCGTCCAGATTGGCCAGTTCGTGCAGCTCAAGGTCGGCCGACTCCCTCCCCAGCGATGTGTGGGAGAGGTCACCAGGTCGCTTGTTGATGATGACCTTAAAAGGAGAACCTGGTACGTGCTCACCTGACCATCGTACAAATATGGAGAAGGTGCCGGCCATCTTGGGTGAGTAGTAAGCACTCAGAGTCCTCTTGTCCTCTGGTTGGGGCTCGGCAGTAACTTTGAAGGAGTCCTTTATGCCATGCACCTTAATTAGAAGTGTACCCATTCCGGCATTACGCGTGTCGATGGTGAACTGACCTGCAATGAACACCATGATACACGCACATGAATTTACCTTTACATGCGCATATAATGAACTCATCAAATACATGTCTGCAATTAGGTATATTGTAAAGTGTGTAGATGTACAATGGCACACTAAGTAGATCGAACAAACCAAAATTAAACTTATTATAGTACAAGTCAGAGGTCAGCCATGCCTGAGTAAATGTATGAGTTTCCTCCAAACTCCAAAGTGAATTAAACAGCAGCCATTTTTAATCGCCCTTAACTGCATCGAGATGGTTTGGTTGATGAATATATATTAGCTAGTGTGGACGTACCCTCAATCCGGATCAATCCGGATTGCGGTTGCTAGTGAAGAAACTCTTTAACACGTAATGGTCTAACAGGGTTGTCAGCCAGTCCTGTACTGACACGTTGCTCTGGAGGGTCCTTCTTGAGAAGGAGGTGTTTGAGGTGAGTCTTGCCAACACCATGCCAGCAGCTCCAAGGATGAGACATTTGGTCACTGAAGTTTCCACATATCCCTTGGTCATACACACATACATGCACACACATGCACACACATGCATACACACACACACATACATACACCATTGTGCCGGCTGTGATAACTCCAGCTGTGTACGTAATGCGAGGCGCTCGTAGGAACAGAGAAGATATCAAATATTAACAATCACAAAGCACACAACTATACAAAGGAGGTAGTAGCCAGTGCGCACGCTGACAAGGAACAGCAACCAGCGCCGTTGTTGCAGACCCGCCGAGAGAGAGAGAGAGAGAGATCAGAGTCCGGAGAGTTCTTAAGTAGTAGCAATCATTCCCAACTGCGCATGTCCATTACACCTTGAACTTCTTCTAGAAGCTTTTACATGTGAGACTTTACAAGTCCTATTGTATAAGTCCCATTACCACACCGGCATCAGCATTGGGTAAGTCAGTAATAGTTGTAGCGGCTAAGGCTTACTCGAATAGACCTCCAGTAACCCTTTCATAGATGACAATGCAAGGTTTCAGGGTAGTAGGGTACATGCACGCTACTACAGGATGTTGACAACCTAACATTTGAAACCATTTCTCAGTCCAGTTATGTTTTGGCGCATCCGTTTTGGATTGCTGGATTATGTTGTAAATAGTGTTGTCAAAAGTTTACTGCTCATACCAGAAGATAATACACATGACATGTGTAACAAGGCAAATAGCTTTGATGCCCCAATAACTGGTTTGGTGCATGTAATAGCTATCATTTTGAGCAGATAGCGGTTAGAAAATCGGCTTTAAAAGGCAACCCTTTATTACCATAGTAATTTCATTCATCCAGGCACATGCAGGTCTGCTGATATGATCGTAATGCTTTATAAGGATTGAATGAATTCTAAACCACATCAAGAGAGTTGAAGTGACACTGGCTATAAATATGATTTCAACTATAGAGTATACAAATGCACTGTTTGGTAGAAACAGTGTTTTAAAAAATGGAAACTTAGCACTTAATTCAAGTCTCCATTGAGGTGTCTAACTACCTCAATAGACTAAATCACTGCCTATCACATATATTCAGGCTAGACAGACCTGCCTAGGGTGCCCCTTGGGGCACGCATATAAGCTTATTACACATTGCAGTCAACAGGATGCATGTGCAAGGGAGCTCTATCTAGCTGCTAGCGCATTTGCTAAGTAAGGAATTAACATTACATTAATACCATGTACATTGTACTACTAGGATGTCATTTTTTAAAATACATGTAGGTGATGAAGATGACAAGGCACTGATGAGTGCTATTGGAGGAACCATCAAAGGTGGTGTATCCATGGCACCATCATTGGCTGACTCTACCAAAGATGGCCATTAGTGTACCTAGTTATGGAGCTGGTGTTAGTCACTTTAACTCCATGCATACCTGCTGATGTGAACACTACCATGGATACCACCAAACAGAGCAGGACTGTAGATATAGAGGATGAGCTGATTCATCACGTCAACCACTCCTCAGGTAAGAGATGGTTAATATTTGACCTGGTTTACCTGCCATCTCCTTCGGTAGACAAGAAGAAACTATTTTGTATAAAGTGGATCCAGTTCATCGATAGTGGAGGTCAACTGCAGTACCATGATATCCTTCCATTGTTTGTACAAAACACATCTGTAGCAATATTTGTACTGAAGCTGTCAGAAGAGCTGTCACATCACCCCACCATTGAGTACTATGGAGCAGATGGCAAGCCTGTTGGTAGACCATATCAGTTATCTCTTTCTCATAAACAGATCCTTCAACACTGTCTTGGAGCAATTCACTCACATGATGCTCACCCTCTGATTGTCACTGTGGGAACACATCGAGATGCTGAAAGTGAGTGTTCAGAGTCTATCAAAGAGAAGAACCTACAACTCAAGGCATTACTGGATCCCAACCATTTTTGTGTGCTTTAAAATGGAGAAGGAATGGATGAACTGATATTTGCTTTGAATAGCCTTTATCTTGAAGATGCGCATGTGGACAGAAAAATTGCCCAGGTACTTAGAAAGAAAATAGTATCCAAATTTCCCCAGCAGTTAGTAACACAGCCAATAGCATGGTTTGGGCTGGAAATTGCTCCTGCAAAAGTCACCTCATGATAGAGTTCTCAGCCTTGCAGAGTGTGCTAAAAGGCTGCACATCGAGGGAGATGCATTCTGTGCCTTGCACCATCTTGTTCAATACAATATGTTCAGAGGTTCTTCCCCAGACAATGTTCAGTAACCCCCAGGTAGTCCTCACCAAGGTGAATGAACTATAATCCAGATTAGAGAGTGGCAGTTGCAGGTGACTGGATTATGCATGTTCCTGGATCATGGACTGTTGTCAGTGAAGCTACTGAGGAAGTTTCCGAAGCACTACAAGAAAGGTCTGTTTGGTCCACAAGATCTGCTGGAGTTACTGTTGAGTGTTCATGCGATAGCCATGATCAAGGATGGTGAGTACTTAATGCCTGCTCTGCTGCCCCACCTGGACCCTGACCAAGTGTCCAAGTACTATCAACAAAGTACTTCCCTGATAATCAGGCCCACCCAGGGCTATATACCTAGTGGTCTGTTTTGTTGTCTTGTGTGTGGCCCATCCTTTATCGACAACCTACCCATCTGGCTGGAAGATGTGCATGGAAAGAGACAAGCCACTGTGCCTTCATCGCAACTGCATCTCATTGAGGAAAGGACCTCCACAGAAATGTTGACCCTTGTTGACATGTTCTCCTATATTGCACTCCATGTTGACAAGGCTTCCAACAAGGACCACATGCATGGAAGAGGCTAGGGTATAAGTGTGCACGATGCATTTTTTTCCTTCTGTCGTGTTGTGTTCCTTGCATGGGCATGGAGGCAGGAGAATGCTGTCTTGAAGAGTGGTGCACAAAGATGGCTATGTCATGCTTGACATCTTGCCTCATGCTATGACACATCACATGCACTAGGCCATGCAGTGATGTCACACTATGATGGGGTGACACATAGCCAAGAGCTAGTGTACAGAGACTAGTTCTGTACTGAAGTGATTTCATACTTTGATCCAAAAAAAAATTCGGACCCAGTTACTACATAGCAAAATGTTTTGGGTCAGTGTTAATTTAAACTTGTTACCAATATTTGGTTCAGTACTTATAGCATGATCCAATATTATGCGACCCGAGTGCCGGCTTAGGAGACGTCTGGGAACGAGAGTACCGCAGCTGTGGCGCTATTTTAGGGTCTGGGTACTACCCGACCAGGGCCGTCCGACGTCGAGCGCGACTTGGGTGGGGTCCAGATCGTATTCACAATCAGTTAACCGTACATGTACGCGGTATTATTGGGTGTTTATTGTGTGATAAGTACATGTAAATTGATTGTGAATATGATCGGACCCCCCTCTCTCTCTCTTTACCAGCCCATGCGGGTAGGTTACAATACATGTATACAGTTGGATAAAAATACAGGAAGTGAGTTTTGTCACGCATGCGCAACATTCTGGCACATTTTCTATAAATTGACTAGCACTTATTATTTCTTTGTCGTTTATAATAGATAGGGGTTTTGCAACCTTTTGAAACGGTGAGTGCGTTTATTTGGAGCTAGTTTATGTCAGAGTTAGAGATAGTAAGAGTCTCTATTAAACGATCGCCGACTGTTTTAAACGATCTCCCCTTTTAGCTAGGCGTAGCCAGCCACACCCACGCGCTTTGCAGCAAAGCGCGTGGGTGTGGCTACGTCAGACTACATGGTTCCTGCAGCTACCCAAGGTGTTTGGGAGGTCAGAAGTGGTTGGTACCTGTACCTTCGTTATGGCTGCTAGTACTTATCTGGACAGTCCAATCAGAGGCGGCCCTAGCATTTACCGACGAAAGGGCGTGGCACATGATACTTCGCGTTAGCTCTGATTGCCTAATAATGCATGCATGCGAGCGAGCGCTAGAAGATAAATTATGCTCCGCATGTTTAATCCCTTTGCATTGCAGTAGTTTTAGAGATAAGAGGTGGGGGAAGGGTCGCCATAGCACCTAGTAGATTTGATGTGACAGAGAAGCTTGAGGTATGCAATTGTAGCGAGGTAGCCGATAGTTTTAATAGCGACCTCCCCAAGATATTAGCGTCCAGATAGCCGTTCGGTGGTCCGGTAGTGTCAACTAGAGTGCGATGTAGTAAAGAGAAGCATGACGTGTGTGTGGTGTGTACCTGTTGTTCGTACGAGCTAGCTAGGTCCCCAAACGAAGGTGGTGCTGTCTGTGAATTAACTATTAATAACTTCTTTTCTTTAGAACATAAAAAATGTTTCATTTTCAACCATGTCAAAATGTACCTGGGTGGCTAGTTGGTCGAGGAGGAGGGAGTGGTGGTGGTTTAGTGGAGGTGGAGGGAAGTGTTGTGTGGGGAGGAGAAGGAAGTGTGCACAGTTTAGATGGGAATGATGAGTGGAAGAAATGGTCTGATGGTGTTAACTTGTCATGGGCCACATTGGGCATGTGCGGAGGAACGTTAGTGGCAGTGGGAGGTAGGAAGAGTGGTGTTGTTAGTAAGAATGTGATGTTATGGAGAGGAGGAAAGTGGTCCCCCATGCCAGACATGTTGGTAGGGTGTAGGGGGTCCTGTGTAGTTAGTGTTAGTGGAGGTGGTCTCGTGGTGATGGGAGGGTTAGGTGATGGGGGCAGCTTGGCTGAAGTTCAGGTTTTTGATGGTAAGACACAGACCTGGCACTTAGGACCACCACTTCCTGAGCCATGTGACCGCATGTCAGCAGTGGTCCATGAAGACCAGATCTTCATTATGGGAGGTGCAAGCATGGGCAAAGCTGTATGGTGTGCCTACATCAATGACCTGGTGAGTCACTGTGCATTGTGCAGCATCTCTGTCCCTTTGTTTAGCGTGTGTGTGTAGCTGACCTGTGGGATACACACCACACAAGCACATATACCTCACATCTACTGACCAGTTCACACTCAGAGCATAGTCCACATGCATGTACACACACACACGTCCACACAACACAGCAAGGAAGCATACTCCAGTGAGCTTGGGGCTGCTGATGGAGGCACACACGTGTGCACATGCACACTATGTGTGGACATTGTATGAGTATGTATATACTTATTGACACACAGAACCCTTACACATTTGCCAACTTCTAGATGACCCCATGCAACATTGTATTACCCTTTTGTGCAGTTTTCTAAACAGGCCACACTCAGCACACACATGCATCCGTCTCCATATATGCCCAGTTGTCCACACCACACATTCATCACACTCATCTTGGAGTCAGCTTCTAGAGAATGGATTCCAACACTGCACTGTTTTCAGTGTATGCACCCAGTAGAGTATGGACATACACACACTTAAACACACCACACCTGTTACTCCATTCAACTTTAGCACACACCATACATAACACATATTCCTATCTAGCTCACACTGTGTTGTCCATTTCATTTATACACGCGTTGTGTCCAGTGCACATTTAACACACATATGGTATGTATATGTATTTGCACACAAAATTCATTTCTACGTACTCCAACATACAATGCACATTCATTAGACTTCTGCACATACCCAAGACAAACAGTCATCTCCATGGAAACAGCTACCAGATGTACCATACCATGGTTTATCTGTATGTGTGATGGATGGTGTGCTCCTTGCTATTGGAGGCAATAATGATAAATCAAAGGATACTTCTGCAATCTGTGCCTATGATTCTGTCAACCAGAAATGGCAGCTTACTACTGGTGAAATGCCATTTAAGTGTTCCTATGTAGACTCTCTACTGCTGTCAGATGGAAGGCTATTGGTGGTTGATGGGATCAGTCAGAGGGTCTTGAAGATCACTGCGAAAGGTATTAAGTCATGCTGCAAATGAAATTGTACTAACCAGAGTATTTTCAGGTCTGGCTACACTCTTCCCCAATGTGCAGAACGTAGATTATAGGTATGTTATGTGTGTACCTTGGTTGGAACAGGGAAGGTGGTTTAGCTTTGTCCATACTACTGTTGAGCAACCTTATATACCCCCCCCCCCCCCCCAACCCCAACATGAGAGATAGAACAAATGGGTACTTTTTATAAAGTCTACCAAGCTGCTGCAGTTCTACCAGCACTACTATATGGAGCAGAGACCTGGACCACAACTACTCGCCTCCTAAATCGCCTTGAATGTTTCCATATGGACTCAATCCATCAGGCCATGTGGGTTCTAAACTGGCTAACATCCCAAACATCATCTTGTGCCAAAAGCACGTATAGCTACCCTTATCAAATTAAGCCAGCTACGATGGCTCAGACACTGATGGTGCATGAAAGACTGCCAAAGAAACTTTTGTTCAGTCAACATAGCTGTGGAAAGAGACACAACACAAATCAATAGTTCGTTGAGAGATTGCATCGCAAATGACCTCAAAGTTGTCAAGCTCTGAGTCTCCTCTCTATGACAGAATTGTTTGGAGCATGACAGCCATCTTGATGCTATTGACCACAAACTCATGCAGATGTGAAGGACATGGGTTACCAGTGAAAGATACCTGGAAAGTCACTTCTCACTTTTCTTCAAAGTATACAAGGTCAAATAAGATACAACCCACAAACCAAAAGGATGTGCCAACACATAACTGGACTTGTGAAATGGTTTCGGTTGTCAACCTCATGTACATGTACCCCGGTAACTATTACAAACCCTGGAACCTTTCATTGTTATCTATGAAAGAGTCACTGCAGGGGTGGATTTAAGGGGGTCCAGGGGGTCCGGACCCCCCCTTTCCTGTATGAAAAATGTGCAGCTTTCTGCATGTTACTGTTGTAGGATTTGCAAGCTTGCACATCGTTCCAGCCAAGGGGGGTGTGACTCTATATCGATCTAACTACCCTCCTAGGGATGAAATTTAATTTTGCATGCGTGGTTAATTAGTATTTAATCGCGTGATTGATCGAATGGCCTGACTGGGGGAGCTACATGTATCAGTGCTCCCCCAGACCCCCTTGCTGTCACGGGAGGCTACCCCACTTGTGAATATATTTATTAGACACCCACCCCCCCCCCCCCCCCCCCTTACCCAAAATCCTGGATCCGCCCCTGCACTGGTGGTCTATTCAACATATGGAGTCAGCCTTAATTGCTACAACTATTACTAACTTACCCAATGCTTATTCGCAATTGTGTACGTATGTATAGGTAATCCAATATTTATTCTTCATTCAGGCAGCTCTATGAGGAGGCCATGACCAAGGGATATGTGGAAACTTCAGTGACCAAGTGTCTCATCCTTGGAGCTGCTGGTGTTGGCAAGACTCACCTTAAAGACCTCCTTCTGAAGAAGGACCCTCCAAAGCAACGTGTCAGTACAGGACTGGCTGACAACCCTGTTAGAGCCATTACATGTTCACTGGCTGGTGTGGGTGAACAAGAGGAGGATGATTGGTTTGTGGTTGAAGATGACAAGGCACTGATGCGTGTTATTGGAGGAACCATCAAAGGTGGTGTATCCATGGCACCATCATTGGCTGATGTGGTGAGCACTCTCCCAAAGATGGCCATTAGTGAACCTAGTGATGGAGCTGGTGTTAGTCACTCTGACCCCATACCTGCTGATGTGAACACCACCAAGGATACCACACAACAGAGCAGGACTGTAGCCATAGAGGATGAGCTGATTCATCACATCAACCACTCCTCAGGTAAGAGATGGTTAATATTTGACCTGGTTTACCTGCCATCTCCTTCGGTAGACAAGAAGAAACTATTTTGTATAAAGTGGATCCAGTTCATCGATAGTGGAGGTCAACTGCAGTACCATGATATCCTTCCATTGTTTGTACAAAACACATCTGTAACAATATTTGTACTGAAGCTGTCAGAAGAGCTATCACATCGCCCCACCATTGAGTACTATGGAGCAGATGGAAAGCCTGTTGGTAGACCATATCGATCATCTCTCTCTCATAAACAGATCCTTCAACACTGTCTTGGGGCAATTCACTCACAGAATGCTCATCCTCTGATTGTCACTGTGGGAACACATCGAGATGCTGAAAGTGAGTGTTCAGAGTCTATCAATAAGAAGAACCTACAACTCAAGGCATTACTGGATCCCAACCATTTTTGTGTGCTTTACAATGGAGAAGGAATGGATGAACTGATATTTGCTGTGAATGGCCTTTCTCCTGAAGATGTGGACAGACGTGTTGCCCAAGTACTAAGAAAGGAAATAATATCCAAATTTCCCCAGCAGTTAGTAAAGCAGCCAATAGCATGGTTTGGGCTGGAAATTGTCCTCCAAAGGTCATCTCATGATGGAATTCTCAGCCTTGCAGAATGCCAAGTGTGTGCTACAAGGTTGCACATTGAAGGAGATGCATTCTCTGCTGCCTTGCACCATCTTGTCCACCACAATGTGTTCTTATATTACCCTGAGGTTCTTCCCCAGACAGTGTTCTGTGACCCCCAGGTAGTCCTCACCAAGGTGACTGAACTAGTGGAGTACCACCACAAGTTGAGGGATAATCCTGATAAGGGAGTGGCAGTTACAGGTGACTTGAACAAGTTTCGGGACCATGGGCTGTTGTCAGTGGAGCTACTGAGGAAGTTTCCAAAGCACTACAAAGAGGGTCTGTTCGCTCCACAAGATTTGCTGGAGTTACTGGTGAGTGTTCATGCAATAGCTATAGTCAGAAATGGTGAGTACTTGATGCCTGCTCTGCTGCCCCACCTGGACTCCACCCAAGTCTATCAACAAAGTACTTCCCTTATAATCAGACCTCCCCAAGGCTGTATACCTAGTGGTTTGTTTTGCTGTCTTGTGGCCCATCTTTTATCGACAGCCAACCCATCTGGTTGGCAGGTGTGCATGGATGGAGGCAAGCCATTGTGTCTTTATCGCAACTGCATCTCATTTGAGCAAAGGACCTCCACAGAAATTGTGACCCTTGTTGACATGTTCTCCTATATTGCACTCCATGTTAACAAAGCTTCCAACAAAGTGTGTAGGGAGATAAGAGGTCTTGTCCACAGTGGTATCAAGAGTGCCTGTAGTGTGCTCAAGTACGATAATGTCCAGTTTGAAGATGCCTTCATATGTGCAGGAACGCATTGTACCTTAGAGTCACTTCATGTGGCTGTAGTGGTGTCAGACCAATGGAGGTGTACAATCATGCGAAGTCAGAGAGGAGACCTGAGTGAGAACCAGCTGATGTGGTTGCATCAGAAGAGTACCTTATCTACAGGTGGGTGTGGTCTAATTCTATTATGTAGCTACAAATCACTTCCATTTCCCCATACAGCTCCTATGTCCCTGGACAGTGAGCCATCATTACCACACCTCATGGACAGGGTAGCAGCTAAGATTCCCCACAAGTATGAGACAGTTGGGATTCAGCTTGGCCTCACACTAGGTGAGCTTCAAGTGATAGGCCCACACCATCCAAGCCTGGAGGACCACCACAGAGCATATATTGAGATGTTTGGTGTGTGGAAGAGACGTGGATCACCTCCTTACACCTGGAGGACAATCATTGGTGTGTTGAGGTGTGCTAGTGTTGGTGAAGTCCAGTTATCTAATGATCTGACCTCCTGGATCACAAACTGACCATTCTAAGACCTCTGTTATCTGATCTATGAGCACTGTAAATGTTTGTATTATATAGCAGTGTTGTACAAGTACTTTCCAATTGGAATATGATGGCTACCTGTCATTTTTCGAGGAATTGAATGAGTTTCATACACCTGCAGTGGCTTTAAGTGTTAGATTAAACAGTTTCACATGTCAGATGTAGTGTGCATGGTACTGTCAGCTGAACCAGAGGCTGCTTGTTCCCATCTGTAGTCATGACAGCAGCACTCACTTTTTTAGTGTGTCCTCACATTGCTAGAGAGGCAGTGGCCACTATAGGCCTATGAAGGGTGGGGTATGAAGGCAATGGACTGACCTATGGAGGGTGGGGTATGGAGGCAATGGACTGACCTATGGAGGGTGGGGTATGGAGGCAATGGACTGCCCTATGGAGGGTGGGGTATGGAGGCAATGGACTGACCTATGGAGGCAATGGACTGACCTATGGAGGGTGGGGTATGGAGGCAATGGACTGACCTATGGAGGGTGGGGTATGGAGGCAATGGACTGACCTATGGAGGGTGGGGTATGGAGGCAATGGACTGACCTATGGAGGGTGGGGTGTGGAGGCAATGGACTGATCTATGGAGGGTGGGGTATGGAGGCAATGGACTGACCTATGGAGGGTGGGGTATGGAGGCAATGGACTGACCTATGAAGGGTGGGGTATGGAGGCAATGGACTGACCTATGGAGGGTGGGGTATGGAGGCAATGGACTTACCTATGGAGGGTGGGGTATGGAGGCAATGGACTGACCTATGGAGGGTGGGGTATGGAGGCAATGGACTGACCTATGGAGGGTGGGGTATGGAGGCAATGGACTGACCTATGGAGGGTAGGGTATGGAGGCAATGGACTGACCTATGGAGGGTGGGGTATGGAGGCAATGGACTGCCCTATGGAGGGTGGGGTATGGAGGCAATGGACTGACCTATGGAGGGTGGGGTATGGAGGCAATGGACTGACCTATGGAGGGTGGAGTATGGAGGCAATGGACTGACCTATGGAGGGTGGGGTATGAAGGCAATGGACTGACCTATGGAGGGTGGGGTATGGAGGCAATGGACTGACCTATGGAGGGTGGGGTATGGAGGCAATGGACTGACCTATGGAGGGTGGGGTATGGAGGCAATGGACTGACCTATGGAGGGTGGGGTATGGAGGCAATGGACTGACCTATGGAGGGTGGGGTATGGAGGCAATGGACTGACCTATGGAGGGTGGGGTATGGAGGCAATGGACTGACCTATGGAGGGTGGGGTATGGAGGCAATGGACTGACCTATGGAGGGTGGGGTATGGAGGCAATGGACTGACCTATAGAGGGTGGGGTATGGAGGCAATGGACTGACCTATGGAGGGTGGGGTATGGAGGCAATGGACTGACCTATGGAGGGTGGGGTATGGAGGCAATGGACTGACCTATAGAGGGTGGGGTATGGAGGCAATGGACTGACCTATGGAGGGTGGGGTATGGAGGCAATGGACTTACCTATGGAGGGTGGGGTATGGAGGCAATGGATTGACCTATGGAGGGTGGGGTATGGAGGCAATGGACTGACCTATGGAGGGTGGGGTATGGAGGCAATGGACTGACCTATGGAGGGTGGGGTATGGAGGCAATGGACTGACCTATGGAGGGTGGGGTAGCCCTGCAATGGACTGACCTATGGAGGGTGGGGTATGGAGGCAATGGACTGACCTATGGAGGGTGGGGTATGGAGGCAATGGACTGACCTATGGAGGGTGGGGTATTGAGGCAATGGACTGACCTATGGAGGGTGGGGTATGGAGGCAATGGACTGACCTATGGAGGGTGGGGTATGGAGGCAATGGACTGACCTATGGAGGGTGGGGTATGGAGGCAATGGACTGACCTATGGAGGGTGGGGTATTGAGGCAATGGACTGACCTATGGAGGGTGGGGTATGGAGGCAATGGACTGACCTATGGAGGGTGGGGTATGGAGGCAATGGACTGACCTATGGAGGGTGGGGTATGGAGGCAATGGACTGACCTATGGAGGGTGGGGTATTGAGGCAATGGACTGACCTATGGAGGGTGGGGTATGGAGGCAATGGACTGACCTATGGAGGGTGGGGTATGGAGGCAATGGACTTACCTATGGAGGGTGGGGTATGGAGGCAATGGACTGACCTGTGGAGGCAATGGACTGACCTATGGGACTGATCTATGAAGGGTGGGTATGTAGCAGTTCTTACAATTTAGGTTTCTCGGAGAGTGAAATCGGCCCCACAATCATCACATTAGAGTTCTTTACCATGTCCCTCTATTATAGAGGATATGCCTCATATGTGACGTGTATTGTTTGCTGTACTACTTCCCTTGTGTACCGGTTTATGTAACATACTCATTGCTCTTGTCTACAAAAAAAAAATGGAGCTTCCATTTATGTACTACCATGGAATCATGCATACAAATATGCCCCTCTGGCTCCCAATTAGATATATACAGAGTGTTCCACAATCAAGGAAAATTATTTATAAACTAACCACAAGCAGTTAATTAACTTAAATTGTTGATAAATGCTCTATTAACGTGAGCTTAAATGATGTAAACAAACTAAATATTAATTTTTTATATACTATATGTAATGATTGAATACAGTTACATCAGGATAAATGGACAAACAACAATACGATACTTATCCTAACACTCACTCACTCACTCACTCACTCACACAATATAAATATTTATACAAAAAACTCTTCTCTTCCTCCTGACGGTCCATCTTCATTGTTCCCAACACAGAAGCTGAAATTGAAAAGATAAATACTCATCAGCGGACCTTTTATTTTTTTTTGCTTCCCCCCAAAACGGCCCAAATTTACTCACTTTACTCGCGGACGCAGTGTTAATAAATTCAAACCACTAAATTGAGATACAATGGCCCCTAAATCAAGTACATTGCAAAAATAAAAAAAATCAAGACTTCAATCTTGAATAACTTCTAAATGGAAGCAGCTAATTAAGTACAGTTTGTAGCTTTTAACTAACTACCAAACCTACAATTATTAACATGAATAGGGGTCTTGGCACATTAATTAACCATTAAAAAGTTTATATTAATTTTATTTCACCAGCATGTCTTCTTTTGCTTGCATGCTGTTAGAACTTTTATCATAGATATTAGAGGTAATACCAGTTACCCCAAGAGCACATATCACCAGGTACCCCAAGATCACATATCACCAGGTACCCCAAGATCACATATCACCAGGTACTCCAAGAGCACATATCACCAGGTACCCCAAGAGCACATATCACCAGGTACCCCAAGATCACATATCACCAGTACCCCAAGACCATATGTACTTGTGTTATATGTATAGTGGGTAGCAAACCTACATGTACATATATATGTAATTGTTATACAGGGTGTTTCACAATCAAGGAAAATTGCTTATAAGTTAACCAAAAGCATTTAATTAACTGGTAATTGTGGATAAAAGCATAGATATTAGAGGTAAGGGATTGGAAACCAACCCAATCAACACCAATCAACAGGTACACTCCTGGCAGTTCCAGTACCCAGGCCTTTTAGTGAATCTATATTATAGTATGCAAAAGATCCAGTGGAAGCTTATAATTATGTAGATAGCTGCGGTATAATTTTACACATAGATGACTTTCAACATGCAATCGACCACAATATTGACGACAACCTGTTCAAGCTTCATTTACCCATAGCCACTAGGTATACATGTATAGCACACCCATAGCACAGGGTGTGCTATGATAATGAAGGAATTCCTTCGATACACGCTGCTGTGTACTTCACTGACTTAAATTAGCTAAACTTCTGTTTATATTTGTCACACATTCTGCATTGCATTCAGCACACATGATCTAGGGTAGCGTAAGGTAAGTTCGGCAGGGGGGAGTGTTCGGCAGTCTACGATTCAAATGAGGTGCAAAGGCTTACCTGAAGCTTGAAAATTCCAACACAGGCTGAAAAATGTTCTCCAATGAGTGTATAATCAGAGAGTACATTTTACATTGTACAGAAAAATATTATTCGTGAATTATAATTTATTGTGTTTACCTATGCCTAATTTTGGTCAAAATGGCGCGTCAAACGGTGAGAGGTACGGTAGGGGCAACCAGCTGTTAACGAGGTTAGCTGTTTCAAATAATATTTATATGCTGTTTTATACTTGACCAGTTAGCGTGCAACAGAGTAAAGTATTTTACAATACAAAACAGTGAAGAATTGGTGGAATTCGAAGGCTGTCGAACAACTCCAAGTGGAATTCAAATCACTTAAGAGTGTTCGGCATGGGTGCCGAACACTCCAAATAAAACAAAGTATACAACTGAACCTAAGACTATTGTTTTGAAGCTTGTGATGATGCAAGGAAGCTATTATGTACACGGCAGGTGAGTCTGAGGGCCGGAAGCAGTGTTCGGATGGGGGCTGATATAAGCGTATTTACGTGCATGCATGCATATTGCAATTGGCCTATGTGATATATACGAATTTGCTTTCTGTACCAGTGCAGGCGGCTACTGCTCCTATGTACTAGGCTTCACTAGCAGTACCCATTGCTCTCCAAACTGAAATGTTTATTGTTCAGTGGATATTTTACTATGCCATTTTATTTTATGTAAGAATATTTTACCTTGCAGATTCTAAGTAGGATTAGCTAATACACTTAATATTTTTGCAATCTGCTCAGTTTGCTGGCTGTGTCATAATAATAGCACAATACATGTACGTACAATCGTATTTCATATAGAAGAGAAAATTGGAACATACAAATGATTTCTTTCGCATGCACTTGAAAATTCCTGCATGGTTGTGAAGGCAGTCTTCAAAGAATATGGAATCTGCACTGCAAAAAGTGTGTGAAGGTCATATGTCCAGAAATCACCTTCATGCATTTAGTGTGCTTTGGTCCACATTGTATGACAAATTAGATGGCAATGGAAGAATGGGCCTGCCGTCACTGCTTACTAAAGCTGCATGAGGAGACCATGTTGCCCTCATTTTGTATAAAGTATCTGAAATATGCTGGGGTTTCCAATCAACAGGAAAGATCTCTGTGACACTGTACAAAAAGTGGTTCAGGAAGATGGACGCATAAATCCCTTTATAAATGGAAGGCCAGTCCACTTGTGGTTCAAGGGTTTATGCGCAGAAATCCAGAAAAAAAGGAAGAGATCTCTCACCAGCAAGAGATGGAAGGAACTGCGTGACGCTGAAGAGCAAGAAAGTCTCCTAAAGGAAAGAAGAAAGGAAAAGTAAAGGTACAAGGTGGTAAGAAAGGAGAGGGAAAAGCAAACAAATGAAGATGACTGAGAATGCAGAGCATGTAACTCAAGCTTCTCTCGGCAAGATGAGGAAAATGGAAATAAAACAGTGCATGTGACAAGTGCAAATTAAGAGGCGTCACTTGCATCCTTTTCACATTTGACACAGTGTTCTATACCTGCTGGTATATGGAAGATGATTGAATAAATCGCATTCCATCATCTATAGTGCAAGCTGATTTTGCACCGCCTGCATTTCTTGTTGATTCTTGGTTTTTCATTCTTGATTATTTCTAATTTTATACAGTCCATACCTATTAAAAGAACGAGATATTGACAGTAAAAAGAAATCATAAGACTTAGTACTGTCTGTACCTGTTGCGTAAGGGTATTTGATTTATTAATTGCATGCATGCGCACTGCTGAACACTACCTAATTCGACTGCCGAAAATCCCTCGTGCGATGCCGAACACTGGTAAATGTGAGATCTGCCTGTATTATATATTCAACGAAGCTTAAATATATAAACTACGAATGTTTCAGTATTCTGCAGTCCCTGAAGATCTCAAAACACTACTGTCCTTATTTTTATAATAGCCTATATCTGGCATGGCTATTCGTGACTTGTGCTTGTACCGCGCAACTGCCGAACTGTTGTGTTTCTCGTTAGAAAATACTCAGGATGTCCAAAGAATATAATATTGCAGGGAAATCACAGCGATACAAAGTAATACAGCCTATGTCAAACTACAGTAGAGCACGAAGAGATTGCACACTGACGTCTATTCCTGAATCATACACACTGTGAAATGCTTAAATAGCCAATAGAAAGTTCTAGAACATGCATGCCCAACACATGTATAATTAACACCTAAAAGCAAGCCAGGTGCTCCTTAACACCTCCCCCACTGGTCTTGAGGCTTGACCTCAGAGGCCATGTTCACTTTTTAATCCTGGTTGACCTCCGTAGATTTTCTGGACCATAGTCTCCTCCAGTATGCAAACGTGGATTGCGAGGTTTGGGGTTTGGTGGTTGCTTAGGTTCTGGAATAGAGAGCTCCTGAGGTGTTGGCATTGGTTTTGGGCTTTCTGAGAGCATGTCTTGACCAGACAAAGTGTCTGAGTAAGTCTCTTCAAGTGATGAATAGGAGGAATTAGAATCATGTGTGGAAGTATCCCCCGGATCATCATCTTCTTGAATGCCATGCCTTGGCCTCAGCTGTTCTAGATGTCGTCGCCATGTGACTCCTTTAGGAAATACACGAACATTGAATGAACGAGAGCCAAAGACCTTTGTGACAACAGCAGGGACCCATCTTGGCTCCTTCTCCCTCCAGTATAGGGCATAACAGGGGGATCCTATCTTGAATGTCTGGGTCACCTTTTCAACTTGCTGGTGTCTCTCACTCAACTGGGACTTGGTAGCACTCTTTGCTTGTTTCCCTTGGGCTATGTGTGCTGGTGAAGGTAGCAAAATATCGATTTTGCTTCTAATCTGGCGCCCATTCAGGATTTCACTGGGTGAATATCCTTCTGCCAGAGGTGTCCTTCGGTACTGCATAAGGAATTCCAGCAGTGCTGCCTTTGGTGGGAGTGTTGACTTGCTGAGGGCCTGTTTGAAAGTTTGTACCATGCGCTCAGCTGCTCCATTAGTGGCTGGATGGTATGGCGCCCCAGTAAGATGCACAATACCACGCTCACGGCACCAAGTCTGGAATTCTTCGGATAGGAAAGATGTAGAATTGTCTGTTACGATCGTGTGAGGGTATCCGAAGTGTGCAAAGTCCTGCTCTAGTAGGTCAGTAGTAGCTTTGCTTGAGGTAGATGTTGTGGGATGAATGCAAGGGTATTTCGAGTAGGCATCTACCATAACTAACCAGTTACTGCCCAAGAAATTGATAGCATGATCAACGTGGAGTCTGCTCCACGGCTTTTCAGGTAGCATCCAGGGATGGTTGGCAGGTTTGGCTACTTTGTTCTGGTGTTCCCCACATGCGCTGCATCGCTGACCCTGATCCATGATGTCCTTGTCAATTCCTGGCCAGTATACTGCTGTACGGGCTAACTGCTTCATTCTTTGGATGCCAAAATGCCCTAAATGAAGTAGCTGCAGTACTTGAGGCTGCAGGCTGGAAGGAATGACTACCCTGGATCCATTTAGAAGACAGCCATGAGCTACAGAGAGTGACATGGAAATCTTTCTGAAGTTTTCCATAGAATAGTCCTTTGCTTGAATCTCTGGGACTCTCTCAGGCCATCCTTCTCTGGTACAACGAATCACATTTGAAATCACTGGGTCGTTTGCTGACTCCCTTGCTAGAACACCAGGGTCTGTGGGGTTGAGTTGCTAACCTATTGTGCGGATAGCACAGACCACATCTACATCTGCCTCATCCTCCTCCCCATCAAAACTGGTATCTGCTTCTGCTGGAAGATGGCTAAGGGCATCTGCGTTCCCATGCTCTGATGTCTTCCGATATTCAATGCTGTATTGATACTGGTTGAGCATCAGTGCCCATCGAGCCAATCTGTTAGCAGCTAACACTGGAGTTGCTCTGTGTGGACCAAATAAAGCAATGAGAGGCTTATGGTCTGTCACCAAAATGAAGCTGCGACCATACAGGAACTGGTGGAACTTCTTTAATGCAAATATAATGGCTAGCGCTTCTTTTTGAATTTGGCTGTATCTGCGTTGAGTCTCTGTAAGTGTCTTGGAGACGTTTGCAATCGGCCGTTCGCTGCCATCTGGATATCGGTGAAAAAGGACTGCTCCAATACCAACCTCTGATGCATCACAAGAGATTCCGATTGGAATGGAAGATTGAAAATGAGCCAACACGGTATCTGCACATAAGTTCTTCTTCAGCTCCCTAAAGGCTGCTTCTTCAGTAGAATCCCATTTCCACTTGGTGTCCTTCTTGGTGAGCTGATGCAATGGTGCTAACACTGTAGCTAGATTGGGTAAGAACTTGCTATAAAACTGCACTGAACCCAGAAAAGAACGAAGACTGCTGACGTTTGTAGGAGGAGGCATCTGTACCAGTGCATCAACCTTCGATCCTTTAGCAATCCCCTTTTGAGAGAGAGTATGGCCCAAGTACTCGATGGATGGTTCTGCAAACTGACATTTTTCCAGGCGGCATCGGAGACCTTTGTCCTGTAGACGTTTCAGAAGGGCACGGAGGTTCTCCAGATGTTCTGAAGCATTCATACCACTAACCAGGATGTCATCAAAGTAGGTGCATACTCCTTTGAGGTCTCCTGTCAGCTGATCCATGATTTCTTGGAAATAGCCTGGGGCAGAGCTAATGCCAAATGGAAGTCTAAGTTGGAGCAAAACCCCACGATGGGTACTCAGTGCAAGCCTCTTCTGGCTTTCTGGACCAAGCATTACCTGGTTGTAGGCATCTGCTAGATCTATCTTGGAGAAACCGTATCCACCGCTGAGTTTTCGCATCAAGTCTTCAGGAAGGGGAATTGGATAACGGTGAGTTTCCAACTGAGCATTGACAGCCACTGAATAATCACCACAAACTCGTAGCTTGCCATTTGTTTGACCCGGTAGAACCTTTTTACGAATCGGGACAACTGGAGTTCCATATGCATTGAATTGGGTTGGTTTCCAGACGCCCTTTGCAATACCCGCATCGTAAGCTTGATTTAAGTCATCCAGAATAGCAAAAGGTACTGGACGAGGTTTACAGAAGGTGGGATTGGACTCTGCCTTGAATTTGATCTCCAATTGAAAATCCTTCAAGCACCCCAGCTCAGGTTTGAAAAGTTCCGTGAATTCACCACACAGCTTACGGCAAGCTTGCTGTAACTCCTCATCTGGCTTGGGTTCCTTTGTGTCAGTGATACTCTGAAGATTCTGAATTGTTCCTTTGCCTGGAGTCGAAGACACCCCTAGTAAAGCAGAAACGTTAACCCCAAGTTTAACAATAGCATCACGACCAAGGAGATTGAGTTTTGGAACATCAGTGACGGTGAACGCTAATAATGTTACTGGTTCCTGGTCCTTTAGAAGAGAAGCTGAAGCTCTGAAGGTGCCAAGTACTGGGAGAGGTTGCCCATTAGCCACTTGATAGCAACTGGAGACTTGTGCGAGTGCAGGTTCTCCAAGTTTCTTCCAAAAGTCCTTGGAACAGAAGTTGTCGCCAGCTCCAGTATCAACTTCGAAAGTGAGTTGCTGGCCACTAACCCAGACTGACTGTTTCAGTTGTGGAATGGAGTTAATCTTTTTGACTGTTCTCAGTGCACGCCTAGAGATAATCTTGACAGACCCCCCATCCTCCTTTTTCTTCTTTAGGCATACTGATTGAAGGTGTCCCATCTTCTGGCAGAAATGGCAGGTGCTTTTTATGTGAGGACAGTCCTTAGATAAGTGCTCTGTCTTTCCACACCTCGGGCAAACTCCTTTGGCGAAATCCCTCCTTTTCTGATCCTTGCCCTTGAACTTCGGTTTCAATACAGAGTGTTCATCCGCCTGCTTCTTGAAACATTGAACTTTGTGAACGGAACCTGATTTGTTTCCATATACCGTCTCCTTGGCAACCTTGGAAGCGTCCTCGGTCTCCATTGCAATCATTATTGCCTTGGCGAAAGTTAAGTCACTGTCCTTGACCTTGAATAATGCTTTTAAGACAGCTTCATTGTTGATTGAACAAATAAAGCGAGTGCGCAGTGCTTCGTCAAGCGGATCCTTGATAGAGGCGAAATCGCACGTCACCGCGTCCTGTCGAATTCTAGCCGCGAGTTCTTGAACTGTTTCCCCCGGCTTCCGAAGCATATTCGACCAGAACTTGAAGCGCTCCCGAATAACGTAACGGGTTGGGTCGAACTGGTTCTTCATGAATGTAGCGATCTCGTCAACGGTGAGTTCATTGACATCTTTTGGAGGGGTCAGTTGCGAAGCAAGATTGCTGAGCGTTTTGAACGTTACCAGAGATTGATTTGTCAAAAAGACCTGTGCCTTCTTGTCGTCTGGTATTGAATGAGCCGCGACGAATGTCTGGAAGCGGGCCCAGTAATCCGTCCAGAGCTCTGACGTTGTGTCGAAAGAGACGAAGCTAGGGAAAGACTTTGGAGTTGAATCTCCCCATTTAGCCGCTCCGCCGGTCAAAGTTGCAATAATAGCTTCCGTCTGTTTCGCGTGTGCCTGTATTTGTGCCTCCGTTTGTTCGCGCTGTATTTTCTTTCATTTGTTGCTGCAGCAGCTCCATGAGTTTTGCAGTCTCGCTCATCTTCGCTGATCCGGAATCCTGCCGACTACGCCAATTTTATCCTGTTGTGTTTCTCGTTAGAAAATACTCAGGATGTCCAAAGAATATAATATTGCAGGGAAATCACAGCGATACAAAGTAATACAGCCTATGTCAAACTACAGTAGAGCACGAAGAGATTGCACACTGACGTCTATTCCTGAATCATACACACTGTGAAATGCTTAAATAGCCAATAGAAAGTTCTAGAACATGCATGCCCAACACATGTATAATTAACACCTAAAAGCAAGCCAGGTCATGCCAAAGCATGCTCCTTAACACGAACACTACCTATCATTCTATGTAATGATATACGGGCAATAGTGCGCGCGGGATTGCATGTAAGACTTAACTTTATAATTTTTTATCTCCTCTAAAATACGTTTTTAAGGCAAACCAACTATCCGTTGGCACGTAATATTCATCTAGCTATCTAGAAACCAAGTCTTGTAATTTTGACGACAAAGCTACAGTCGCTATGTCTGAGAGTTTCGTACCTGGTCACAAATCAAACTTTTACTTATTTCTGGTGAGTGTGACACATTCACAGAGCAAAAACTATACTGTGGTACGTAAAATACTGTGCTCTATCTGCCTATCCTAACGCCGCACCGTTACGCCGCTTTGTTCGGGCGTAGCGTCTGAGAGTTTGAAAATGGAGACGAAGTGCGCCAAGTCTAGTAACTCCCTTTAGGAAGGTACTAAAAAAATAACTCTTAGCTCTCTGTAATCTGCAAAATATGCTCTATCTTTTCCTGCTCTCTGTTTGTGCCTCAAGTTAACTTTACGATCGACTTCTGGGGGGCGAGGCGTCAGACTTACCAATTAGCAACTGCCAGGATTGACGTTCCCTTGAAATGTATGGCGCACGTGCGCGGTTTCCAATCCATTTAATGACCTCTAATATCTATGCTTTTATATCTACAATTACCAGTTAATTAAATGCTTTTGGTTAACTTATAATGATTGTGAAACACCCTGTATAACAATTACATATATATGTACATGTAGGTTTGCTACCCACTATACATATATAACACAAGTACATATGGTCTTGGGGTACTGGTGATATGTGATCTTGCGGTACCTGGTGATATGTGCCCTTGGGGTACCTGGTGATATGTGCTCTTGGAGTACCTGGTGATATGTGCTCTTGGAGTACCTGGTGATATGTGATCTTGGAGTACCTGGTGATATGTGATCTTGGGGTACCTGGTGATATGTGATCTTGGGGTACCTGGTGATATGTGATCATGGGGTACCTGCAGGTGATATGTGATCTTGGGGTACCTGGTGATATGTGATACGATCTTGGGGTACCTGGTGATAAGTGATCTTGGGGTACCTGGTGATATGTGATCTTGGGGTACCTGGTGATATGTGATCTTGGGGTACCTGGTGATGTGATCTTGGGGTACCTGTTGATATGTGATCTTGGGGTCCTGGTATTGAGTTACTATATATGAACTGTGTGTGCAGTATTTGCTGTACCATTTTACTTGATGTATGAATTAAAAGCTTGAAGAGACTCAAAATTGCAGTTGAACATTTATTTAATTATAAACAAAATGATCACATGCCTGTATTTGGTGTGTAAGGCATGATGTTGGTCGCAATGATATACCAGTACATGTATGATATTATGATTATGTACTTTGTGTAATAAATGCTTAAAATAATTAAACAAATACATGTATTAACATTTCATAACTGTTTATTAAAAAACTACGACTAAAAGTAACGAGATTCGGTTGGTGAGACACATCTGGCCAAAATTGCCCTGGCATTCTGCCTCATGAGGATGAGGCTAAGGAGACTGTAAATGGTTGATGTAACCTCGATAAGAGGTCGACATAGACACATCAATAGCTTCATTGCCCCAACCCCCAAACACTTCCACAACCAAAGGGATGCATGACCATCCTCTAAGGGCACATGCCTCGTAGTGAACGCTATCGAAGCAAACAATACCAGCACAGGTTATTTTAATGACAGCATTACTGGTACTGCACTGATGTACACATCATATAACTGAACACTAGTAACTTTAAAACACAACAGGTTGAAACTAGATTTAAAATAAAAAAAAACAATACAAGAAGATCTAATGTGGTGAACAGTTAAGGCTTATAGCTTTCTTTTGTGGGCTTTGTGCTTCTCTGGAGATGTTACGGAAACCACTTGTTCAGTTGGTGGCGATCTTAAAGCATCAGACCAGTCCCCAGGCACACATACAGACACAGAAAGAGGTCTGTCCTTAGTCTCAGGGACATCTGCCAGCTTCTCTTTCGATTCTTTTTCCTTTTTCTTTTTGCCCTTCTTGCTACCATTGGAAGATGAGTCTGCATGGTCTGGGGACTTGGCTTTGCCTCCAGATGTCTTGATTTTGAAGGTGAAAGGGTTAAGAGAGAAAATCACATCATTGCAACAGTACGGTACAGCAGCAACTTAATTATTACTTTGACTCACTATATAGTAGCACATATAATTAATAGCTTGCTACGTGCTGAATTATTTTACTACAGCGCAGGTCCTGTAACCATGAGCAGTGTACTGCTGTGTAGACACTAAGACACTCAACCCCTTGGTATGTATTTGGGTGGGCGCTATATGCATGAACAAATGGCAAGAGACATTTAAACTGGTATCATTAATTGCAGATAAATGACAAGAGCCCTATTCTACCACAATCTATACCATTGGCCTGTGCCATATGAAGAAAAACTTCCATACGATATTTTCACCTTCAGGTCAACTTCTGATTGTAAATTGGTTCTCCATATTTCAGTTATATTGACTGCATTGTATCAAGGTGAACATAACAAGTGGGATCAAATGTTGCACCGTGCCTTAATTAGATCTATAGCAGTTGTGAAGGTCAGTGTCAAGAGGTGGCATTGCAAATGTTCACTGAAAGGCACAACAGTTAGACCTTCATTCAATTAGGAGGTCACATGATATGCCACACGCATAGCTTGGCCTGTTCACCAACCAATTTGTGTTCTTAATTTTGCAATGCCACCTCTGGACACTCACCTTCACAACTGCTATAGATCTAATTAAGGCACATTGCAACATTTGATTCCACTTTTATGTTCACCTAATACAATGCAGTCATTTTAACTGAAATGGAGGTGGAGGACCCCATACTGTACGGATGTATTGATGATGATTGAGCTGTCTGAATGTGTCCTCTTTACCTCAAAAGGTTATTCTACAACGTGGGTTTGACTACATTAAAGAAATGCTCTTTTCATTATATTAAAGCACTTTGGTTAAATTAACAAAATTTAAACGTATGTTTGTTTTGCCTTATGTATTGTACATCATCATTAATAAACAAAATACATAATAATACATCATATCACATAACATGAATATAATTATAATTATTATATATTATTGCAACAGGGCTAAGGCTGTGGTCCTAGCTGAGCTATATGGCAGGCTGAACCTCTGCTTAGTTAGAGCCAACGCTGTAGCCATTCTCTCCAGATGTTTTGTACCAGACCAGTAGTAATAATAGGGTGTATGCATGCATTGTGAATATCTACATGTAATATGTATGATGTTTTTAATATATTATTATTAATTTTAAACATACACACACATGCACACACCTTTAATAATATGCACACAACACATCTAGTTTGCACACTATACATATACATAACGTTAGTATTTCATAAATGCGTGGCCCGCTGTAAAAGAACCTTAAATGTAGTGCATACATCTACTTGCATACCGTTCTGGTATGCTTGCTTGCAGACTCGGGGCTTTTCTGCTGCAACTGGAGCTGCCGAACATATGCAACTGGAATGCTAGCTAGCTGCCCAGATGGTGTTCTGACAATGATGTGACCTGTGAACAAAAGATGCAAACACAATAAACGTCCCATCCTAAGCTCTCTCAATGCCAATCCATGTTCAGACCTCTCTAAATAATGCTGCTTATTATGTGCAAGAATGCTTTGCTGAGAAAGGTGCAACATAACAAGACCTCAATACCAAATAATGTTTGCCATGGAAAAAAAAAAACAGTGCACAAGGATTAAATTTAAAAACAAAAATCAACCCACTGTCAATTCTTGTGGTTAATAAGACACTAGTTACTAAACCACATTCGTACCTGCAGGTGCACCAAACATGTTAGTGGAGGTGCTTTTCCGCAAAATCCTCACGGGCCCGGCACTTTGGATGGGCTCAGCTGTGGCACTCTTGGACAGCCTCGCCTTCTCCTTGCCCTTCCCCTTCTTCTTGTCCCTGCCCTTGTCCTTGTCCCCAGACTCGGGGGACTTGCTCCCACGCGGGCTGTCCGCCTCGTCCAGATTGGCCAGTTCGTGCAGCTCAAGGTCGGCCGACTCCCTCCCCAGCGACGTGTGGGAGAGGTCACCAGGTCGCTTGTTGATGATGACCTTAAAAGGAGAACCTGGTACATGCTCACCCGACCATCGTACAAATATGGAGAAGGTGCCGGCCATCTTGGGTGAATAGTAAGCACTCAGGGTCCTCTTGTCCTCTGGTTGGGGCTCGGCAGTAACTTTGAAGGAGTCCTTTATGCCGTGCACCTTAATTAGAAGTGTACCCATCCCGGCATTGCGTGTGTCGATGTGAACTGACCTGCAATGAACACCATGATACATGCGCATGATCACATGCGCACATAATTAACACTCATCAAATACATGTCTGCAATTAAGTATATTGTAAATAGTGTAGATGTACAATGGCACACTAAGTATATCGAACAAGCCAAAATTAAACTTATTATAGTACAAGTCAGAGGTCAGCCATGCCTGAGTAAATAAACACCTATGTGCGAATTTCCTCCAAACTCCAAAGTGAATTAAACAGCAGCTATTTTATATCATGAGTATGCCCTTAACTGCATCGAGATGGTTTGGTCAATGAATATATATTATACTAATTAGCTAGTGTGGACGCACCCTCAAATCCGGATTGATCCGGATTGCGGTTGCTAATAAAGAAATGCCTTTAAGACCTTACGTAAGGTCTTTAATCTATGCCCACACCAGCCGGTGAACACATAATGGCTCTAACAGGGTTGTCAGCCAGTCCTGTACTGACACGTTGCTTTGGAGGGTCCTTCTTCAGAAGGAGGTGTTTGAGGTGAGTCTTGCCAACACCAGCAGCACCAAGGATGAGACACTTGGTCACTCAAGTTTCCACATATCCCTTGGTCACACACACACACACACACACACACACACACACACACATATGCACACTCACACACTCATACATACACCATTGTGCCGGCATCAGCATTGGGTAAGTCAGTAATAGTTGTAGGCTGACTCGATCTGTTGAATCGACCCCCAGTGACCCTTTCATAGATGACAATGAAAGGTTTCAGGGTTTCCAATCATTAGTCGGGTACATGCACACTACTACAGGATGCTGACAACCTAAAATTTGAAACCATTTCTCAAGTTCAGTTATGTTTTGGCGCATCCTTTTTGGTTTGCTGGGTTGTGTTGTATACCAGAAGATAATACACATGACATGTGTAATAAGGAAAATAGCTTTGATGCCCCAATAACTGGTTGGGTGTAATAGCTATCATTTTGAACAGATAGCGGTTAGAAAATCGGCTTTAAAAGGCAACCCTTTATTACCACAGTAATTTCATTCATCCAGGCACATGCAGGTCTGCTGATATGATCATACTTCTTTATAAGGATTGAATGAATTCTAAACCACATCAAGAGAGTTGAAGTGACACTGGCTATAAATATGATTTATATTATTGGGTATACAAATACACTGTTTGGTAGAAACAGTGATTTAAAAAATGAACTTAGCAATTCAAGTGTCCACAGAGGTGTCTAACTACTTCAATAGACTAAATCAACTGCCTCTTACCACACTGCCTATCACATGCATTTAGGCCAGACAGACCTGCCTAGGGTGCCCCTTGGGCATGCATATAAGCTTATGACACATCTGATTGCAGTCAATAGGATGCATGTGCAGGGGAGCTCTATCTAGCTGCTAGTGCATTTGCTATGTAAGGAATTATAATACACATTGTACTACTTAGTAGGATGTCATTTAAAAAAAATACATGTAGGTGATGATGATGACAAGGCACTGTTGGAGGAACCATCAAAGGTGGTGTATCTATGGCACCATCATTGGCTGATGTGGTGAGCACTCTACCAAAGATGGCCATTAGTGTACCTAGTGATGGAGCTGGTGTTAGTCACTTTAACCCCATACTTGCTGATGTGAACACCACCAAGGATACCACCAAACAGAGCAGGACTGTAGATATAGAGGATGAGCTGATTCATCACATCAACCACTCTTCAGGTAAGAGATGGTCAATATTTGACCTGGTTTATGTGTAAAGTGGATCCAGTTCATTGACAGTGGTGGTCAACTGTGTATCATGATATCCTTCCACTGTTTGTGCAGAACACATCTGTATTAATATTTTGTAATGAAACTGTCAGAAGAACTGTAACCTCACCCTCCAATAGAGTACTATGGAGGAGATGGCAAGCCTGTTGGTAGAGCATATCAGACATCTCTTTCTCATAAACAGATCCTTTAAACATTGTCTTGGAGCAATTCACTCACATGATGCTCATCATCTGATTGTCACTGTGGGAATACATCAGTCTGAATGCTGAAAGTGAGTGCACAGAGTCTATCAAATAGAAAGACTCAACTACTGAACAAATGGATGGATCCCATCCAATTTTGAGAAGGAATGGATGGAGTGATATTTGCTTTGATTAGCCTTTCTCTGGAGGATCTGGACAGATATATTGCCTGGGTACTTAGAAAGGAAATTGTATCCAAATTTCCCCAGCAGTTAGTAACGCAGCCAATAGCATGGTTTGGGCTGGAAATTGTTCTCCAAAGGTCATCTCATGATGGAGTTCTCAGCCTTGCAGAGTGTGCTAAAAGGCTGCACATTGATGGAGATGCATTCTCTGCTGCCTTGCACCATCTTGTTCAATAAAATATGTTCTTATATTACCCAGAGGTTCTTCCCCATACAGTGTTCAGTAAACCCCCAGGTAGTCTTGTTAAGGAGCATGCTCTGGCATGACCTGGCTTGCTTTTAGGTGTTAATTATACATGTGTTGGGCATGCATTGGCTATTTAAGCATTTCACTGTGTGTGGGATTCAGGAATAGACTTCAGTGTGCATTCTCTTCATGCTCTACTGTAGTTTGACATACTTTGTATAGCTGTGATTTCCCTGCCATAAAATTATATTCTTTGGAGATCCTGAGTATTTTCTAACGAGAAACACAACAGTCCTCACCAAGGTGACTGAACTATAATCCAGATAAGAGAGTGGAAGTTGCAGGTGACTGGATTATGTTCCTGGATCATGGACTGTTGTCAGTGAAACTACTGAGGAAGTTTCCAAAGCACTACAAAAAAGGTCTGTTTGGTCCACAAGATCTGCTGGAGTTACTGTTGAGTATTCATGCAATAGCCATGATCAAGGATGGTGAGTACTTAATGCCTGCTCTGCTGCCCCACCTGGAATCTGACCAAGTGTCCAAGTACTATCAACAAAGTACCTCCCTGATAATCAGGCCCACCCAGGGCTATATACCTAGTGGTCTGTTTTGTTGTCTTGTGGCCCATCTTTTATCGACAACCAACCCATTTGGTTGGAAGATGTGCATGGAAAGAGACAAGCCACTGTGCCTTCATCGCAACTGCATCTCACTTGAGGAAAGGACCTCCACAGAAATGTTGACCCTTGTTGACAAGTTCTCCTATATTGCACTCCATGTTGACAAAGCTTCCAACAAGGACCACATGCATGGAAGAGGCTAGGGTATAAGTGTGCACGATGCATTTTTTCCTTTTGTTGTGTTGTGTTCCTTGCAAGGGCATGGAGGCAGGAGGATGCTCTCTGAGGAGTGGTGCACAAAGATGGCTATGTCTTGCTTGTCATCTTGCCTCATGCTATGACATCACATGCACTAGGCCAGTGATGTCACACTATGATGGGGTGACACATAGCCAATAGCTAGTGTACAGAGACTGGTCAACAATAAAATCTGTAGGTCAGTGATTTTTAGAGCTTGGTTATTAAAAAAGCATACTTAGATCCAAAAAAAAAAATTCGGAACCTAGTTAGTACATATAGCAAAATGTTTTTGGGTCAATATTTGGTTCAGTACATATAGCATGATCCAATATTATGCGACCCGAGTGCCGGCTTAAAGATATTAGGAGGCGTCTTGGAACGAGAGTACCGCAGCTGTGGCGCTATTTTAGGGTCTGGGTACTACCCGACCAGGGCCGTCCGACTAGGGTGGGGTCCAGATCGTATTCACAATCAGTTAACCGTGCGGGGTATTATTGGGTGTTTATTGTGTGATAAGGATAAGTTTGTACGATGAAAATTGATTGTGAATATGATCGGACCCCCTCTCTCATTACCAGCCCTTGCGGGTAGGTTACAATATACGGTTGGATAGAAATACAGGAAGTGAGTTTTGTGACGCATGCGCAACGTTCTGGAACATTTTCTATAAATTGACTACATGTAGCACTTACTCTATTCTTTGTCATTTATAATAGAGCAGTTGTTAACGGTGAGTGCGCTTATTTGGAGCTAGTTTATGTCAGAGTTAGAGATAGTAAGAGTCTCTATTATTTAAACGATCGCTGAGTGTTTTAAACGATCTCTCCCCTTTTAGCTAGGCCTGCCTTTAACTTTCCCTTTTAGCTAGGCCTGCCTGGCGTAGCCAGCCACACCTTCGCGCTTTGCTGCAAAGCGCGTGGGTGTGGCTACGTCAGACTACATGTATACGCCCATTTCTGATGGTTCCTGCAGCTACCCAAGGTGTTTGGGAGGTCAGAAGTGGTACCTATACCTCCGTTATGGCTGATAGTACTTATCTGGACAGTCCAATCAGAGGCGGCCCCAGCATTTACCGAGCAAAGGGCGTGGCACATGATTGCATGCATGCGAGCGAGCGCTAGAAGGTAAATTATGCTCCGCATGTTTAATCCCTTTGAATTGCAGTAGTTTTAGAGATTGGAGGTGGGGGAAGGGTCGCCATAGCACCTAGTAGATTTGGTATGACAGAGAAGCTATTGTAGCGAGGTAGCCGATAGTTTTAATAGCGACCTCCCAAAGATATTAGCGTCCAGATAGCCGTTCGTTGGTCCGGTAGTGTGCGATGTAGTAAAGAGAAGCATGACGCGTGTGTAGTGTGGACCTGTTGTGCGTACGAGCTAGCTAGGTCCCCAAACGAAGGTGGTGCTGTCTGTGAATTAACTATTAATAACTTCTTTTCTTTAGAACATAAAAATGTTTCATTTTCAATCATGTCAAAATGTACCTGTGCTGCTAGGTGGTCGAGGAGGAGGGAGTGGTGGTGGTTTAGTGGAGGTGGAGGGTAGTGTTATGTGGGGTGGAGGTAGAAGTGTGTGCAGTTTAGATGCCGGGAAGGATGAGTGGAAGAAATGGCCTGATGATATTAACTTGCCATGGGCCACATTAGGCATGTGCGGAGGAACGTTAGTGGCAGTGGGAGGTAGGAAGAGTGGTGTGGTTAGTAAGGAGGTGATGTTATGGAGAGGAGGGAAGTGGTCCCCCATGCCAGAAATGTTGGTAGGGTGTATGAAGTCCTGTGTAGTTAGTGTTGGTGGAGGTGGTCTCGTGGTGATGGGAGGGCTAGGTGATAGGGACAGCTTGGCTGTTGTTCAGGTTTTTGATGGGAAGACACAGACCTGGCACTTAGGACCATCACTTCCTGAGCCATGTGACCGCATGTCAGCAGTGGTCCATGGAGACCAGGTCTTCATTATGGGAGGTACAAGCATGGACAAAGCTGTGTGGTGTGCCGACATCAATGACGTGGTGAGTCACTGTGCATTGTGCAGCATCTCTGTCTCTTTGTTTAGTGTGTGTGTGTGTGTATAGCTGACCTGTGGGATACACACCACACAAATATTAAACAAACCACATATCTACTGACCAGTTTACACTCAGAGCATAGTCACATACATGTACACACACGCACGTCCACACAACACTGCACAGCAAGGAAGCGTGCTCCAGCAAGCTCGAGGCTGCTGATGGAGGCACACACATGTGCACATGCACACTATGTGTGGACATTGTATGAGTATGTACATACTTATTGACACACAGAACCCTTACACATTTGTCAACTTCTAGATGACCCCATGCAACACTGTATCTCCTTCACAACCGTGTTGTCCTTTTGTGCAGTTTTCTAAACAGGCCACACTCAGCACACACATGCACTCATCTCCATATATGCCCAGTTGTCCATACCACACATTCATCACACTCATCTTGGAGTCAGCTTCTAGAGAACGGATTCCAACACTGCACTGTTTTCAGTGTTTGCACCCAGTAGAGTATGGACATATTCATCACACACACACTTAAACACACCACACCTGTTACTCCATTCAACATGAGCACACACCATACATAACACTAACTCACACTCATTTCATTTATACACACGTCGTGTCCAGTGCACATTTAACACACATATGGTATGTACATGTATTTGCACACAAAATTCATTTCTACGTACTTTCCAACATACACTGCACATTCATTAGACTTCTGCACATACCCAAGATAAACAGCAATCACCATGGAAATGGCTACCAGATGTACCATACTATGGTTTATCTGTATGTGTGGTGGATGGTGTGCTCCTTGCCATTGGAGGCAATAATGATAAATCAAAGGATACTTCTGCAATCTGTGCCTTCCACCCTGTCAACCAGAAATGGCAGCTTACTACTGGTGGTGAAATGCCATTTAAGTGTTCATATGTAGACTCTCTACTGCTGTCAGATGGAAGGCTATTGGTGGTTGATGGGATCAGTCAGAGGGTCTTGAAGATCACTGTGGAAGGTAAGTCATGCTACAAATGAAAGTGTACTAACCAGAGTATTTTCAGGTTTGCAGGCTAAACTCTTTCCCAATGTGGAGAACACAGATCAAAGGTATGTTATGTGGGAAGGTGGTTTAGTTTTGTCCATACTACTGTTGAGCAACCTTATATACACCCCACCCTCTAACCCCAACATGAGATATAGAAAAAATGGGTACTTTTTATAAAGTCTACCAAGCTGCAGGTCTACCAGAAGAGACCTGGACCACAACTACTCACCTCCTAAATCGACTTCAATGTTTCCATATGGACTTAATCCGTCAGGCCATGGGGGCAGTGGCGTGGTGGCCAGGGGGGGCAGGGGGGGCAAATGCCCCCCCTGCGGGGCTTAAAAATGGGGGCGCCACCGAGCACAAGGGGCGCCTTAAAACTGACAATTTATTTTTCCGATACGTAAATCATAGCCTAGGCAATTTTAAAAAAATTGAATCGGCAATCACTTGTTGGAACCAAGGCCTTCAGGCGCCTGCAATTTAGTACAGTTGAAAAAATTAAATTTGATCGTATCATCTGTAATTAGAATACTCCCCTCCGCCCCCAACGAGAAAAAAAAAAAAGTCTCGTGTTTACCCGGTAAACGAGCGTATTTTCGTAATCATTAACGCTTCCGCGTACCTGTTTCAACATTTAAAGAAAGAACTGGTATCGCAACAGGATTTTAAAGAAGAGCACGTAACTGCGTTGAGTGCGTTTCATGATTACGAAGATACGTTAGTTTAAGGACGAAACATTTTCGGTGGGGGCGGAGGGGGGACGGTTATTCGTGCATGGTACTTTACGGTATATCTCTTTGTCAATCTTAAAGACGTTAGCGTTCGATCCTCGCACGCGCATGCATATATAGTCTGATCAGAATACATTTTCAGTTGTAAAAAGTGTTCGATGGAAGACAAAGGGAAAAGAAAGAAATCTGATTGGAGCATCGTATCGTAAATGAAAGTGAAGAAGTAAGTGTTGATGAAGAAGCTAAACGTATGCATAGGTTTGGTTAGGACTTGACACTGACTTGGATGCGCAGAGGAGTTATCAAGTTAAGTTTTGCTCTAGTCTTTAATAAGTTTTTACGACGAATCAGAACATGCATGTTGATCTGCATGAACATGGGTGTAAGGATAAAGAAGAGACTGAGCAAGCTGTCACTGATGACATATGTAGAGAAGTATACCGTGGTACTATCAATTGCATTATCAATTCTCTGCAACCTCATGCATGCAGTACCACGTTCTAAATGCTTTTTCTGAATTGTGCAAGCAGTATTCGATAGCAGTTGCAGTACGCAGCTTTTCGGCACTAAAGAGAGTTAAAACACGTCTCCGACCTATACCATGATGCAAGAATTAAATGCCAGAGATCTACGTATTATCTCTAGAAAGGTTAGAAGGGCTCATGTTGATGACAGTAGAGAAGAAACTTCTTATGTGCTTTTCTAATAAGGCCATTGTACAGCATGCAAAGTTCATCCGAATAGTCCGAGCACTTCTTTAACATCGCAATCTACCGCGCATGTATATAGTTACATATTTTATAATTTACTCATACGAGCGTTAAAATGGTCTTCGGGGGGGGGGGGGGGGGGGGGGGGGCGCCAAAATATGCAAGTGCCCCCCCAGCCAATAAGTAGCCACCACGCCACTGCATGGGAGGTATCTAAACTGGCTCACATCCCAAACATCACTCTACATGCCAAAGCAAAAATACCACGTATAGCTACCCTTATCAAATTAAGCCAGCTACGATGGCTCAGACACGTATGGTGCATGAAAGATTGCCAAAGAAACTTTTGTTCAGCCAGCATAGCCGTGGAAAGAGACACAACACAAATGAATAGTTCGTTGAGAGATTGCATCGCAAACGACCTCAAAGTTGTCAAGCTCTGAGTCTCCTCTCTATGACAGAATTGTTTGGAGCATGACAGCTAGCCATCTATCTTGATGCTATTGACCACAAACTCATGCAGATGTGAATGCCACATTTATGGACATGGGTTACCAGTGAAAGATACTTGGAAAGCTACTTCTCACTTTTCTTCAAAGTACACAATGTCAAATAAGATACAACCTACAAAGGGTGTGCCACACTGAAATGGTTTCAAATGTTAGGTTGTTAACCTCATGAACATGTACCCCAGTAACTGTTGGAAACTGGAACCTTTCATTGTCATCTATGTAAGGGGGGGGGGGGGGGGGGGGGGGGGTCCAGACCCCCCCTTTCCTTATATGAAGAATGACGTAATGCATACTAATCTGTGCAGCTTTCTGCATGTTACCGTTGTTGGATTTGCACGCTTGCACATCTTTCCAGCCAAGGGGAGTCTGACTATATCGATCTAATTAAACCAAGACCCTCCTAGGGACGAAATTCTGCATGCGTGGTTATTAGTATTTAATCGCACGATCGATCGAATCAGAGATTATATTACATCATAATTATAATAATTATAATTATTATTATATAATCTATATATAATCTCTGATCGAATGGTTATTGGTGCATGTGAGCAGGAATTGAAGTCAGATTCTTTTCCTCAGAAAACAGGTAGCTATAACTACAAAGTAATACAGTTCTAGATTCGTTTTGAACGACATGTAGCTGGTGGCCACATGCACGCTTCGGTCGCAGATTATAGCATTGTGAAGGATGAAAAGTTTTCTCGTCGCTTTCCATGCAGGCTCTAGTAAAAGTATGCTCATTTTCATGTTATATAAACGCAATAGTTAAAAAGCGGCTGGGGCTTCCCCTTGCTGTCACGGGAGGCTCCCCCACTTGTGAATATATTTATTACCCCCCCCCCCCCCCCCCCCCCCCCCTCCCTTTCCCAAAATCCTGGATCTGCCTGCACTGGTGGTATATTCAACAAATGGAGTCAGCCTTAGTCGCTACAACTATTACTAACTTACCCAATGCTCATGTACAATTGTGTACGTATGTATAGGTAATCCAATATTTATTCTTCATTCAGGAGGCTCTATGAGGAGGCCATGACCAAGGGATATGTGGAAACTTCAGTGACCAAGTGTCTCATCCTTGGAGCAGCTGGTGTTGGCAAGACTCATCTTAAAGACCTCCTTCTCAAGAAAGACAATCCAAAGCAACGTGTCAGTACAGGACTGGCTGACAACCCTGTTAGAGCCATCTCCTTCACACTAGCTGGTGTGGGTGAACAAGAGGAGGATGACTGGTTTGTGGTTGACGATGACAAGGCACTGATGAGTGTTATTGGAGGAACCATCAAAGGTGGTGTATCCATGGAACCATCATTGGCTGATGTGGTGAGCACTCTCCCAAAGATGGCCATTAGTGTACCTAGTGATGGAGCTGGTGTTAGTCACTCTGACCCCATACCTGCTGATGTGAACACTACCATGGATACCACCCAACAGAGCAGGACTGTAGAAATAGAGAAGGAGCTGATTCATCACATCAACAACTCCTCAGGTAAGAGATGGTTAAATATTTATCCTGGTTTACCAGCTACCATCTCCTTCTGTAGACAAGAAGAAACTATTTGGTGTAAAGTGGATCCAGTTCATTGATAGTGGAGGTCAACTGCAGTACCATGATATCCTTCCATTGTTTGTACAAAACACATCTGTAACAATATTTGTACTGAAGCTATCAGAAGAGCTATCACATCACCCCACCATTGAGTACTATGGAGCAGATGGCAAGCCTGTTGGTAAACCATATCGGTCATCTCTCTCTCATAAACAGATCCTTCAACACTGTCTTGGGGCAATTCACTCCCAGGATGCTCATCCTCTGATTGTCACTGTGGGAACACATCGAGATGCTGTAAGTAAGTGTTCAGAGTCTATCGAAGAGAAGAACCAACAACTGAAGGCATTACTGGATCCCAACCATTTTTGTGTGCTTTACAATGGAGAAGGAATGGTCCAACTGATATTTGCTGTGAATGGCCTTTCTCCTGAAGATGTGGACAGACATGTTGCCCAGGTACTTAGAAAGAAAATAGTATCCGCCAAATGTCCCCAGCAGTTAGTAAAGCAGCCAATAGCATGGTTTGGGCTGGAAATTGTCCTCCAAAGGTCATCTCATGATGATGGTGGAGTTCTCAGCCTTGCAGAGTGCCAAGTGTGTGCTAAAAAGCTGCACATTGAGGGAGATGTATTCTATGCTGCCTTGCACCATCTTGTCCACCACAATGTGTTCTTATATTACCCAGAGGTTCTTCCCCAGACAGTGTTCTGTGACCCCCAGGTAGTCCTCAGCAAGGTGACTGAACTAGTGCAGTACCACCACAAGTTGCGGGATAATCCAGAGGAGGGTGTGGCAGTTACAAGTGACCTGGTCACATTCAGGGACCATGGCCTGTTGTCAGTGAAGCTACTGAGGACGTTTCCAAAGCACTACAAAGATGGTCTGTTCACTCCACAAGATCTAGTGAAGTTGCTGGTGAGTCGTGGTGCCATTGCTACAGTCAGAGATGGTGAGTACTTGATGCCTGCTCTGCTGCCCCACCTGGACTCCCCCAAAGTGTCCATATACCTCGAAAGTGGTGCCTCCCTTATGATTAGGTTCACCCATGGATATATTCCTAGTGGTCTGTTTTGCTGTCTTGTGACCCTTCTACTTTCATCTTCTTGGAAGGTGTGCATGAATAGGACCACGCCTTCATGTCTGTATCGCAACTGCATCAGATTAGTGCACGCCGGCTCAGTAATTGTGACTCTTGTTGACATGTTCTCCTATATACAACTACATGTTGATGAAGGATCACATGAAGCATGCAGCGAGATAAGAGGTCTTGTCCACAGTGGTATCAAGAGTGCCTGTAGTGTGCTCAAGTACAGCCATGTCCAGTTTGAAGATGCCTTCATGTGTGCAGGAGCCCTTTGTACCTCAGACCCTCCTCATGTAGCTGTAGTGGTGTGTTCAAGGTCAGCATACAAGTGGAAGTGTACCATTTTAGATGACCAGAAAGGAGACCTGAGTGAGGACCAACTGATGTGGTTACCATCCAGGACAGGTGAGTGCCATCCCTTTGGTACAGCTGCAGTACTTATGTATCATGTCTATTTATAGGGACCAGGTCATCAGTACCAACAATGGAGGACCTGATGAATGATGTTGCAGCTATGGTTCCAGCCAAGTGGAGATTTGTTGGCTTACAACTAAAAGTGCCCCAGAGGGACCTCGACGATATCCAGTCCCAAATGGCTGGGAAGCCAAATTGTAATCTTCATGCATTTGAAGTGATGTTGGCTAAATGGAGCACCCTTAACCCCCATCAGTACACCTGGAGCACCATTATTGGTGCTCTGGAGACACCAAGTGTTGGAGAAGTAGCACTGGCAGCTGAGCTAAGGACAAAATATTTATGTTAGTTAGATGTGCATTTCTCTTTAAAAAAAAAAACATCAGATATAACCATATTGCTGACCTCGGTACATGCGTAGGCTGGGGGTGGGGCAGCCTCTTATGATGGTACGTGTGCAGGCTGGGGGTGGGGCAGCCTCTTATGATAGTAAGTGTGCAGGCTGGGGGTGGGGCAGCCTCTTATGATGGTACGTGTGCAGGCTGGGGGTGGGGCAGCCTCTTATGATGGTACGTGTGCAGGCTGGGGGTGGGGCAGCCTCTTATGATGGTACGTGTGCAGGCTGGGGGTGGGGCAGCCTCTTATGATGGTATGTGTGCAGGCTGGGGGTGGGGCAGCCTCTCATGATGGTACATGTGCAGGCTGGAAGCACTCGCATTGGAGCACCAGCGTAATGCTGAAGAGATCACATGTGACATCTTCCAAAGGTGGATTGGTGATACTGGACAACATGGAGGACATTAGTTGGTGTTCTTAGACAAGAGTCAGTTTGCTACACAGGCTGATGCAATTGAAACTTACTTGAGTATGTAGCTGTGGATGTGTGTTCTGTGTGTGCATTTATTTGTACATGTGTTCTGTTGGATGGAGGTTTCAGTATGGAATCCAACTCTGTGCATGGTACATTTAGACAATGAAGCCAGTGGTTGTGGACTTCCCAAGAACTTGGCATGGCAGATCTGATTTGTAGAGGACAGTAGTGATGCCTTTTAGCTAGCTTGTGTCTCAGCAACATTCCACCTCAGACCATAGATGTGGCTTAGTTCTTCACCTTAAGCTTTTAGTACCTACATGTGTGTGTGGTGTGTACATGCTTGGGAACATAGCCATGGGACATGGCACATGTACGCAAACATAGACATACAACTCCCCACGTGTTCCCTTTCCTCTTCTCCATGCATCTCCACATAATAACATCGGCCTAGCAGATACATGTGTGTACCCACACATTAAAATGAATACAATATACCAACAGTCTTATGGCCATGTCAAGGACAAAGCTGTCCTCATGTCCTCATTGGAAGCTGCTGGTGTAGCAACTGCGCGTGCTATGGGGTTTAGTTCCAAAGATGCTGTCACGGGAGAGACAGGGGTTATATATTATATACATGTATGTGTGTGATATTGTGCTAGCTATCCCCTCCTTTGCTTCCACATTCTCTTCTCCTCTTGTCTCCTCACCCACTTCTCTTCCCCTCTTTCACTTCCTTCTCCACTAACCTACCTGCCCCAATACAGCTGGATACAATGAATATGGTTTGGCCATGATGGTAGACCTATTCTGTGCTGTACTCAGTGGTGGTCGTTTTGCCCACCACATATGAAAATGGCAAGCAATCTGGTAAGCATTGTTATACATATACATACTCACATCAGGGACAGACATTTGTGGTGATTAATTCTGATGCCTTTGCTACTGGCTCTGAAGAATGTATGAGTACCTTCAGTCAAGAGAAGAGAGCTCTGAATCCTGTGAGCATAGTTGTGATGGAGGTTCTAGTGTAATGCAGAGACCTTAGATGTTTTCAAAAAAAGAAATCATTTGGATTTAATGATGATAGCAAGTGAGCAGATCAAACTGTATTATACTGCTGTGATGTAATGCACTATATAAATGGGTATTCCAAGGTTGCCCTTCCTTCGTTTGCTCTCGTGCATGCAATGTATAAAGTAGGAACCAGCCATGGAAAAAAATGGAGTGAAACAAGATACAAAAGTTTAAATTGGTGATGATTCAGTTGTAGACAACAATTGAGTAAAAATTAAGGAAACAAGGAGTTACGGAAATTATACATTCATATATTACATACCTACATTTAGCACAGAATTTCAACCAGATAAGTTTGCTAAATAATGTATGTCTGTAATATAATGAAGATACTAATTTTTATAATACGGTACTTTTGTCATGAATGATATCAAAGCAAACAATATCAGCTCATGCTAGCACAGATCATTAATGACAGCATTACTTGTACAGCACTGACGTACACATCTCTAGTAACTTTAAAACACAACAGGTTCAAACTAGATTTAAAAAAAAACTATACAAAAGGATCTAATGTGGTGAACAGTTAAGGCTTATAGCTTTCTCTTGTGGGCTTTGTGCTTCTCTGGAGATGTTAGGGAAACCACTTGTTCAGTTGGTGGCGATCTTAAGGCATCAGACCAGTCCCCAGGCACACACACAGACACAGAAAGAGGTCTGTCCTTAGTCTCAGGGACATCTGCCAGCTTCTCTTTCGATTCTTTTTCCTTTTTCTTTTTGCCCTTCTTGCTACCATTGGAAGATAAGTCTGCATGGTCTGGGGACTTAGCTTTGCCTCCAGATGTCTTGATTATGAAGGTGAAAGGGTTAAGAGAGAGAATCACATCATTGCAACAGTACGGCACAGCGGCAACGTAATTATTACTTTGACACACTATATAGCAGCACATATAATTAAAAGCTTGCTATGTACATGTACTGAATTATTTTACTATGCTGCAGGTCCAGTAAGCATGAGCAGTGTACTGCTGTGTAGACACTAAGACACTCAACCCCTTGGTATGTATTTGGGTGGGCGCTATATGCATGAACAAATGGCAAGAGACATTTAAACTGGTATCAATAATTGCAGATAAATGACAAGAGCCCTATTCTACCACAATCTATACCATTGGCCTGTGCCATATGAAGAAAAACTTCCATACGATATTTTCACCTTCAGGTCAACTTCTGATTGTAACTTCGTTCTCCATTTCAGTTATATTGACTGCATTGTATCAAGGTGAACATAAAAAGTGGAATCAAATGTTGCACCGTGCCTTAATTAGATCTTATAGCAGTTGTGAAGGTCAGTGTCGAGAGGTGGCATTGCAAAATTTTAAACACAAATTGGTTGGCAAACAGGCCAAGCTATGCGTGTGACATATCATGTGACCTCCTAATTGAATGAAGGTATAACTGTTGTGCCTTTCAGTGAACATTTGCAATGCCACCTCTCGACACTGACCTTCACAACTGCTATAGATCTAATTAAGGCACTTTGCAACATTTGATTCCACTTTTATGTTCACCTAATACAATGCAGTCATTTTAACTGAAATGGAGGTGGAGGACCCCATACTGCACAGATGTATTGATGATGATTGAGCTGTCTGAATGTGTCCTCTTTACCTCAAAAGGTTATTCTACAGCGTGGGTTTGACTACATTAAAGAAATGCTCTTTTCATTATATTAAAGCACTTTGGTTAAATTTAAACGTATGTTTCTTTTGCCTTATGTATTGTACATTATCATAAATAAACAAAATACATAATAATACATCATATCACATAACATGAATATAATTATAATTATTATTAATTTTAAACATACACACACATGCACACACCTTTAATAATATGCACACAACACATCTAGTTTGCACACTATACATATATACATAACGTTAGTATTTCATAAATGCGTGGTCCGCTGTAAAAGAACCATAAATGTAGTGCATAAATCTACTTGCATACCGTTCTGGTATGCTTGCTTGCAGACTCGGGGCTTTTCTGCTGCAACTGGAGCTGCCGAACATATGCAACTGGAATGCTAGCTAGCTGCCCAGATGGTGTTCTAACAATGATGTGACCTGTGAACAAAAGATGCAAACACAATAAACGTCCCACCCTAAGCTCTCTCAATGCCAATCCACATTCAGACCTCTCTAAATAATACTGCTTATTACGTGCAAGAACGCTTTGCTGAGAAAGGTGCAACATAACAAGACCTCAATACCAAATAATATTTGCCATGGAAAAAAAAAAACAGTGCACAAGGATTAAATTTAAAAACAAAAATCGACCCACTGTCAATTCTTGTGGTTAATAAGACACTAGTTACTAAACCACATTCGTACCTGCAGGTGCACCAAACATGTTAGTCGAGGTGCTTTTCCGTAAAATCCTCACGGGCCCGGCACTTTGGATGGGCTCAGCAGTGGCACTCTTGGACAGCCTTGCCTTCTCCTTGCCCTTGCCCTTCTTCTTGCCCTTCCCCTTGTCCTTGTCCCCAGACTCGGGGGACTTGCTCCCACGTGGGCTGTTCGCCTCATCCAGATTGGCCAGTTCGTGCAGCTCAAGGTCGGCCGACTCCCTCCCCAGCGATGTGTGGGAGAGGTCACCAGGCCGCTTGTTGATGATAACCTTAAATGGAGAACCTGGTACGTGCTCACCTGACCATCGTACAAATATGGAGAAGGTGCCGGCCATCTTGGGTGAGTAGTAAGCACTCAGGGTCCTCTTGTCCTCTGGTTGGGGCTCCACAGTAACTTTGAAGGAGTCCTTTATGCCGTGCACCTTAATTAGAAGTGTACCCATCCCGGCATTGCGTGTGTCGATGGTGAACTGACCTGCAATGAACACAATGATACATGCACATGAATTTACATTTACGTGTGCATATAAATAACTCATCAAATAATTTTAAAGTATATTGTAAAGTGTGTAGATGTACAATGGCACACTAAGTAGATTGAACAAGCCAAAATTAAACTTATTATACTACTAAAAAAATTCTCTCTGAGATTTCAAGTTAGTGATATACAAATCCTATATGGAACCTACATGTACTATCATAGGTTCCAACAAGTGTTCACCCCCCCCCCCCCCCCCCCTCCGCATTCCAATTAGTGTATTGCATGAACCAGAGATCAGCCATGCCTGAGTAAATATACACCTACACAGCAGCCCCTAAGGGGTTTTTTTTTTGCACATCGTCTGACTGGTCAAATATTTCATAACACAACAGCTCACATCATGACTTGAAATTGTGTGCCCATAGATTTCAATATAGGTGCAACAAGACACTCTATAAAGCTAAGGTTACGCTACTCATGGTCAGCATGAACATAGACACAATCTAGCACCCAAGAGATCACAGAGTACACTCATCTCAAGAGACCACAGAGTATACTCATCTCAAGAGACCACAGAGTACACTCATCTCAAGAGACCACAGAGTATAAGAGACCACAGAGTACACTCATCTCAAGAGACCACAGAGTACACTCATCTCAAGAGACCACAGAGTACACTCATCTCAAGAGACCACAGAGTACACTCATCTCAAGAGACCACAGAGTACACTCATCTCAAGAGACCACAGAGTACAGTCATCTCAAGAGACCACAGAGTACAGTCATCTCAAGAGACCACAGAGTACAGTCATCTCAAGAGACCACAGAGTACACTCATCTCAAGAGACCACAGAGTATACTCATCTCAAGAGACCACAGAGTACACTCATCTCACCTTCATCACCGACAAAACCATTTTGCAGTCCGGGGCCAAACACCTTCACCATACCAGCATTGGGGGCGGGGTGGACCTTTAGCTTAAATGGGCTCCCAGGAATGTGCTGCTTGGACCACACCACCACCACAAAGTACTTGCCGTGCTTCAAGGTGTCGCACTTGATGGAGTACAACCCTTTGCTCTCGTCCGCCATGAAGACACGTGGGCGGTAGTCCTCCGGGCCCTGCACATACACCCTCAAGTTGCCGTGCCCCGCCTCTTTTGTGTCCACAAGGAAATCGATCGGGTTCCCGGAAATCAGTACCGCGTTGAGGTTGAGCACCCTCCCCCCCCCCCCCCCCCCCCCCCGTAGGCACGACACTTGGACACATCGGGACCGGACATGACCTTGACCTTAAAAGTGCTACCGGCAATGTGCTTGTCATAGCAGGTGATGGCGACCAGGTATGCACTGGGGAATGTCTACAGACCTACATTATTTAGCAAATATACCTGGGCGTCAGGCCTGAAATTCTGTGCTAAATAATGTAATAGGTATGTAATATTTATATGTTAATAAATGGATAATTCCTTCAAGAGTTTTTCCTTACTTTTTATTCAAATGCTGTCTACATCACCAATTTTTTTAAAATTAAATTTTGATATCTATTACGAAGCAATTATGCTATGATTTGGAACTCGAAAGCTCGAAAGCGGCTGGGGCTCCGCCCCAGACCCTGATGGATGAGCTCACAGGCAGTCACAGCGCATTGCTGGGTAGTCTCGTACCCAGACCCACGCCACAGCAGCGGATGGATTACATCACCGCTACGTGGAAGTAGGGTCTCTCGGCAAAATCATGGCCACCGCCGTTCGAATCTGAAGGTACAATCGGATTGCGAGCATGCGCAATTAGTGATTTTAATTGAATTTTTCGCGTTACAGTCACACGTTACTTGGGTGTAGTTTCTGACCAGCAAGCAGTTATTGAAGCCTTTATGAATTACATGTATGAGTGTTTTGATGTAAAGTTTCTTTGCCAACTGGAAACGTGAGGTCCTTCTGCCTGGCAGTGCCTGCCTACACTGTTGGACAAACGAGTGGGAAGAACAGATAGGTCAGTAGTTACTTAGTTAGTCCCTTACACGCTTTACTTAGTGATGAAGGACCGAATCGAAACGTACACTAACGAGGAGAGGAACTACGACAGCATATGCAGGAGACGCAAACAGCAACGCTATTGTACTATACAGATAGAACAACAGTGGCGCGACATGATTGTCTCACCAGTGTACAAGGACAGACTGGTAGCTTTCAGCGCACTGTTGTGTCAAAACTATGTTAAATATTCTAATTACAGCCCACCTGTAACTTGTGCCCGGCGCCCATTATATATCTTTCGCCCCATTTTCTATCATCTATACACATTCTCCCGCTCATCCAAGCTGTTTCAAGTAGATTCCTAAGCTCGAACACGAGCTGCTGCTTCTTGCTCAGCCGAATCTAGATCCTGATGCTTCTATCATAGATAACATCTCATGCGAAGCTCGTGGGAACGTGCCTCAATAACTGCTTGCTGGTCAGAAACTACACCCAAGTAACGTGTGACTGTCACGCGAAAAATTCAATTAAAATCACTAATTGCGCATGCTCGCAATCCGATTGTACCGTTCAGATTCGAACGGCGGTGGCCATGATTTTGCCGAGAGATTCTCCAGACCCTACTTCCACGTAGCGGTGATGTAATCCATTCGCTGCTGTAGCGTGGGTCTGGGTACGAGACTAATTGCTGGGAAGAGGCGTGTCCCTTCCCTCCCTTTAACTTGAGTTGACCCCCCTACAATAAAACCTGGTTACTCCAGTGAAGCCAGTGAGCATTATGTAGCATCTCTGTCCCTTTGTACATGTACCGTGTTTGTATAGCTGAAGCCTGAACCCAGTCAGAACTACACACCGCACTAAGGCTCTTACTCAGACCCTAGCTGATTTTAAGGCTGCAGAATGTGCAGATGGATTACACCATGCCTAACCATGTAGATAGTCACTCAGGCGCTGATCCAGGAATTTAGGAGCGAGAGGGGTGGCTGGACCCGCACAGCAAAAAAACCACGCGAATCATAAAATGATTTGTCAACTGATTTGTTCAGAGAATCAGAATTTGATTTCATACATGATCTGCCTGTAATTCCATACATAAAATCCATCTTAATCATATGTTAAATCACTAACGGATTGTACATATGATTTCTACTGAAAAATCTGCTGTAAAATCCGGCAAAATCACGCACTGATTTTTGAAGGGATTAATCATGTGATTTTTACATAGAATCATACACTAAATCGTCTTATAAATCACAATGAACGATTTTTCAAATGATTTTTCAAATGATCTTTCTTCAGGTACAAAACAGTAATAATAAATGCACAAAATCAAAACAGCAATAAAAAGGTACATGAATGAAACAACAAATGGTTACAAAGAGTTTTGCAGATGCAGATGTGTTCTGTTTAGCTCAAGCTGTAGCTAGTGACTGAAGTCAATTCTGCTTACAGACTGAATGCAGCTGCCATTCATTTCCCAATAGGTAGTTCAGGTGTAGGTACAGTTATTCAAAAGTCCTTATGTTGCTGGGATTCAAGGTACCAATTTGTACAGCATCCTGCACAGCTTTGTCACGAGCAATCTATAGCCAGATGAAGTGAGAACTTTAAATGATATTTTCAAAATTATACACTTACAGTTTTTGTTAATGATGATAGTGTTGCAGCAACTTGAATATTAGCTCTCAGCCCAAAAAATGATTCAGGTTATAAAAAAATAAAATGAAATAAAATAAACACACACACAAACACACTTTAAATCTTACCTTCAGTCCTTTCAGCATAGTTTTCTTTGGCAAGATACAAATGGGACTCACTAAGTCTGTTTTTAACGTTTCATCAATTCCACCCCGTTAGATCCTCTAATGAAGTCTTCAGTAGTTCACTGAACTCATCAGAAACAAATGTCATGATATTCTGCAACGACAGAACAATTCATTAGTTTGTCAATGTTATAGCAAATAAAACTTACCAGTAGAATACTTGGTAGCGTTTTCTGATGGTAAGGCAACGTACATAGCTTATAAACAGAAGCGCTAGCAATGGCAAAACAAAAATATTAGTATTGGTAAACCGCGCCTCGTGTGTGTGATACTGCCAGAGACTCCAAGGGGTTTTTTTTGTAAGCGTGAGGCAGTGGCGTGAGATTAGTAACTCTAGGCGTGAGATTTTGCAATTGCAAATATTTACATCATTTAATGGAATTTTCCGGCTGTGTTACTATATCTCGCGGTAGACGTTTAGCCAAACTTTACGTGGTACAGTAGTACGTTACACGATCAAGTACAACACTACACATGAATTATATAGCAATAATAAGTCTATTTCCGTGAATGCGCTTTATTGAATTCCCATTTGCATTCTTCAACACTTCGCTAGATGGTTCAAAGCAATGCGCTGGCTCCTTTGCAGCGAGCTTGATTGATAGAATACTGGATAGTGTTCCTGCAGGATCTAAGTTAGGTCTGAATGCAGCTTTGTTCTTGCGAACCATGGAGAAGAGTCTCTCTTCTTCTGCATTAGAATGTGGTATTGTTAAAACCACCTTACCAATATTTGTGAGCCTTGGAAACCTTAAGGAATTATCAGGATATTTCAGTGATGACAAATAGTGCCATAACACATCCATTCTATGGTAGGCCTGCTTTTCATCATCCATAACTGTACTTCTATCCCAAATATCTCTTGGGATTATTGAATCGTCCAGAAGTTGATATTGTGTGAACTCTTCAGAAAGGTTATCCATTTCTTTTGGGGAATTATATGGCAAAAGAACATAAAACCTGAAAGAATACAAATTTTACTTTGCATTAATGTACATGTATGCAAAGTAATACACATGCACTAACCTCAGTGGCGTAGACAAGGGGGAGGGCAAGGGGGGCAAGGGCCCCCCCAGTTTTTCCCCTGATCATGAATATTTTTATTATGGTTCATTGCTTATCAATAAATTTATATCTACACAAACGATCCAAAGATATGCATTCTACTTGCGTTTCGAGATACAAATTCGTTGGCTAAATCAGCTATCTCTAATTTGTCAGTTCTGTCTTTGTGGACATGCAACACCATACACCAGTTAAGCCTTTGCTGAGCTTCTGTAGCGCGAAGCCACGTTTTCAATCGCCGTAGTGCACTGAAACTTCTCTCGCTTGTTGCATTGGTTGCTGGCATAACAAGAATTAACTTCACTAGTTTGATTACTTCTGCAAAGTATTCTCGCTGTTCTGAAGATAGAGATTGTAAGTAGAGTAAAATGGACTTCAGATTGATATCTTCATCTTTCATAGCTGATCGCAGAAGAGTTAACTGCGTTCCTAAAACATCGACACTCCTGAAGTCTGATGCGTAGAACTGAACAATCTCTGAGAGGTTGCAAGAATCAGAATCACCTGAAAATAATACTGCTTCAAGTTTTTGAAGCATTTGGAACCCTTCCTGATCGAATCTGTTTTTAATTGTTCCAATCACGGTGTCTATCGCCTCGAAGTAAATTGCTCTGTAGTGGTCTTCAACTGAACTGAATTGTTGTTCAGAGGCAGTGTCACCAACTTCTAAGCACTTTGGACTTTTTTATGCCTTGCAAGAACTGGGGAAGATACTCCTTCAACCTTTGACCTGCGTTGTTCAACATAGTGCCAGAAGAGCTTAAAATCGTTGTCAGTTCTCATCAGCTGAAGGGCACTAACCGTTATTTGTACAAGTTTTTGTCCATCCGATGCACACATATACTTCGCTTGCAATGATCGCGATAAATTGTCCACCATGTTTAGTATTTTTCTTCCCAGCTCAAGTCCATAAAAGAATTCAAATTTTTCCATCTGAGCAGCAACTCCCGCAATCCTTGCTCTGACCTCTGTATCTTTTGTAGCTTCCCTGGCCGCATCCCAGGTCTGTTGTAGAGTTATGTAATTCTCTGAAACTGATGTAAGAGACATGTTACAGCAATGAATATTTAATTAGTGGTCAAGTAGTTAAAATTTGGCCCCCCCAGTTTTAAAAAGTTGTCTACGCCGCTGGTGGCGAACACTCCAAAATCGACGTGGCGAAAGCCCAACAGGGGTGGCGATTATACCTGAAATACGCTTAATTGGATAAAACCACTGTTTTATTTTGTTTGGAACACTTTTTTTGGAGAAATGAAGCGATAATAGTGTAGAATAAGGACTGAGGATCTCTTGAAACCAAGTATGTTTGAAGCACTACCCGTCCTTTTTTTTTAATATGTAAGAATACCGATATCGGTACTCGCGAGTGGCGAACACTACTTAATTGACCCTAATAGAGTAGGGGATTGGCAACAATCACGTGATCCGTTCAGAACGCGCGGACCATCCGAGGTAGGGGTATTCACACCTCAAAAGGTGTCGCAAGGGGTGGATTTCTTGGAGTCGATCGCAGAAAGATTTATGATGCTTTGTGAAGGTAACTGCTAAAATGATGTTGGAGCTATCAATCGATTCTCCGATGAACAGTTATTCAGTGTATATTTTTTGTTTTGACAAATGAATAGCCGTTTTTTTTTCTCCGTGGATTTAATCTAAAACTTCGCATGAATTTTCTTTGTGGGGTAACAGCTGGGTAGTCAACGATTCTTTGGCCAAGTTCTCATCGTTAAAAATAGTTTTACGTTGTGACGGGTGCTACGCGCCGATTATTTGGGTTTCAACTAGCGAGCAAGTGGTAGTTTCATGAATTTCGATACCATGCTTTTGTGGGGGAGTTTCGTCGTTGTACTCGTACCGTAGGCTTTACTTTTTATTTTTTATGAGTAGTACTAAAGCTGAAATGTGTCGCTCAATGTTTTTTTCCCTTCAACTCGTGCTGCTAGGCTGAGTTATGAATTTCTGAATGCGCGGAAGATAATTAAAACTTTGACGTGCAATGAAAGAAACAAAGGTACATCTGAATGGATCACAGCCTCTTTCATTGCCCCTACATGTATCTGCCTGCCTCAGTCATATCCCTTTGGTATCTTCCTCTCTCAGTAACTGACGAGACTGAACTGGTCGACTGGATCATTTACATTTTACTCGGATGGCCCGTGATACTGGGTGTTAATTAATAGAGTTGCCAATCCCCTACTCTATTATCTATGGCTAGGCCTGCCTTTAGCTCACCCCTTTTTCTATATACATGTACCATACATGTAACGCCATTACTGTATACTAGTAGTCATTAATTGTGCGTACACTTACTTATATGTTTAGACTGACGAGCTTTTTCAGGGGCGGATCCAGGATTCACCAGTGGGGGAGAGTACGGGAGGGTGGCATGCCGCTTTTTAACTTTTGCGTTTATACATGTATATGCATGAAATGATCATGCGATATCCGGATTACTAGAGCCTATATGGAAAGCGACGAGAAAACCCTTCATTCTTCACAATGCTGTGGTTCCTACTGCTCAGCAATTAAATTCGTGATGCAAAGCTTTTGTGAATTTGCGACCGAAACGTGCACCAGCTACATATCGGTCAAAACGACTCTAGATCTATTACTTTTTATTTAGCTTATTAGCTTTATAGCTACCTGTTTTCTGAGGAAAGGAATCTGAGGTCCATCCGATCAGCACGTCTTACTTCAATTCCTGCTCATCAGTATGCACCATTCGATCGATCGTGAGATGAAATACTAATTAACCACGCATGCAAAATTAAATTTCGTCCCCATGAGGGTCTTGTTTTAGTTGGATCGATATAGAGACAGCTTGCAAATCCAACAACGGTAACATGCAGAAAGCTGCATAGATTACAGTATGCATTACGTCATTTGGTCCGGACCCCATGGACTCCCCCCCCCCCCCCCCCCCCCCCCCCCGGGACAGACTTGTAAATGCCCCCTGGAGACAAGCTTCTATTATGCCTTCTAACCCCCTGGACATTCCCTGTACCTCCTCCTGGACACCATTTATTGTCATCTGATGGAATAGCCCATAGTTGTTTGCAGTGTGCAATGTATGCATAGTATTAAAGAGAATGTGTGTGTGGTGTGGACCTGTTGCGTGTACGAGCTAGCTAGGTCCCCAAGCACAGGTGGTGCTGTATGAAAATTAACTATTAATAATTTCTTTTCTTTAGAACATTAAAATGTTTCATTTTAAAAGGTGTGGAAATGTACCTGTGAAAGGTGATAGAAGGTGGAAGGGTTGTAGTCTAGTGGAAGTGTTTGGTAGGGTTGTGTGGGGAGTTGGGGGAAAAGGAGTGTACTGGTTAGATGATAACGATGAGTGGAAGAAATGGACTGATGGTGTTGAGTGGGGGGCCACACTAGGTGTATATGGAGGAAGGTTAGTGGCAGTGGGAGGTTATAAGGATGATAAGTGGAGTAAGAAGGTGATGGTGTGGAGAGGAGGGAGGGTATCAGACATGTTGGTAGGGTGTGCATGGTCCTGTGTAGTTAGTGTTGGTGGAGGTGGTCTGGTGGTGATGGGAGGGCAAGGTGATGGGGGCAGTAGCTTGGCTGCTGTTCAGGTGTTCGATGGTAAGAAACAGACCTGGCACTTTGGACCATCACTTCCTGAGCCATGTGGGGATATGTCAGCAGTGGTCCATGGAGAGCTGGTCTTCGTGATGGGAGGTTGGGGCATGGCCAGAGCGGTGTGGTGTGCCAACATCAATGACCTGGTGAGCCATTGAGATAATGTAACATCTCTGTCCCTTTGTTTAGCGTGTGAGCTGACCCGTGGGACACACACCATGCACAAAGTGCAACTGATTCATCGTGTTCTGATGGAGAAAATATCGATAATGTGTTTATTGAACAGGCTGCTGGATAAGTACAAAGTCATGTGACAACTTTACACTTTCAATACTTGTTGTCATGTCATTTGTCAACATAACTCTGCAATCAGATTTATGATACTGATCATTCACCTTTTGCATTTAACATACTTTTGGTAATATTGATAATTAACAAGCACTTGATTATAATAGAAGCCTACATGCATGGATAGCAAATAGAAAACTCTTTATTCCTACTTCTCAGCAATTAATTGGTAAAGCAAAGCCAATGACATTTGTAACCGGGCCATATGCTGGTCTAAACGTTTTACCTTAGGCCTACTTGATTTAGCTCTACCTGCCGGAAAACTATCCCAATCACGTCTTTTGATCGCTTACTTGCTGCTCGCACCATTCGTGCAGCAGTAATACATTAACCATGCATGCAAAGTTAATTTTTGTTACTTGGGAGGGTTTTGGTTTTAGATCCCCCCCCCCCCCCCCCCCCCCCGACTTTGGGTGAAATGCTAACTCGTGAGTTCTACTCATTGAACGCTTCAATTTTGAACGTGTCAATTATGTTATTCATATTCATAACTGGTTGGGCTGCCGGGGGAGGGGGGACACTAGACCGCACACAATGCTCCTTCATGTGTACATCAATCTTTTTCTAACACTTAAATTCATACACACGCTAAGCTGATGGGACGTGCACACATATCATGGTGTTGTTAATGCTGTTTGCATGCTGGGTAGTGTGCATGAGCACACAGTCCACATGTGTACTCAGTACAAGTAGGTGTACCCTTCCTCCATCAAACTATCTTTAAACTGCTATGTATTGTGTCTTTTGCAGGGCCATAGCCACACTATAGTAAGTGGTCTGGTTACTAAGTGTGTGTGTGTGGGGGGGGGAGGTTGCGATTAGCTGTAGGTGAGGTGCTAAAACATTTGCGTGCTAGCGCGTGAAGAGTCCTGAATGCATTCTGCTACGAGTTTTGTGACCTGATTCTTATTTAGCAATAAGTGTCTGCTGTGCATTCCCTGATGTATACACAACTTAAACAATATGTGGTACATGTATGTGTGCACACACACACATGAACATAGGATTTGGCACTAACTCACCTATTTTCCAACATACATACATGTACATGTACATGCACACATTCATTAGACTTCTGCACACACCCAAGACAAACAGTCATCTCCATGGAAACGGCTACCAGATGTACCATACTATGGTTCATCTGTATGTGTGGTTGATGGTGTGCTCCTTGCTATTGGAGGCTGTAATGACGAATCAAAGAATACCTCTGCCATTTGTGCCTACCATCCTGTCTACCGGAAATGGCAGCATGTTGGTGAAATGCCATTTGAGTGTTCCTGGGTAGACTCTCTACTGCTGTCAGATGGAAGGCTGCTGGTGGTTAATGGGAGCAGTCAGGAGGTCTTGAAGATCACTGTGGAAGGTAAGTCATGCTACAAATGAAAGTGTACTAACCAGAGTATTTTCAGGTCTGGCTATACTCTTCCCCAATGTGCAGAACATAGATCAAAGGTATGTTATGTTTGTACCTTGGTGGGAACAGTGAAGATGGTTTTGTTTGGTCTTTAGATACCCTACTATTGTAGTGTAAACTAAAAATACTTATGCGATTTTCATTTTGTACACATTCGCTATCAGATGGACACAAATCTTGGTTTACTTGTAACCAACCTTCCACCAAAACGCTAAGGTTGGGCTATGCCAGATTAATCTGTATATTGGTGGGAGTAGGCATGGGGGGCCGGCTAGCATCAAATTCCAACTCGACTAACAAATACCACAGGATCAGCACAATGAGTATGCTTGACTTGAGTGCCTCTCTCTGATCAAATGATGCTGATGGCTAAATCATGCCCTTTTTAGCCTACTCCTCAGTACATATGGTTTGTTATGCATGAACACAAACCAGCAAAGGAACAATGGATAGTGACGTCGAATGGCTGCAATGTAGTAAAACTGCCAACGCTTAGGAGTGGGCATTATACATGTTCTCTGTTTTCGGAGCTTTCTAAGCGTTGGCAATTTTACTACATTGTATTCGATGTTTCTATCCAAATACATATACACGTATGCTTACTACATTGGCAACAGTTCGTGACACTTCAACTCTTACATAGAACCCATTACAATTGTATACAGTTGCATGTCATCCATATTATTATCCACTTAGTGTTCTGTTCTGTGTATATGTGTTTTGTGGTGTGTGTGTGTGTGTGTGGTGTGTGTGTGGTATGTGTTATGTGTATCTGCATATAGTAGAAATCCTGCAAACACAATAAAGAAATAAGGTGCAAGCTTGTCAGCACTCCCTGGTTTTCCAGTTGAATGCCTAACACGACATATTAATAGATCCTTATAGGCATTTAAAATAAATTTTACGTATCACAGAATGTCTCATGTCTAATTACTGATAACACACAACACTAAATATGCATGGTACAGGTCTGTATCTCAAACATCATGATTGCTAGTGCCTGTCATGAATGTAATTCTGGCCACATCCACCAAGTGTATGTGTTTGTGTGCATGTGAATATTTCTTCTTCATTTAGGAGGCTCTATGAGGATGCCATGACCAAGGGATATGTGGAAACTTCAGTGACCCAATGTCTCATCCTTGGAGCTGCTGGTGTTGGCAAGTCTCACCTCAAACACCTCCTTCTGAAGAAGGACCCTCCAAAGCAACGTGTCAGTACAGGACTGGCTGACAACCCTGTTAGAGCCATCTCCTTCACACTGGCTGGTGTGGGTGGACAAGAGGAGGATGACTGGTTTGTGGTTGAAGATGACCAGGCACTGATGAGTGTTATTGGAGGAACCATCAAAGGTGGTGTATCCATGGCACCATCATTGGCTGATGTGGTGAGCACTCTACCAAAGATGGCCATTAGTGTACCTAGTGATGGAGCTGGTGTTAGTCACTCGGACCCCATACCTGCTGATGTGAACACCACCATGGATACCAACCAACAGAGCAGGACTGCAGATATAGAGGATGAGCTGATTCATCACATCAACCACTCCTCAGGTAAGAGATGGTTACTATTTGATCTGATTTATCTGCCATCTCCTTGTGTAGACAAGAAGAAGTTGTTTGGTGTAAAGTGGATCCAGTTCATTGACAGTGGTGGTCAGCTGCAGTACCATGATATCCTTCCACTGTTTGTACAAAACACATCTGTAACAATATTTGTAGTGAAGCTGTCAGAAGAGCTATCACATCGCCCCACCATTGAGTACTATGGAGCAGATGGCAAGCCTGTTGGTAAACCATATCGATCATCTCTCTCTCATAAACAGATCCTTGAAAACTGTCTTGGAGCGATTCAATCACAGGATGCTCATCCTCTGATTGTCACTGTGGGAACACATCGAGATGCTGAAAGTGAGTGTTCAGAGTCTATCAAAGAGAAGAACCAACAACTGAAGGCATTACTGGATCCCACCCACCTTTGTGTGGTTTACAATGGAGAAGGAATGGAAGAGCTGATATTTGCTGTGAATGGCCTTTCTCCTGAAGATGTGGACCGACATGTTGCCCAGGTACTTAGAATGAAAATAGTATCCAAATTTCCCCAGCAGTTAGTAAAGCAGCCGATAGCATGGTTTGGGCTGGAAATTGTTCTCCAAAGGTCATCCCATGATGGAATTCTCAGCCTTGCAGAATGCCAAGCATGTGCTAAAAGGCTGCACATTGAGGGAGATGCATTCTCTGCTGCCTTGCATCATCTTGTTCACCATAATGTGTTCTTATATTACCCAGAGGTTCTTCCCCAGACAGTATTCTGTGACCCCCAGGTAGTCCTCACCAAGGTGACTGAACTAGTGCAGTACCACCACAAGCTGAGAAATAATCCTGATAAGAGAGTGGCAGTTACAGGTGACTGGATCATGTTCAGGGACCATGGCCTGTTGAGAGTGGAGCTACTGAGGAAGTTTCCAAAGCACTACAAAGAAGGCCTGTTTGCTCCACAAGATCTGCTGGAGTTACTGGTGAGTGTTCGTGCAATAGCTATGATCAGAGATGGTGAGTACTTGATGCCTGCTCTGCTGCCCCACCTGGACTCCACCCAAGTGTCCAAGTACCTTGAAAGAGGTGCCTCCCTGATAATCAGGCCCACCCAGGGCTGTATTCCTAGTGGTCTGTTCTGCTGTCTTGTGGCCCATCTTTTATCCCCAACCAACCCATCTCCTTGGAAGGTGTGCATGGAGAGAGGCAAGCCATTGTGTCTCTATCGCAACTGCATCTCCTTTGAGCAAAGGACCTCTACTAAAATTGTGACCCTTGTTAGCACGTTCTCCCATATTGCACTCCATGTTGACAAAGCTTCTAACAAAATGTGTAGGGAGATAAGAGGTCTTGTCCACAGTGGTATCAAGAGTGCCTGTAGTGTGCTCAAGTACAGCCATGTCCAGTTTGAAGATGCCTTCATGTGTGCAGGAGCCCGTTGTACCTCAGACCCTCCTCATGTAGCTGTAGTGGTATCAGGCAACAAGTGGAGGTGTACAATCTTGGGACGTCAGAGTGGAGACCTGAGTGAGGATCAGCTGATGTGGATGCATGAGAAGAGTATTGTCGAATCCTTATCTCGAGGTGGGTGTGGTCTAAGTGTATTATGTAGCTAAACACTGTTTGTTACCCCCATACAGCTCCTATGTCCCTGGACAGTGAACCATCATTACCACACCTCTTGGACAGAATAGCAGCTATGATTCCCCACAAGTATGAGACAGTTGGACTTCAGCTTGGCCTCACACTAGGTGAGCTTCAAGTGATAGGTCCACACCATCCAAGCCTGGAGGACCACCACAGAGCATATGGTGAGATGTTTGGTGTGTGGAGGAGACGTGGATTACCTCCTTACACCTGGCGGACAATCATTGGTGTGTTGAGGTGTGCTAGTGTTGGTGAAGTCCAGTTATCTGATGATCTGACCTCCTGGATCACAAACTGACCATTCTAAGACCTCTGTTATCTGATCTATGAACACTGTAAATGTTTGTATTATATAGCAGTGTTGTACAAGTACATTCCAATTGGAATATGATGGCTACCTGTCATTTTTCGAGGCAGTGAATGAGTTTCATACACCTGCAGTGGCTTTAAGTGTTAGATTAAACAGTTTCACATGTCAGATGTAGTGTGCATGGTACTGTCAGCTGAACCAGAGGCTGCTTGTTCCCATCTGTAGTCATGACAGCAGCACTCACTTTGTTAGTGTGTCCTCACATGCTAGAGAGGCAGTGGCCACTATAGGCCTATGAAGGGTGGGGTATGGAGGCAATGGACTGCCCTATGGAGGGTGGGGTATGGAGGCAATGGACTGACCTATGGAGGGTGGGGTATGGAGGCAATGGACTGCCCTATGGAGGGTGGGGTATGGAGGCAATGGACTAACCTATGGAGGGTGGGGTATGGAGGCAATGGACTGACCTATGGAGGGTGGGGTATGGAGGCAATGGACTGACCTATGGAGGGTGGGGTATGGAGGCAATGGACTGACCTATGGAGGGTGGGGTATGGAGGCAATGGACTGACCTATGGAGGGTGGGGTATGGAGGCAATGGACTGACCTATGGAGGGTGGGGTATGGAGGCAATGGACTGACCTATGGAGGGTGGGGTATGGAGGCAATGGACTGACCTATGGAGGGTGGGGTATGGAGGCAATGGACTGACCTATGGAGGGTGGGGTATGGAGGCAATGGACTGACCTATGGAGGGTGGGGTATGGAGGCAATGGACTGACCTATGGAGGGTGGGGTATGGAGGCAATGGACTGACCTATGGAGGGTGGGGTATGGAGGCAATGGACTGACCTATGGAGGGTGGGGTATGGAGGCAATGGACTGACCTATGGAGGGTGGGGTATGGAGGCAATGGACTGACCTATGGAGGCAATGGACTGACCTGGACTGATCTATGAATGTAGCAGTTCTTACAATTTTCAATAAATATGGGCTTCTCGGAGAGTGAAATCGGCCCCACAATCATTACATTAGAGTTCTTTACCATGTCCCTCTATTATAGAGGATATGCAATTGATCAGTTCACATGTGACGTGTATTGTTTGCTGTACTACTTCCCTTGTGTACCGGTTTATGTAACATACTCATTGCTCTTGTAAAAAAAAAAAGACGGAGCTTCCATTTATGTGCTACCATGGAACTCATGCATACAAATATGCCCCTCTGGCTCCTAATTAGATATATACAGAGTGTTCCACAATCAAGGAAAATTATTTATAAACTAACCACAAGCAGTTAATTAACTTAAAATTGTTGATAAATGCTCTATTTACGTGAGCTTAAATGATGATGTAAACAAACTAATTATTTAATTTAATAAAATCAAACAATTTAAATTAACGAAAACGAATTAATAATTCCAGATAACCCCAATTAAAATACCATTTTAGAGGCATCCAAAAGCTCCAACATTTCCTTGACTTTAAAAAAAAATATCAACTTGGCCGAATTTATTAATAAATTCAAACCACTAAATCGAGATACAATGACCCCTAAATCAAGTACATTGCGAAAACAAAAAAATCAAGATTTCAATCTTGAATAGTTTCTAAACGGAAGCAGTTAATTAAGTACAGTTTGCAGCTTTTAGCTAACCACCAAACCTACATTTATTAACATTAGTAATATTGAATAGGGGTCTTGGCACATTAATTAACCATTAAAAAGATTTTATTTCCCCAGCATGTCTTCTTTTGCTGTTAGAACTTTTATCCACAATTACAAGTTAATTAAATGCTTTTGGTTAACTTATAAACAATTTTCCTTGATTGTGAAACACCGTGTATAACAATAATTATATATTATGTTATATTATATGTACATATAGGTTTGCTACCCACAATACAAATACATATGGTCTTGGGGGGGGGGGGGGGGGGGGGGAGGTACCTGGTGATATGTGATCTTGGGGTACCTGGTGATATGTGATCTTGGGGTACCTGGTGGTATGTGATCTTGGGGTACCTGGTGATATGTGATCTTGGGGTACCTGGTGATATGTGATCTTGGGGTACCTGGTGATATGTGATCTTGGGGTACCTGGTGATATGTGATATGATCTTGGGGTACCTGGTGATATGTGATCTTGGGGTACCTGGTGATATGTGATCTTGGGGTACCTGGTGATATGTGATCTTGGGGTACCTGGGGATATGTGATCTTGGGGTACCTGGGGATATGTGATCTTGGGGTACCTGGGGATATGTGATCTTGGGGTACCTGGGGATATGTGATCTTGGGTTACCTGGTGATATGTGATCTTGGGGTCCTGGTATTGAGTTACTATATATGAACTGTGTGTGCAGTATTTGCTGTACCATTTTACTTGATGTATACTAAAAATTGCAGCTGAACATTTATTTTAAAAATTGTAAAATGTTTCATTACATAATATGTCCATCTTTTAAATCACCCTACGTGTGTATCAATTTATTGTGATATCTTGAGCCGCGATACCTCACACATGTAGCCCATCACATCCTCCAAATCCCATAACAGACAATAGGCCTCATCACATGCCTGTGATGTTGGTCGCAATGATATACCAGTACATGTTTGATAATGATTATGTACTTTGTGTCATGAACGCTATTGAAGCAAACAATACCAAGCACAGGTTATTTTAATGACAGCATTACTGGTTATACTGATGTATACAACTGTACACTAGTAACTTTAAAACACAACAGGTTCAAACTAGACTGATAAAAACAAAAACAATACAAGAGGATCTAATGTGGTGAGCAGTTAAGGCTTATAGCTTTCTCTTGTGGGCTTTGTGCTTCTCTGGAGATGTTACGGAAGCCACTTGTTCAGTTGGTGGCGATCTTAAGGCATCAGACCAGTCCCCAGGCACACACACAGACACAGAAAGAGGTCTGTCCTTAGTCTCAGGGACCTCAGCTAGCTTCTCTTTCGATTCTTTTTCCTTTTTCTTTTTGCCCTTCTTGCTACCATTGGAAGATAAGTCTGCATGGTCTGGGGACTTGGCTTTGCCTCCAGATGTCTTGATTTTGAAGGTGAAAGGGTTAAGAGAGAAAATTACATCATTGCAACAGTACGGTACAGCAGCAACGTAATTATTACTTTGACACACTATATAGCAGCACATATAATTAAAAGCTTGCTACGCACTGAATTATTTTACTATACTGCAGGTCCTGTAAGCATGAGCACTGTACTGCTGTGTAGACACTAAAACACTGAACCCCTTGGTATGTACTTGGGTGGGCGCTATATGCATGAACAAATGGCAAGAGACATTTAAACAGGTATCATTAATTGCAGATAAATGACAAGAGCCCTATTCTACCACAACCTATACCATTGGCCTGTGCCATATGAAGAAAAAACTTCCATACGATATTTTCACCTTCAGGTCAACTTCTGATTGTAACTTCGTTCTCCATTTCAGTTATATTGACTGCATTGTATAAGGTGAAGATAAAAAGTGGAATCAAATGTTGCACCGTGCCTTAATGAGATCTATAGCAGTTGTGAAGGTCAGTGTCCAGAGGTGGCATTGCAAATGTTCACTGAAAGGCACAACAGTTACAAAGAAAAGAGCATGTTTTTAATATAGTCAAACCCACATTGTACAATAACCTTTTGAGGTAAAGAGGACACATTCAGACAGCTCAATCATCATTAATACATTTGCACAGTATGAGGTTCTCCATTTTAGTTAAAATGACTGCATTGTATTAGGTGAACATACATGTAAAAGTAGAATCAAATGTTGCACCGTGCCTTAATGAGATCTATAGCAGTTGTGAAGTCAGTGTCCAGAGGTAGCATTGCAAAATTTAAAACACAAATTGGTTGGCGAACAGGCCAAGCTATGCGTGTGGCATATCATGTGACCTCCTAATTGAATGAAGGTCTATGATGAGTTGTCAACTGTTCTCACAGAAGTAGAAGCAACATTGAATTCAAGGCCTCTTACATATGTCTCATTGGAGGATCTGGATGAACCCCTGACTCCATCTCATTTACTTGTAGGGCACAGATTAAAGAACCTTCCAGACCATTCGATTTGTCATGATGATCCTGAGTATGTACCACAAAGTTCAGCACCTGTACTCTCGAAGAGGATGAAGCACCTCAGCCAAGTATTGGACCACTTCTGGAAAAGGTGGAAAAGAGAGTATTTGGCTGAATTGAGGGATGCTCACCGATTTCAAACACAGTCGAATGGGACACATCACATAAGCGTTGGAGATGTGGTGTTAATTCACGATGATGATCACCCCAGAACATTTTGGAAGCTTGGCAAAGTGGAAGAATTAATTTCGGGGAATGATGATGCTATTCGAGGAGCATTAGTTCGTATTCGTGCAGGGAACAGCCACGCCTTTGTGAAGCGTCCAGTTCAGCGGCTTTATCCTGTTGAAGTCAGTGACGTCAAAGACACAGTTACAACTGAAGGAACAGAACACCATCAATTGCCTGTTTCTAACCAAGCCACAGCTGAGCAAGAGGCAAGGATCCGTCCTCAGAGAGCAGCAGCAATGCAGGCAAAGCAGAAGTTAGAATCATGGGCTAGAGATCTGAGCAATTCCATTTAGACACAGTTGACTACTACCTAGTCAACGGGGGGAGTGTACGGAACATTGATGACGTTAAGTAATTTTGCTCACGTGATCGGTTATTGTATTTGATTATTAATTATACATTTGTGGGAATAGAATCGTGAGGCACGCGCGCTCTCGTAGAACGTCGCTCTGAGGGACCGGCAGATTTGTTTGATTTCGTACATGTACTCCTTTTTAAATATTAAATAACATGAGTTGCGTACATGATATATTGTAGTGTTAGCTCAGTGCTCATTGATACTCTGAGCATTACTAGTACATGTTGGTCCATACTGTATATTAAAAGTTACGTTTGCACAAGAGTGGAAATTATACGTTCTAGGTACGACGTTCTTCATTGCATTTGGAGACTCTATGCCAGCATGTTTTGGTACCATCGGCAAAGGCATGGACACACGGTACCCACTCGTTTTGATGCATTGCAATTCAAAAATATTCTCACGCTGAAAATCAGCGGTTCTTTTATAGGAGCGAATACCGTCGATACTGCGATGCCCCGTTCGTTCCATAACCAACTGCTCGTCAACTCCTGACTGGTACAAGCGGGTAGCAGCAGTGGCTCTCAATGAATGATTGGTTTTAAACGCACTTATTCCCGCAGCGTTGCACATGCGAGCTTATTTCCGGTGTGCTGTCCACTTGTGGTAGGCAAATCTGACGGCAAGTTCAAATCGGCAACTTCATTCATCCAATTTAAAAGCTTCATTCACATCGGAACCATCGCATAACCAGTCAAAAAAATTGGCACCAAGGATATCCAATGTATACCTTCAAACGGTTGCTATGTACGTATCTAATTGCTGCGTTGAGTATTGGTTGCTACGTACGCGTTGCTATTGTCTAAATTGGTTAGACACTGTCACCTTCGGGATCCACGTGATTTAGAATCCCTCGGGCCCTTAGTAGCGCCCTCGCTACCGCTCGGGACGCTACAGCCCAGGGCCCTCGGGGATTCTAAATCACATAGATCCCTCGGTTTCAGTGTCTAACCTATATATATATGTAACTTCCTAATCTAAACAGTCTACATGTCCGAGGCAAAGTATCTAGACAGCATAGCTATTATTATTATTATTTTTTAAAATTTAAACATACACACACATTCACACACCTTTAATAATATGCACACAACACATCTAGTTTGCATGCTACACATACATGGATATACATAGTGTTAGTATTTCATAAACGCGTGGCACGCTGTAAAAGAACCTTAAATGTAGTGCATACATCTACTTGCATACCGTTCTAGTATGCTTGCTTGCAGACTCAGGGCTTTTCTGCTGCAACTGGAGTTGCCGAACATATGCAACTGGAATGCTAGCTAGCTGCCCAGATGGTGTTCTGACAATGATGTGACCTGTGGACAAAAGATGCAAACACAATAAACGTCCCACCCTAAGCTCTCTCAATGCCAATCCATGTTCAGACCTCTCTAAATAATACTGCTTAATTATGTGCAAGAACGCTTTGCTGAGAAAGGTGCAACATAATTTAAAACAAGACCTCAATACCAAATAATATTTGCCATGGAAAAAAAAAAAACAGTGCACAAGGATTAAATTTAAAAACAAAAATCAACCCACTGTCAATTCTTGTGGTTAATAAGACACTAGTTACTAAACCACATTCGTACCTGCAGGTGCACCAAACATGTTAGTGGAGGTGCTTTTCCGTAAAATCCTCACGGGCCCGGCACTCTGGATGGGCTCAGCTGTGGCACTCTTGGACAGCCGCGCCTTCTCCTTGCCCTTCCCCTTCTTCTTGCCCTTGCCCTTGTCCCCAGACTCGGGGGACTTGCTCCCACGCGGGCTGTCCGCCTCGTCCAGATTGGCCAGTTCGTGCAGCTCAAGGTCGGCCGACTCCCTCCCCAGCGATGTGTGGGAGAGGTCACCAGGTCGCTTGTTGATGATGACCTTAAAAGGCGAACCTGGTACGTGCTCACCCGACCATCGTACAAATATGGAGAAGGTGCCAGCCATCTTGGGTGAGTAGTAAGCACTCAGGGTCCTCTTGTCCTCTGGTTGGGGCTCCGCAGTAACTTTGAAAGAGTCCTTTATGCCGTGCACCTTAATTAGAAGTGTACCCATCCCGGCATTGCGTGTGTCGATGGTGAACTGACCTGCAATGAACACAATGATACACGCGCATGAATTTACATTTACGTGTGCATATAAATAACTCATCAAATAATTTTAAAGTATATTGTAAAGTGTGTAGATGTACAATGGCACACTAAGTAGATTGAACAAGCCAAAATTAAACTTATTATACTACAAGATATAAAAAAATTCTCTCTGAGATTTCAAGTTAGTGATATACAAATCCTATATGGAACCTACATGTACTATCATAGGTTCCAACAAGTGTTCCCCCCCCCCCCCCCCCCGCATTCCAATTAGTGTATTGCATGAACCAGAGATCAGCCATGCCTGAGTAAATATACACCTACACAGCAGCCCCTAAGGGTTTTTTCTTTTTGCACATCGTCTGACTGGTCAAATATCTCATAACACAACAGCACACATCATGACTTGAAATTGTGTGCCCATAGATTTCAATATAGGTGCAACAAGACACTCTATAAAGCTAAGGTTACGCTACTCATGGTCAGCATGAACATAGATACAATTTAGCACCCAAGAGACCACAGAGTATACTCATCTCACCTTCATCTCCGACAAAACCATTTTGCAGTCCGGGGCCAAACACCTTCACCATACCAGCATTGGGGGCGGGGTGGACCTTTAGCTTAAATGGACTCCCAGGAATGTGCTGCTCGGACCACACCACCACCACAAAGTACTTGCCGTGCTTCAAGGTGTCGCACTTGATGGAGTACAGACCTTTGCTCTCGTCCGCCATGAACACGCGTGGGCGGTAATCCTCCGGGCCCTGCACATACACCCTCAAGTTGCCATGCCCCGCCTCTTTCGTGTCCACAAGGAAATCGATCGGGTTCCCGGAAATCAGTACAGCGTTGAGGTTGAGCGCCCCCCCGTAGGCACGACACTTGGACGCATCGGGACCGGACATGACCTTGACCTTAAAAGGGCTACCGGCAATGTGCTTGTCGTAGCAGGTGATGGCGACCAGGTAGGCACCAGGGAGGGGTGCGGTGTACCTTGCACTATAGCTGCCGTCGTTGTTGTCGTTGACGACGACCTCGGCAGAGGACTGGACACCGCTAACCGATACCTTCAGGGTGCCTTTATCCAGCAGACCCACTTGGCTGGATATGATTGTGAAGGAAGCCTGCTGGCCAGCTATGGCGTAATTCAGACCCGAACCGGAGGCATTGCAGATGCTACCATCCGTACTGCTTTTCACCTCCACGACCAGGGGGCTGTTAGGGATGGGTCTGTCCCCCCACAACACGTTTAACACGTGCTGCCCAACTTCCCAGGGAGTGAAGCTGACTTCGTGTGTGCTCGGTTTTGTCTCCCGAATGTCTACGTTGTACTGGGCCGCGGGACCCTTGGCAACCACAGACAGCTTGGCCTCCCCGGCACGGAGGGTTACCACGGTGAACACAGTGGTCTCGCCCACTTTTGCGCTCTTTGTCGTGACAACCTGCCCGTACATCTTGCACAGCGAGGCGTCGCATATGCCCATCCTGACGGGGAAGTGAGGGATGTTGTACTCTGCCCAGAGGAGAGCCACCTCCACCACACCAATCCTGCCGGCCTCCAAGTGCACGTTGTACGTATCCTGCCCCTGTGCCTTTATGCTGCACGTCGCTAGGGTGCTCGTGGTGTTGCCGTCCAGCGTGAACGACAGGTTCCCAGGCCCAGCCCCTCTCGTCTTCAAAACGAATTCAGCCGTCGTGCCGACCTGGATCACGGTGGGCATGTCTCCCAAGACTTGGCACTTGGATGGGTCCACCACCTTGAGCGTGAATGGGCTCCCGACGACACTGGACCCGGCGCAATCCACAAAGACCTCGTACGCCCCGGCCTCCACTGGTGTGAAGCTGGCCTTGTACCTCCTCCCTCCCTCTTCTTCTACAACCTTGATCTTTAAATCAGCAGAGGGCCCGTGGGCGACAGCCATTAAACTGTCCCCTGCGTCCACCTTCCCTGTAATCTCGAAGAAGAACACCTCGCTGATGAGGGCACACTTCTTCTGGCTGTCTAGTCCCGAAATCCTAATAGAGGCGGAATCAGTGACCTTGCACTGGAATGGACTGCCCCTGACACGGTACTCGTACAACAAAACGTCAATGGACAGAACGCCAGGCTTCGTGGTTCGGTAGGAGTACTCAAATTTTTCTCTTGTGGCATCAGAGAGGGATTTGATGGTCATGGGTTCACTGAGACTCTCAGTAACTATGACGACAGGGGAACAACTGCCAGCCAGGCGAGTGTCCACAGTAAATTTCAGTTCCTGCCCAAGAGGGAGGCCACTCTTGGGAGCGAGCAGATTGGAGACCACACACTTTGACGGATCGATCACATTGAGTCTAAAAGGGCTGCCCGGGATCCCTACCCCATCCCATGTTACTCCAATGGTGTAGTACCCGATCGCCTCCGGGTCGAATTTGAGGTGATGCAGTACGCGCTTTCCGCGCTCTTCGACAGCGTAGATCCTCACTGCCTGGTTTTGCGAGTTAGTAGCGACCACTCCTAGGTGTCCGAACCCAGCATCGGTAGTGTCAATGTTGAGCAGGATGGGTGTGCCTATAACGGACGCTGCCTTCTCCAAGGGCGCCCCAGAGGCCATGCACTTGGATGCATCGGGGGCGGGCTTAACCACCAGCGTGAAAGGACTGCCGGCGATGGGCTTCTTCTGGCAACTGATGAGCAGCGAATACTGCCCCTGCTCTGGCGCTAATATCCTCAACGTGTAGGAACCGTCGTTGGTGTCCTGGATGGAGAGCTTAGGGAGGCGTGGGTCACCCTTGGGTACGGTGTCGCTGGTGCAGTCTGCCATAAGAATTCCCCTCTCCACCAACCCAGACTGGTGGGCGTGGATCTTAACCTCCGCCTGCCTCCCGCACACCACGTAGCTCATTCCCTCTCCTACCGCAGTCACCGCAGAAGCCGTGAGCTCCTTGATCACCTGGAACTCCAGCGGCGCCCCTACGGGTGCTCCGGCGAGGGTAACCATGACATCGTGCTTCCCTAGCTGGTAAGGGTTCAGCACAGCAGTGTAAATTCCGGTGGTGGCGTCTCCTTCCACGGGCACGGCGTAGGGGGCCTTGGGACCTGCTGCCTTCAGCTCCGGCTTCCCTTGTCCGCTTTGGGAGCAGTCTATCCTGAAGCGTATGGCATCTCCCTGGTGTACGACACCTGACTCAATGCTGTGCTCACATGACCAGCTACCCTTGGAGGCATCCACGAAACTGATGGCAAAGGAGGACTTGGGGAACGGGTGCCCAGCCCATGTCATCAGCATGTCGCAGGTCCCCACTGTGTCGCAGCTGAAGCAGACAAGGAAGCTGTCTTCGTTCTGTATCTTACCAACCTTGATTTGGACGGGGAGGTCACCCGATGTGGCTGTTGGGCTGCAAGCTAGCTCCCCAAGACCAGCCTTGCTTGCGTCCACCTTCAGAGATGCCATTTGGCCGACGTGGACCACCTCTGGTGATTCCGAAGTGATGGTGCAGGCATCGGGATCGGACACGAAGACAGAGAAGGGACTCCCACTGATGTGTTGGTTGGCGCACATCACAGAGACGACGTACTCCCCTAGCTGCTTGGGAGCAAACTGCGCTATGGCCACGCCATTGCTCTGGTCAACTTTGACGAGTGCGTTGTGTGTCTTGTGGACAGCGGTGATGGATAACTTGTGGTCCTCCTGCAGCACACCACCAATGGTGAACTTCACGGCCTCCCTCAGCCGACAGTAGCCAGTGACTGGGGTCACCTGAAATAGAGCTGGGTTGACGATGGTGCATCTCCACAGTGACCTCAGGAGGTTCACTTGTGCGTACGTCAGAATAAGCTCCATAACGCCCACCTCCTTGGGGGTGTAGCTCAGCTTCACTACGCCTTCAGCGACCTTGCTTATGACAAAAGACTCGATCTTCCCGTTATTCAGCTTGACTCCAGTCTTCAAAAGTGCCAAGTCCAACGTCCCCATGTTCAATGTGAACGAAAAGGCCTCACCAACATTGGCTGCATATCCGTCTGCACTGGGCAGGTCAACCACAGCTATGCCCGAAGGGTCAACAACAGTGAAATTGAAAGGACTGCCAGGTATTGGCGCGTCATCCCACAGCACCTCTATAGTGTGCACGCCAGCTTCCGTGGGTTCCAGCTTGATGCTACTGATCCTCTCACCTGTAGCCGAGTCGTGCTGCGCCGTGTACAGTTTCGACGAACGCTTGGAGCACTTCACTTTCAACATCCCAGTTCCAGCCAGCGTGGAGTCCACCTTGAATTCAAAAGCCTTGCCCACAACCTGGCCAAAAGGGTTCTCGACCGCACTCCCGTACGACTTGCACTTGGAGGCGTCAGGGGGAGGCAAGGAGTGAATCTGGAATGGACTGCCAGGGATGGGAGCCTCGTCAATGGAGATGCTTAAGCTGTACTGGCCTGCCACGGGGGTGGAGTACTGGACCTCATAGGTACCCTTCTTGCTCTCCAGAATGGTGACCAGCGCCTCCGAGGGAGTTGGCTTGAACGCGGAATGGCTGACCACTTTACTTTCAAAGCCTTGCCCGACGAGTTTGACGTGCACCATGTTGCTCTTGACAAGGTCCCCCACCGGACCGACCAAGAGGCACTTGGCTGGTTTTAACGCCACGCAGGTACCCAGCCCATCTCCCGTAGCAACAAATTGACTAGCATCGACGCCCTTTGTGAAGTCAACGGTGAAAGGACTGTTTGGGATGGAAACCCCTGCCCACCTCACATCAATGGAGTGCTTTCCGATCTCGTAAGTGGTGAACCTGACGTTGTACGTGCCGTCACTGCTGAACTTCAACTCGCCGAGGTACAGCGTCTTGGGTCCCTGCACCTTCACCACCAGCTCACCAAATCCCGCATGGGTGGCCTGCACCGTGAAATCAAATGGTTCGCCCACCTTTCCGACACCTGAAGCCAGCCCATGGCCATATGCACTGCACTGTGCTGCATCACAGACGTACACTGTGAATGGAGTGGAAGGCACCGTACCTTCAGCCCAGGTCAAGCGAACCGAGGATTCACCCAGGGCTACCGGTAGAAGTTTTATTGTGTACAGGTCTTGATCGCCCTTGGAAACAGTTGCTGTGGCAACGGATGTGTTGGACGAGGTGCACTCCAGCTGCCCTGGGCCTGCGCCCTTGGTGCTGACTTTGATGTTGTAGGGTGTTCCTAGCTGCAAGTATTTTGGCACAGAGTCCACCAGGATCTTCGAAGTATCCGAGGCAAAGAGGTTCAGGGGACTCCCCTTAATGTTTTCGCCCTCACAGGTTACTAAGACGGTGTGTTGGCCAATGTCAAGGGGTGTGTACTTGCAGAGGCTAAGGTTGTCATTTTGGGGGGAAATCGGGAGTTCTTGCTCCCGGGTCGGCGACCTCACCAACACTTTGAGTCCCTGCGTGTTCCCGGTGATGGAGAGTGTCGCTTCCTTCTTGACGATAAGAGAATTTCCATTTGCAGGGTCCTTGATTGACACGCTGCATTGGGTGGGGTCTATCACCACGACTTTGAATGGGCTTCCAGGAATGCCCTCGGCCGCAAGTGTCACGATGACGTTGTCACTGCCCAGCCGTACAGGTATGTAGCTGACCTCGGCCACCCCTGGGCCCTTCGAGACGACTTTGGCCACCTCTGCCTGACCATCAGGGTGTTGGATGGTAACCAGTAGGTCAGCCACATTCTGCAGTCCTTTGGCCTCCATGACAACAGGCCTGCCTATCTTGGCTAACTGGCCAGGCATGAAGTTCTTGCTGGTGATTACAAACGATCCCGGATCAACAACGTCCACGCTATAATGCTTCTCTGGGACAACTTTTGGCCCTTCCCATTTGACGTCAAGGGACAGCTTTCCGGGAGCACTAGGGGTGTAGGTGACTAGAAAGACGCCATTTTGTTGCTTCTCAACATTCACCGGAAGTGACGTTTTCTGACCCGCCATCACGGCGGATATTTTCGGTTCGCCCGTCATTGCTGCTCCGTCGACCTGAAAGTTGGCGGGTCGGCCCACAAAGGCTCTGGCCAGCCCCGACCCGCTGCATAAAATTGTCGAGCCTTTCGGAAGGAGTTTGGAACCTTGCAACTGTGACAAATAAATGGCTATGTTCAGCTCATCGACAGTAGGGTCAGCCATGAGGGACGCCTTGATGAACGGCTTCACCAGTAACTGCTCTTCCGCCACGTGCATCGCCTGCACGAGGTTCTCTATCGCATCTGCAGGGTCCATCTGACGGCACTTCGGGAAAATGCCGGAACCAATTGCGTCGACGAGGTAGGCCAGGTTTATGCCGCTGTTCCAGTCCGTGGTCAGGTTGGTGATATTGCGATCGGGTAGCACTGACCTCAGCCACCGCATCAGGTTCTCGTTGGAAGGCTTGCAGAAGTACGAGATGTAGGTCATCACACTTAACTCGTCCACATCTGGACTGCTGAGGACCGCCGCCTCCAATATCCTAGGAATCCCAAAGTGCTCCTCCGCCAGCCTGAGCCCAAGCTCGCAGTTGGCGAGCCCGTTTTGAGCGCTAAGGGTGGAGTACTGCGGACACGACCCGGGTTTAATGTGCTCTATGAGTGCGCACAGAGCCATCCCGCTGTTCCAGTCGGTGGTGAAGTTTCGGATGTTGTGCTGGGGCAGCACCGTGCTGGCCCACGCAAGCATGGCATTTTTGGTAGAAACCTCTCTGCCACTGCTTCTTATCTGGTACTGTCGGATGAGCGTCCATATGAGCCCCAAGATCAGCTTTAGGTTTCCTCCGTATATGTCTTCAGGCCCTAGGGGTTAAAGTTGAATTTGCAAGTTAATAATGCTAAACAAACAAAACGGTGGGTGGGGCTGAGCGGGACGGTTCAGTTGTATCTCCGAATAAGTCCTTACCTATATTAACAACTTTGACCTTCTCCCTCTCAAGGAAACGGAAGCAGGTGCCAAGGTTCTCAACTTTAACCGCCTTGATGGTCGGGTTCTTGTTGTACGGACCGACTGTCTTCATGGAAATGTTTTCCAGCAGTTCTGCCAGTATCGTGCCATCCTGCAGATCCGTCTGCAGGCTTTGCACTTGCTTGTGCGAAGTCTTCAGCTTGCTACGGAACGAAGAGTTTATCCAGTTGGTAAAGGTAGTCTCTTGGATACGCTTCCAATTTTCGTCGACTGTTCGTATCATAGCTCTGGTTTTTACTACTGAGGTCAAGTTGATTAGTGATGATGGTCCCAAGGATTCGTTCTCTTCATATCATAAGCGCAGAACAGCTAAGTAGTTTGAGTACCACGCCTATAATAAGTGCGCATGCGCATAGAACAGTATGGTCTATTGCAGAGAAGCGGATTAAGAAATTATCCAATAAAGCATGCGTGCAGTGGTGAAGTTGTCATAATTTTGTTTTCCTAGTGCATATACCGGTACAAGTACATGTAAGAACACTTACATGTATGTTGATCGCACTTCTAAATATTCATCACTTGTTATTGTTGACCAATTAATCACATTCATTGTGTTGACCTGAATCTAATAACAGTTGCATATGCTATATGATCGATACGGTTACGCCCTTTTCTTGAACTCTGGGTTTTTCGTCTTTCTGGAGGTTTCCGTTGGTATCTGATCGTCGAAAGTCCTATTCAGCTTACGGACTTGACTTCTTATTTAGTTTTTGTTTTTTATGCCGGTCCGGGGGTTTAGTACCAATACGCAGTTGGTAAGAAGCAAAACTGAGAAGAGTTGCTTGTGCATGGTGCTGTCTCATGCTACGCGCGTCGTAGGCCTGTTTTGAAGCTTATAGAATAAAAACGCTTGGCCCGTAGGTTGCGGTTTTAACATGCATAATTATGAGACAGTTTTGTGTGGGGGCACTGGGGGGTTTGCAGTAAAGCTCCTATTTTCATGTTTGGCTATAAGTGTTATGTGTCGTGAAGTGTTTGGATGGCTGGAAAGATGTTCCGTCTTGACAACAGTTTTGTTCATCAAGCATGCAACAGAGAGAATGGATTACATTACATGTACTTCCACGTAGCGGTGATGTAATCCATCCACTGCTGTGGCGTGGGTCTGGGTACGAGACTAAGTAGAACGGCCTAAAAAAAACGTCTAAATTAAGCCGACTGTTTTGAAACCAGCGAGCTTTATTCACCTCCATCAAAGCTTTCTTCAATCATTCTGAAGTTCCCTGGTCCAGCAAGGGATCTTCAAATATATCAGCTTCAGTCATTATTTTTATACCAAGTTACAAGATCAAAAAAACCGGGCCGTGTCGAGCATCGAACCATTTTTTCACGGGCTTTGACAATTATAATCCAGTAACGCGGCAAGGGATCTATAGTCGTTGTCTCACAGCATTCATGTAGATTTGCATGTAATAGGACACACAAGCAGGCCCGTGCGCAGGATTTTGGAAAGGGGGCGAGCGGGGGGGGGGGGGGGGGGGGCGCTCCCCCCTGCGATAGGCCAAACACGAGCGGGGGGAGAAGATTGGGTGCAATATATATAGTACATGTATACATGTACGCAACTAATAAAATTCACCAAGTGTGCATGTATGCATGTATATGCATGTGCCCCGGGCCACATGTGCATGTGGGGCGAAAGGCGGGGCAGGAGGGAGGGACCTCTCAGTCACCAGCACCAGCGATTGTGTTTCAAGTGCCAGATAAATGCGTAAATTGTAATGAATTGCACTGCAGTGATTCTAGTGTAGTTTTGTAACGTCTTAAATGCAAAAAGTGTTGGCTTCTGGGGCAGAGTACAGCGGCCACAGCTCCATGCAGACCCCAATGATAGCTGGCTGGGCGAGAGGGGAGTAAGGGGACTGTGAGGTACCCCTCTCCCGCACCCTCCCCATGATGACCATCAAAGTTTGCCCCCCCCCCCCCCCCCCCCCCCCCCACTTTTAAGCTCCTTCCTACGCCGCTGCTCCTAAATGGATTCTATATATCACACCTGAGGTGCCCATTATCGCTTACGCTCGTATATGTATAACGCATGCGAATAATTAATAGCAGCAGCCATACTGATCAGTTTTAAAATACTTGCTAGCCTAGAATCTCTATTCATCTGCGGTAGCGACCAATATGTCTTCCTGTCATCTATAGAATTGGGAACGCGGGGCCGGGTCAGTTGTGATTGCATGTGGTCAGTTGAACATAACACATACCTGCAGCTATGGTATGCACTGCAATTAAATCAATGGAGTATATGAATCAACTGAACACAGCTTGAGTAGAATGACTTACGTGCTAATGTGTAAGCAATTAAGGGCATTTGAGTGCATTGTGTTAGAGGGGACAGACAGACAGGCAGACAGATGGATAGAGTCATGTAAGTCAATAGTATACTCGTATTGTGTACGTACAAACTGCAGAGTTGAACAGATTTGCAGTTAGAGTTGCACAATTTTCGGGAAGAACAAATTAATAATCATAATTATTCTATATTTAACAACTGCATGGTTTATGCACAGCCATGGAGCGTTAAAAATGAACCTTCAAAACTTACGCACTGAACACATGCAAAGTTGTATAGTGTGTATTACGCATGTGTCGGTATAAGGAAATAAGAGCGGACAATTACGTATGCAAATATAAATATTGCAAGCATGTACTTACAATCTGCACAAATATAGAATTCAAGATATAAACAACGTGGGGGGGGGGGGGGCATAATGTAAACATAATGATTAGAGAAATATGCAAGTCGCTTACCCTCTTCATGGTACCCCATGAACAGGGGAATACATTTGATGGTGGCAGACAAAGATGCGATGCGAGTGAAACAAACGATAATCAGTTACAAATGGCCACTTACCTGTTGCAGCTGTGAGGTGATTAGAAGTATTAAACAGTATTATAAATCAAACTGAATGCGTTGCATTGTTACGTACCGCTGACTGCATTAGCGCAAATGAATGGCAGATGGTAAATTGCATCATTAAAACAGCAAATGAATTAAAGGGAAAACTTACGCACTGTGAGAGCGCGTGCAAGAAGATAAAGGAAGCAATGATTACATATAGTGCAATAATAATTAATATGCTACTTACTTCAGAAGGCTGTTCATTCATTTTATATTTCAAAATTAATTGTGATTATGAATCATAGAATGTACGCAGCTGGTAAACTTACACACTGCATATGATTTATTTACAGTAGCAATGAATGGTGTGATATTGGAAATTCAAGTATCGGCTGAGGCAGTGCAGCTTGACATGCAAAGACATTATGACTTACGCACTGTCATATTCAGTACCAGTCGTTCATGAAGGAACGGATTTTTTAAAATGACATGAACTGCATGCATTTGCATCAATAACTCACATCCTGTCACGCGATTATCCACGAATAATTGTTGTCATCGTTTAATAAAACTAAGTTATACCAGATTTTACATGAACACTTACGGGCTAAATAGAGCAGAGAATAATTTGTGAATCTATAACATTGACAGTGATATCAGTTTACTTACGCACTGCGAGATTGAGAAATATAGCGGCGGCAAATTATAAGCATATTATAGATCAACGGTTAAGTATTCACGAAGTGCTCACCAATGGTAGCTCCACATGCAACTCATCGTCTGCTGTGTTGGACATTTTCCGGTCACCGTCGAAGTAACTGCGCACCAGTGCTGATATAAATTCATATCAGGTGATATCGGTCAAGCTTTTTACTTAACCATATAAATTAATACCTTGTATAAAATCCTCGCGATCGCTGAAATCTTCGTTCACGGCCTGAATTTCGGCACCTTGCTCGTCGAGAAATCGATATCAGTCGATCCGTATAGTTCAAAAAAATAGTCACTTAATAAACGTACCATCGTCATTGTGCATCTGTCGGGCAAATGAAACGGTTTTTAATTATTTCAGTTCCTCGGCAAATCGTACAACTCATGCAAATTGACGTTCCCCTAACCTGTCAATCTCGTTCTACTGCTATTTGGTTCAAGTACCGGATATTAGATGCTGACTCGAGTTAATATATAATACTTACGAGCATGCAACGGCAGTAATCTATAGAGCTATAACTGCATGTATTTAAATTTGACTTACGAGCTTCAGGTTACTCTTCTTCCTATTGGGTCTGGCATCCGAAGATACGACCATCAGAACAACCAACAGAGCCACTACTCTCAGCATTTCTGGTTGATGTTGTGTTATCCGGCAGTACATACACTCGTGCTCAGCGCTGCGAGTTTATATACAATTTTTAACCGAGCAGTTAAAATTTTGCATGCGAAACATGATACCATTATGTCGCCGCGAATGTTCATCTATAGCTAATTAAACTAATGCGGTATAATATGCATGGTCGCGGCGCGCGGCGGCCCTGGCAGTCTTTAGTAAACATGTGCACTTTAAAACTTCAAGTTCAGACCTTTGTCTACTGTCCTAGCTGCCAATGATCTTATGTATCCTCTTATGGCTGCCACACGCTGTCACAGTGTTGTAGCCTCGAAGCTCTGCAGTGGCAAGTGCAACTTTTACAGCGCATACCAGGCCAGGGTGCATGTGGCTGGTTCCTGAGAAGATAGCCAGTTTCAGATGGTACATGTACAGTTTACCTGTTAACACATGCAAGCATATTGCTGGACTTGCTCAGACATGCATGTGATGTGTTATTAAGCGTGTATATCAGAAGCAGATAGTAGCTGTACTAATGCATGCATGGATTGATGAATCCTTAGCTGCTTAATGGAAACCATTAGTGCCAATGGTAAGACAATCAAGTTACTTGTGGTTACCTTGTGGCTTGCCCTGCTTTGCTTGTCAGGGTTGCAGACAACCTTTTTTTTTGTTGGGGGTGCTGACAAAATGCAAAAGCAGGTGAAGGGAGCTATAAGCCTATGGAGAGGTGGTGTGGTGAAGGGAGGGGGGGGGAGGGTATATTAGTACTTGTATATGCTTCTGCAATATAGAATATGTGTGCTTTAAAACTTTATTAGCATGAATATGGTTGCCACACACTGCCACAGTGCAGCCTTGAAGCCACTTTATACAGTGCATGGCAAGTGCAATGTACCAGGATATGGTTTTTTCCTCAGTGAGAAGATAGCCAGTTTCAGATGTTACATGTACATTTTACCTGTCAATACAAGCATTGCTGGACTTGCATAGACATGCATGTGAGGTTACGGCTCACCCAGAGGACTAAATAATGTGTAACTGTGTATATCAATAAAGAAGCTATAGTATAGCAATGTATGGGATTGATGAATCCTTAGCTGCTTAGTGGAAACCATGCATAAGTGTCAATGGTAAGACAGTTACTTGTTGTTACCCTGTGGCTTGGCTGCAGAGTACCCTGCTTCCTGCTTCGCTTAGGCATCACGTGCCAGGGCTGTAGGCAACTTTTTTTCTTTGGGGGTCGGTGCTGAAAAATGGAAAGGCAGGGTAGTTTCAATTAATTCAGTGTATGCTTCTGAAATTATTGAACCCATGCGATTGAAAAGACCGGCATTCGGTTATGGACAGCAGTAGCACAATAAATGGAGATGATGCTATGATTTTCTTGGACCATAGGTGCACTGCAAATAATTTGATAAATATGCCAGTCAAACCAAACATTTTCATTCCATTGGTTTAAAGTGCTGGTTTAAAGTGCTGGTGGCTTGACGCCAAACCAAATCAATTATTAAGGTTTTATACGTCTAAACTTAACATATTGGTTTGTGGTTTTTTAATCATAGGTTTTGGATGGGTGCAAGGAGCATTTCCCTGAGCTGCTTCCCTGGGTGTCCTGGTGCTACAGCCAACACCCTTTACTATGGCATAAATCTGGTGTGCTGCACTCAGCGGATGGTGTCCAACAAAGTGATCCCCTTGGGTCACTGCTATTAACCTTGGTGTTGCATAAACTAATGATTAAGTTGGATGCTGAGCTCGGTGTAGATCTGTTCTTAAATGTGTGGTTCCTGGATGATGGTGTTTTGTGTGGCCCACGTGAAGTGATCATTCGAGCTCTGCAGATATTCATGGAAGATGTTCCTTCACTAGGCTTACATCTTAACTTAGCCAAGTGTAATTCGAATTGTCAGTTCAGTACACAGAGTTTTAATGTTCTAATCTTGGAGGGGGTCTTAGTCAGTGAGCAGTCCTTTCCACCTCAGATTACTAAACGCTCACATATCCCAAACCTGGTAATGCTAGGTGCTCCCATCGGTGATACAAAGTTCTGTTCTGCCTTTGTTGAAGAGAAGCGGCCGGAGGCCCAAGAACTACTGCAACTACTTCCCAAGTTGCATGATCCTCATGCAAGTAGCTGCAACCTTATTGCGCAAGTGTGGTGCATACTGCAGGTTGGTCCACCTAGCTCGTAGCACTCCTTCAGACCTTGTGACCACACCCTTGACAAGGTTTGATAGTGATGTTCGCAGTTGCTTTGAAGAGTGTGGGGCTATTCAACTAACTGAAGATGCATGGTCACAAGCATATTTGAGCATCAGTCGAGGGGGGATTTGGACTGCGCTCTTTAAGGCAGCATTCCCACCTTCTTCCTTCTGTGCCTCTGGGATCAGTTTAGCAGACATGGAACACAGAGTAGAAAGAGCTCGAGAGCAATTCAATTGCTCTGTTCCTGATAGTAAGGCACTCTTTCTCAACCATTATGGAATCCCCACCAAAGCAGGCATCCTTATCTGCAGTACTTGAAGACCTAGACCAAGCAGCCCTTTGGGAGGCTTCTCCACCTACTACCAGATCAAAGCCTTTCACTGTGACTGCCCCAGGAGCTCCTGATTGGTTAAAGGTAACTCCATCCCCCAGTCTGGGTCTGCGGCTGTCTCCAGATGAAGCCCAAGTTCTAATCAAATGGTGGCTGGGCCTCCCACTCTTTGAAGATGGTGCCACTTGCCCTCTGTGTGGACCTCAGGAGCCCCTGGATAAGCTAGGTCACCATGCCACCACATGTAAAAGAGGACCACATGTTTGCTGCCATCACAATGTTTTACGAGGCGTAATATTTGAATTTATCTGTCAAGCTCTGCTTTCTCCTGAGCTTGAGAAGGGAACTGGCATGGACCATTCACATTCCCAAACCTGTCCAGCTGATATCCTGGTCCCATCATGGTCCATGGCCATCCTGTGATGCCACAGTTATGAATCTGCTCAGAGCAAGCTTGATTCTGGGAGCAAGCTCAACTGTGGGTTCTTGACAGCAGAAAAAGAATGACCAAGAATGGCCCAAAGTGTGCAGAACTTTGGTGGAGTGCATTCCCCTGGCTGTAGAGACATATGGTGGATGGAGAGAGAACACCCATGAAACGTTCAACCGTACCAGCAGGAGGTTGGCAGTGAGCTCAGCCTCCAGTGAAGCCGGGGTGAGGCAGGACATGTGTGGAAGACTAAGCCTGACCTTGGTGAGGGAGAACGCTAAGGCTATCCTGGCAAGATCCAGCTAGCTGAGCCCTTGTGTGCTATATTGTGTAAGTATAATTTAATGTAAGTTTATAATAATACATATCTTGTTTTCTAGGTACATTTAGAAATCAGTTGACCTTAATTATGTGTTCATATGATAAATTTTTGTGCACGTATGGCATGAAGGGGCAAGTCGACCAACTGAAGCCAAGTTCATGTAATTGGTATAATATTTCAAATCTTCATGCCCATGTCCCCAAAGTACTGTCAACACCTATTTGACATCAGTGGGCAGCAAGAACCATAAGAAAGGTCCAGGCCAAGCCACCACTTTAAATGGCCACTTGAAATTGGGAAGGGACAAGCTGGAGACAAAGACCCTCTGAAGGGGTGACAGACAGCCATGATCCTGAATGAAGGAAGCAAATAGATGGCAGGCGAGCCTTGTCAGCGAGGGAGGACACATCCAGAATAACCTTGAAGTGGTGGTTATTCACAATATATTACAATAATAATTATAATTATAGTATACAATTTCAGAACACGGCCTGCAGACATTTTAGTTACCAATTGGGATTGTGCTGCCTTTGACATAACTGTTACATCCCCACTTAACTATGTTGGAAGCGGGCATGTACCAGGGTGTTTCAGCAAAGGCAGCTGAGCACAGAAAACATGACGAAAATGATCCCAAGTGTTCTGAATTGGGTTAGCAATGTGTACCATTGGCAGTGGAGAACTATGGGGCCTGGGGACCAGAGGCATTAAAGGCCATCTCGCAGGCAGCTTCGCGGTTAGCCATTCGTGGTAACACCCCCCAAGTCTAAGGTGGTAGCTGAGCTATATGGCCACCTCAGCCTGTTATTGATTAGAGCTAATGCTTGATCAAACTTGGTCCGTTCCTACCCCCAATCAACCCAACAGGACAGTTATCTGTGCATGTAGTTGTTTGTGTGTGTTTTGTGAGTTTGATTATGTATTTTGAAAAGTCAATATTGGTAAATTTGTTAATTATTATTATCATTACACAGCAGTAAGATATATAAATGCACCCTATTATTCCTAATTGTCTGGAACAATAACATCTGGAGAGGATGGCTGTGGCGTTGGCTCTTACTAAGTTGATGTTCAGCCTGCCATATAAGGCAGCTAGGACCTCAGCCTTAGCCCTGTTGCATGTCGAAAAACCTTGTTTTAAATTGTGGTACATCTACGATTGAGAATTTTAAATTCTTGTAATGCAACAAGTCAATGAAGCAATTGGACTGGTAATTAAATCGATGAGTGGTATACTGGCAGTGACCATCACATTACTCGAACCCATATTAAGGTTATCACAATTATGGAGGGGCTTCCCCCCCCCCCCCCCCCAAACATATAATTTGGGGGGCTACAGCTCACCCTGCCCCCTCCCCCCCCCCCCCCCCCCCCTGTTAGCACTCAGGTTGGCCAAGAGTGTCACGCAGTTTATTGTGGCGGGTTACTACATCTCCACCACACTTGCGGGTTTGCGCATGATGGCAAGCACTCTCCCAGGTAGCCTCATCCCCAGGCCATGTTTTTATTCAAGTTAGGGGGTGTTTTTCACCCCCGTAACTTTAATAAAAACAGGGCCGGAGGACAAGGCTATCTCCCAGGACACAGAGGCGACTTAATGTGGTGCGCAAATCGGACTGGGGACAAGCTGGATCAATTTTTGTAATCGCGTCCATTTGGTGCAATGAAGAGCTAGAGTGTCTGGACAGCACCGCGGGTGTAATTTGACTCCGGATTTGGTGTCGGCATCATTGTGCACTTAGCACCTCATATGCGCTTCGCACGCCCTAAATCCCAACGCCGTGCCTTTGGCACACATAGTTAGGAGTGACAAATTGAGCCACATGAGGTGTCTAGGTCCAGCCACCACTTGATGGCCACCTGGAACTCTGAAGGCTGAAGATGAAGGCCTAGCCCCTCAGAGGGAATGACTGACACCCAAGATGCAGCATGAGGGGAGGATTGCAAGCAACACTGACGCACAAAAACCCACTGAAATGAATATGTATAAATGAACACAAAACTATAGGCACGACAAAAAACTGCACTAAACAAGAGGCTGCCTTGCTATCATTGCACAGGCATTGTTCTTCTGCAATGCAATGGCTAACCTTTGATATAGCCAGCAAGATACTGATGAAACTGGCTGATCTGATCTGATCTGATCTGTTGGCCACCATTCTGGCCAGAGTCTTGAAAATTGGAATACTAGCTGTGCCCCAACCACCAAAAGACTCAACAGCCAAAGGAACAAAAAGTATATGTTCGGCATCTAAACTTTGTTCATACTTCTTTCGCTTTTGTTCCTCTCTCCAATGAGCAATGCAAAGTTGTTCAGACTGTGGATGGTGGTAAGCTAAAAGATGAACCTGTGTGGGGCTTACAACAGTGATGTCCATGGTCTGTTGGGAATCTAAATATCAGCCGATTTCTGCTTGATATAAGGGGATAAGTATGGTTTCTCCAGATGAGGTGAAATGGCTGCTAGAGAAGCCATGCGAAAAATTGTGTTGTGAATAGCGTTGTGAGGTCTTGTACAAACAGTTGCATGGTGCCCAGAACTACCTTGGTGATTTTTGCAATGTACTTGATTTAGGGGCAATTGTAAGATTTAATTGTTCAGTTGAATTTATTAACAAAAATTCAGCAAGTTCTTATTATTAACATTCAAAGGAAATGTTGGAGTAGCAGTTCTAGTGGTGAAGATAAACAGTCCCCCCCCCCCCCCCCCCCCCCCCCCCCCCCCCCATTTATATATATTGCCAAATATTGCGGGGCTGACCATAGATTAATAACCTTACGGAACGTTATTAATCTATGGGTTAGGGCTAATGAATTAGCCGGTAAAGCGTAGTCATATATGTATCTATGACATGGCATGAATATTACAGGTTAGAGGCAACAAGGGCGTTGCCTGCGAAGATGGGTAAACAGGCTGCAATGAATGGACCGACGATGGTTACTAGTACGCCTGCGCAGCACAATTACAAGGGCGTTGCCTAGCTCTGTTATAGCAGTTATCAAATAAATGGCAAAAAGCTCGGACGAGAGCTGGAAAAGAACCCAAGAGGTCACCTTCACCAACTGGGTAAACTCTTCCTTTCGCATTACTACAAGGACGTTAAGAAACAGGGTGCAAAGTCTTCAGACGGATCTGCAGGATGGCACGATACTGGCAGAACTGCTGGAAAACATATCCATGAAGAAAGTCGGTCCGTACAACAAGAACCCGACCATCAAGGCGGTTAAAGTTGAAAACCTTGGCACCTGCTTCCGTTTTCTTGAAAAGGAAAAGGTCAAAATCGTTAATATAGGTAAGTATACGATGTGGTAGCATTTGAGGTTCCTATACGACTAACAGCGGAATTTAGATAGTCTATGCCTATGGAATTATAAGTGGCTCGGGCCACTGCATCATATGTATCGCAGTTGTAAGATTGCTGCTGCGGTGCACAGCGTTTTAATAAGCAATTGTCGACGTGATGCCAGCGTAAAAGTTAGGGTTTCAGCGTCTTGTTTTAAAATAACAACGCTACCACCAAGAACAATAGCATACATTTATCAAACATTTTAGCATGATGACACGCTCGTTTAAACATAACATCACGAGCCTTTTCTTTCCAATGTAATTCATTCAATCACGAACCGCGATCACAAATTTATACGTCACACGCAGAGTATATGTACATATGTAACGCTGTACATTCGAGCTAGGGAAAGGACACGCTAGCCAGCCTAACTGTTTTGGTCTACTTCTTTGCAATAACATTTCAACATCATAAACGCTAAAAAATAATTTCAGGTTTTAAAAAGAAAGCAAACCCTCGATAATTGTATGCTGCAGAAGAAAACAAACGGTTAATAAAATTAACTGATTAACAGCCTACAAGTGCATTGCCTACGTTATGTCAGACTTCGAAATCTTGCTTTCATGTGGCATAAATTTATGTACATTCGAAGTACAGGTTGAAGAAATAATATCTTACAGAATTAAAATTGTGGGTGGGGGGGGGAAGAGGAGGAAAGGAAATAAACTTTACAATTGAAATGATGACTTAACCTAAAAGGAGTGCAGGAATGTTCACACATACATTGAAACACTCACTGCCATGTTTTTTGGTCTCAAAACAGAAAGTAATGTTAACTAACAAATGGCAGACTATTTACAGTGAGTAGGGACAAGGAGAGATACAGCACAAAAGCCCCAGTGCCTTTAAAGACATAATTTAGAGGCCACCTGAAAATGTCAAATATGCTGGTCAGGTGTGCCAAACAGATCCCCTCCTATTAAATGATGTCTGTATAGGCAGGTTGCGATGATAAAGTAACAGAACCACATTTGTAAAGTGCAATTTTGGGACCACAAAACATAGCAGCAAGGGATTGAACAAACTTAACGTAAGTGTCAGCCTCCTCAGATTTGGAAGGTGATTGAGGTAGCCAGGTTCCATCTTATAATCATTGCACGATTGTTGACACCCATGAGAACATGTAGCATGGACTGTATAATGTGGATTAGAGTTTGTTATTTTAAACAATGACGGCTTCTTGCTCAATATACTAATAGGGCCTGAAGACATATTCGGAGGAAACCTAAAGCTGATCTTGGGGCTCATATGGACACTCATCCGACAGTACCAGATAAGAAGCAGTGGCAAAGATGTATCTACTAAAGCAGCCCTGTTGGCGTGGGCCAACACACAAATCCCGGAATACAACATCAAAAACTTCACTACTGACTGGAACAGCGGGATGGCTCTGTGCGCACTCATAGAGCACATTAAACCCGGGTCATGTCCGCAGTACTCCACCCTTAGCGCTCAAAACGGACTCACCAACTGCGAGCTTGGGCTCAGGCTAGCAGAGGAGCAGTTTGGGATTCCTAGCATATTGGAGGCGGCGGTCCTCAGCAGTCCAGATGTGGACGAGTTAAGTGTCATGACCTACATCTCGTACTTCTGCAAGCCCGTAGCAGAGAAACTCATGATATGGCTAAAGGGCCTACTACCCGACCGTAACGTCACCAATCTGACCACGGACTGGAACAGCGGCATATTCCTGGCCTACCTCGTCGATACCATGAGCCCTGGCAGTTTTCCAAACTGGGGCCAGCTCAATGCTGCGGACGCCGTGCAGAACATTACTACGGCGATCGATGTTGCAGAAAAGCAGCTACAGGTCAAGGCATTCATTAAGGCCTCTCAGATGGCCGACTCTACAGTGGACGAGCTCAACCAATCCATCTTACTTCTCCGGTTGCAGGCAATTTATAAACCCATTCTGAAAAAACTCCAGTGCAGCGGTCCAGGTCTTACAAAAGCAGTTGTCGGTCGAACCACCAACTTTCAGGTGGATGGAGCGAAATTAAGTGGAGAACCGAAGATATCCGCTGTAATTACTGGCCAAAAAGGATCACTTCCTGTGAGCATTGTGAAGCAACAGAATGGCGTTTTCCAGGCGACGTACACTCCAAATGCAGCAGGAAAGCTCTCCATTGATATCAGGTGGGAAGGAGCAGTAGAGCAACATTACAATGTGGAAGTCTCCGACCCGGGATCATTTGTGATTACCAGCAAGTACTTCATGCCTGGTCAGTTTGCCAAGATAGGCCAGCCCATCATCATGGAGGCCAAAGGACTGCAGGACATAGCCGAGCTGTCAGTCACAATCCAACACCAAAACGGCAAAACTGAGGTGGGAAAGGTTGTCTCCAAAGGAGCAGGCACAGCAGAAGTAACCTACACCCCCACACAGCCTGGCACTGATCAAATAATTGTGCAAGTGATGGGGGCCCCTGTCAGTGGAAGTCCATTCAAAGTGGTTGTTGTAGATCCCTCTCAGTTTAGTGTGTCAACGATGGCCAAATTCCTGATCATCATGAAGGAGACAACTATTACAATTACAGGCAACCCTCAGGGACTGAAGGCTTCAGCAAAGTACCAGAACCGTGAAAAAGAACTTTCTATTGTACCCCAAAGTAACGGAACTAGTATCATCAAATACACCCCCACAGAAGCTGGTGAACACACCATCTTTATCACCTATGATGGTGAGCACATCAAGGGGAGTCCCCTCAGCTTTCCTGTGTGTGACCCTACAAAGTGCATCCTGATGGACTCTGTATCTAAACACTTCCAGCTAGGAACTTCCACACTGATTAAAGTCAGCACCAAGGGTGCAGGCCCAGGGCAGCTGGAGTGCACTTCGTCCAACACATCCGTTGCCACAGCAACTGTTTCCAAGGGCGATCAAGACTACTACGGACTGAAGATAACACCCATCACCATCGGTGAGGCAACAGTTCGCTTGACCTGGGCCGAAGAGATAGTACCTCCCAGTCCATTCACAGTGTATGTCTGCGATGCATCTCAGTGCAGTGCATATGGTCGTGGGCTGACTTCAGGTGTTGGAAAGACAGGAGAACAATTTGAATTCACAGTGAAGGCCACACGAGCAGGACCTGGTGAGCTAGTGGTGAAGGTACAGGGACCAAAGGCAGTGTACACAGCTAAAGTGACCAAGACAGGTGAGGACATCTATGAAGCCAGCTTTGTCACATCCGAGGTTGGACAGCACATAATCGATGTGAGGTGGGCGGGCTTTCCCATCCCTAACAGTCCCTACAAGGTAAATGTTATCGAAGGAGCTAATTCAAGCCAGTTCACCTTCACATCTGATAAGCTGAGCTCCTGTATAGTACTACAACCTGTGAAGTGCGTACTGGTTGGCCCAGTGGGAGACCTCCTAAAGAATGGCCTGCTTCAGGTCAAGCTAAGAGGACAAGGTTTTGAGAGCAAGCTTGTGGGACCTTCAGAGTTCAAACCGGTATCTACCGAGGCTCAAATCTCCATTGTTGAAAGCAAGAAGGGCAGTTATGAAATCCAGTACTACACCCCCAAGCCTGGTCAATTCAGCTTGAGCATCATAATTGATGGCACTGATATCCCAGGCAGTCCATTCCAGATCAAATCATTGCCTTCTTCTGATGCCTCAAATTGCGTAGTCAACCTTGAGGGTCTCTTGTACATTATTTTAGGGAAGTCGTTTGAATTTGGAGTCGATTTTACCAAAGCTGGAACTGGAGCACTTACAGCCAGAGCTGTCAACTGCAGCTGTAAGGTCTTTATCACCCAGCAGGAAGGGAAGAAATATACTATCAGGTTGGAGCCAAAGGAGGCTGGGATTCAAACAATTGAAGTGCTGTGGGATGAGATCCCCATACCTGGCAGCCCCTTCGTATTCACTGTGGTTGATCCATCTTCCATAGTTATTTCTGACCTTCCAGGCAAAGACTATGTTGCCAGGGTTGGTGTCCCTTTTACATTTGGCCTAAATTTAGGGTCCATGGATACAGCGTTTTTGAAAGCTTGGGTAAAATTGAGTACCGGCATGATCGATGCCTTTACTGTAAGTGGTAAGCACCCAGATGGTGTGGTGAAGCTTAGCTACACTCCAAAGGGCGCAGGTGAAATGGAGCTTTACCTGACATATGCGCAAGTGAATCTTTTGAAGTCAGTTTTCAAGTACACAATACTCAACCTATCTACATTCCAAGTGGCTCGCCCTGCTGGGTACTGCCGACTTAAGGACAGTGTTAAGTTCACAATTAATGGCCTAAAGCAGGGGGACCCGAAACTGTCCATCACAGCTGCCCACAGTGAGCTTGATGTACCAATAAAGGTCACGTTTGACTCCACTGTTGCGCAGTTTGCTCCCAAACAGCTAGGAGAGTACGTCGTCTCTGTGATGTATGCCAATCTTCACATCAGCGGGAGTCCCTTCTCTGTATTTGTGTCTGATCCTGATGCCTGCATCATCACCTCCTTTCCTCCAACTGTGGTCCACGTTCGGGAAATGGCCTCCATAATTGTAGACACCAGCAAGGCTGGACCAGGAGAACTGGCATGCAATCCTGCCTCCTCCCCAAAAGACCTGGCTGTACCGGTCAAAATTGTGAAGAACAAACAGGACAGCATTTTGTTCAACAGTGACACCATTGGCACCAGCGACATGGTGGTGACATGGGCTGGGTACCCGTTTGCTTCCTCTTCTCTACCGGTCAGCTTTGTAGATGCTTCTAAGGCCAAATGGACATGTGGACACAGCTTGGATTGTGGTGTTGTGACGCTGGGCGAGAGTTTCAGTTTCACAATAGACTGCTCTCAAAGTGGGCAGGGAAAACCTGAGGTGAAGGTTCTGAGCCCTAGTGGGCACTTTGGAGTTCAGGTGGACGATGACAGAAAGAAGGGGAATTATACAGCCATCTTGAAGCCAATGGAGCTAGGAAAGCATGAAGTTGCCATCACTCTAGCTGGTAAACCAGTTGGAAATGAATTTAAGTTTGAAGTCATTAAAAACACATCTCACTCTATCACGGTCCTCAGTGAAGGATTGGACTCCATAGTTGCCGGGAAGCTGTCAAAAATCACAGTTCATGCATCAGAGTCAGGATTGCTAAAAAGAGGCTTACTTGAGATAGAACTCTCCAGTAGCACCATACCCAAAGGAGACCCTCGGCTGCCTAAATTGACCATTCAGGACAACAGTGATGGCACTTATGTGCTGCAAATACTAGCTGCTGAAGTGGGACAATATTTACTGCACGTGTATTGGCTTAAGAAACCTGTCAGTGGCAGTCCATTTACTCTGTCAGTTAAGCCAAATTCAGACGCCTCCAAGTGCATCCTGTCTGGCAAGTTTACAGACATGACTACAGTGCCGGTGAGTGTGCCTGTCGAGTTCACTGTTGACACCACTGATGCTGGGCACGGACAACTTGTTGTGGCTGCCACAGACCCACAGCGGAGAGCACTTAGAGTTTCCGTTGTCGAAGATCGTGGCAAGCGGACATTGCACCATGTAAAGTTTGTTCCCCAGTCACCTGGAAGCTATACTGTCAACGTGACTTGGGATGGAGCAAGTATTCCCAACAGTCCACTAAAATTTAGTGCTATCAATCCATCCAAGTGCACAGTCTCCCAATTCCCTAAGGGTGCACTTCCACTTGGACAGTCCCTGCGTTTTACAGTTGACACTCACTTAGCTGGTGATGCTGCTCCTGTTGTCATGGTTTCCGATACATCAAACCAAAAACCAGAAGTGCTGAAGGCAACAACGGATGCCACTACACGCCTTTGTGAGTACGTATATAAGGCTATCAGGGTTGGCACTGTTACTTTCGATATCACATACAATGACAGTGCTATAAGTGGAAGTCCATTCAAAGTGGTGGTCGTTGATCCCTCTCAGTGTAGTGTGTCAATCAAGGACTCTCCACCCGGGAAGCCCCTTGTCATCCACAAAGAAGTAACACTGTCTGTGGCTGGAAGCGTGCATGACCTTCATGTCATAGTGAAGTCCCAGGGGGGAGAACAAGAGCTCTCTGTCACTACACAGAGTGATAGTCTTCGCCTTAGCAAATACTTTCCGTTTGAAGTTGGCCAACACACTGCCCATGTCACCTGCGGTGGTGAACATGTCAGGGGAAGTCCCCTACATTTTGTGGTGATTGATCCTGCAATGTGCATATTGAACTCTGTTCCCAGATACTTGCTTGTGGGAACTCCGGTTGCCATAACAGTCACCACCAAAGGTGCAGGTCCGGGGCAGCTGGAGTGCTCGTCATCCAACACCTCCATTGCTGAAGCATCCATTTTCAAGAACGAACAAGACTTGTACTCGCTGAAATTAACACCAGGCTCAATTGGTGAAACTCAAATTAGTCTGTTATGGGGTGAAGCTGTACCATCAACTCCATTTACAGTGTATGTCTGCGATGCATCTCAGTGCAGTGCATCTGGTCGTGGGCTGACTTCAGATGTTGGAAAGACAGGAGAACAATTTGATTTCACAGTGAAGACCACACAAGCAGGACCTGGTGAGCTAGCGGTGAAGGTGCAGGGACCAAAGGCAGTGTACACAGCTAAAGTGATCAGGACCAGTGATGACACTTATAATGTCGTCTTTACTACATCTGATGTTGGACAGCATACTATTGATGTGAGGTGGGCTGGAGCAACCATCCCCAAAAGTCCTTACAAGGTTGACTTCACCAAGAGGATTGACACCAGCTCATTCACAGTTAGTGGAAGTGGGGTGGGAACCTGCATAGCATTGAGGCCTGCTAAGTGCTCATTGGTCGGCTCAGTTGGCGACCTTCTGAAGAGTGGTCTGCTGCAGGTGAAGCTAAGTGGTGAGGGTTTTGAGAGCAAGACTGTGGGACCTTCAGAGTTCAAGCCTGTGGCCACACAGGCATTAGTCTCTGTTGTAGAGAGCAAGAAGGGAACGTACGAAATCCAGTATTGTACTCCAAAGGCAGGGCAATTCAGTTTGAGCATTACTATTGATGAAGTACAGATTCCAGGCAGTCCATTCCAGATCCAATCATTATCTTCACCTGATGCCTCCCAGTGCAGCTTCTATGGAAGTTCTATTGAGAGCCAAGTTTCGCATGTCCTGGGGAAGAACATTGAATTCAAAGTTGACTTATCTGGTGCCGGAATCGGTACTCTGACCACCAAGACTATCAATGGCAGTTGCAAGATATTTGTTAACCAGGAGGAAGATAGATTGTACAGCATCAGAGTGGAACCAAAGGAAGGGGGCTTAATTAAAATCGAGGTGCTGTGGGACGATGTACCTGTATCTGGGAGTCCTTTCAGTTTCACTGTGGTCGACACCTCTTCCATAGTCATCATAGATCTTCCAAACAGCAAAGACTATGTGGCCAAAGTTGGTGAGCCTTTTACATTAAACTTGAATTTGGGATCCATGGATGCAGCCCTTCTGAAAGCTGAGGCTCAGCACAGCAATGGAAAGGTTGAGCAATTTGTTGTCAGCGGTAAACTCTCAAATGGTGTCGTGACACTTTCTTACATTCCTAAGGAGGTTGGAGAATTTCAGCTTCTCTTGACATATGCACAAATTAATCTCCTTAAGTCCATTTTCAAGTATTCAATCGTGAATTCGTCCGCATTACAAGTCACTGTACCCTCAGGCTACTGCCGTTTTAAAGAAAGTGTGAAATTAATTATAAATGGAGTAAAGCAGGGAGACCAGAAGCTATCCATCACAGCAGTCCATAAGGCACACGATGCTGCTGTGAAGATCAACTATGACAACAATTCTGCTGTTGCGCAGTTTGCTCCCAAGCAGCTAGGAGAGTACGTAGTCTCTGTGATGTATGCTAGCCACCACGTCAGCGGGAGTCCCTTCTCCATTTTCATCACCGATCCCGATGCCTGCATCGTCACCTCACCTCCTCCATCAGTAGTGCATATAAAAGACCTGGCCACACTGATTGTCGACAAAACCAAAGCTGGACCAGGTGAATTTGGCTGTAGCCCAAGCCTACCAGCTGTGCAATCTAGGATTGTCAAGAATAAATACGACTGCTGTGTCTTTAGCTGTGACGTTGTTGGCACCAGCGACATGGTTGTGACGTGGGCTGGGTACCCGTTTGCTCTTTCTTCTCTACTGGTCAACTTTGTAGATGCCTCTAAGGCCAAATGGACATGTGGACACAGCTTGGATTGTGGTGTTGTTATGCTGGGAGAGAGTGTTCCTTTTGCAATAGACTGCTCACAGTGTGGACAGGGAAGACCTGAAGTGAACACGATGGGTCCAAGTGGAAGACTTATGGTGCAAGTGGACGACGATAAGAAAAGGGGATTTTATGCAGCTGTTGTGAAACCACAGGAACTCGGAAAGCACGATACAGCTATCACCCTTGCAGGGAAACAAGTTGGATCGCTCGTCGAGTTCGAAGTTATCAAAAACATTTCACTTTCTGCTACCTCATTGGTTGGGTTCACAGTCATCATTGCTGGAAAACTAGCCGAGGCCATGCTCCACGTGTCTGAATCAGGACTGGTGAAAAGAGGCTTATTGATGATAGAGTGTACCAGTAGCACCATACCCAAAGGTGACCCTCGGCTACCTAAGTTGACCATTCAGGATAACAGTGACGGCACGTACCTGCTGCAGATATTGGCCCCTGAGCCTGGGCAATACCTCTTGCACGTGTACTGGCTTAAGAAACCTATCAGTGGAAGTCCATTTACACTGCTAGTGAGACCACGCCCTGATGCCTCCAAGTGCATCCTGTCCGGCAAGTTCACAGACGTGACTACAGTGCTAGCGAGTGTGCCTGTGGAGTTCACTGTTGACACCACTGATGCTGGGTATGGCCAACTGGCGGTTAGTGCAACAGACCCACTAAGAAAAACTGACAGGCTTATCCCTGTTGAAGAGCTTGGCAAACGCACATTGTATCGTCTAAAGTTTGTCCCCAAGATAATAGGTGTCCATGCGGTTAACCTGACATGGGATGGAGTGAGTACTCCTGGAAGTCCACTCAAGTTTAATGCAATTGATCCATCCAAATGCATAGTCTCCCAGTTCCCCACAGGTGCCATTCCACTTGGACGAATTGTGATGTTTACTGTGGACACCCAGCTGGCTGGTAATGGTGCTCTTGTCGTCATGGTTACTGAAGGCATTGAACAGCCAGTGACCATGAAGGCAACCAATCCCCTTCCAACAAATATATACGATTATCGCTACAAGGCTACAAAGGTCGGAAATGTCTACTTTGACATCTTGTTCAACGACAACCGTTTAAGTGGAAGTCCATTCAAAGTGGTGGTAGTTGATCCCTCTCAGTGTACTGTGTCTGTCAAGGACCCTCCACTGGGGAAGTCCCTTATTGTCAAGAAGGAGGCAATCTTTTCCATCACTGGGAACATGCATGATGTACTCATTGTAATGAAGTCCCCGACCAAAGAAGTGGAGCTCTCGCTCATTCCACAGAAAGAAGGTCTTGGCTTCTTCAAGTACACGCCCTCTGAGATTGGCCAACATACTGTCATTGTCACCTGTGGTGGCGAAAACGTGAGAGGAAGTCCCCTGAACGTTGTAGTGGTAAATCCTGCAATGTGCATTTTGAACTCTGTTCCAAGATACTTGCTTGTGGGAACTCCGGTCGCCATAACAGTCACCACCAAAGGTGCAGGTCCGGGGCAGCTGGAGTGCTCGTCATCCAACACCTCCATTGCTGAAGCATCCATTTCCAAGAATGAACAAGACTCTTACTCTCTGAAGTTAACACCAGTTTCCATCGGTGAAACTTCAGTCAGCGTAACATGGGGTCAATGGACCATTTCGTCAACTCCATTCACAGTGTATGTCTGCGATGTATCTCAGTGCAGTGCATATGGTCGTGGGCTGACTTCAGGCATCGGAATGACAGGAGAACCATTTGATTTCACGGTGAAGACCACACGAGCAGGTCCTGGTGAGCCAGTGGTGGAGGTGCAGGGACCAAAGACATTGTATCCAGCTAAAGTGACAAAGGCTACTGATGACACATACAGTGTGAGTTTTGTTTCTTCTGAGATTGGACAGCACATGATTAGTGTGAGGTGGGCAGGTTTCCCCATACCAAACAGTCCGTACAATGTGCAGTTCCGGAAGAGAATCGACGCCAAAGCTTTCTCAACTTCAGGAAACGGGGTGAGGACATGCATAGCACTGAGACCTGCTGACTGCATGCTAGTGGGCCCTGTTGGGGATCTCCTGAAGAATGGTTTGCTGCAGATGAAACTGACTGGGCAAGGCTTTGAAGGTAGGCTTGTGGAACCTTCTGACTTGAAACCAACAACAAAAGAACTGCTATTCTCCATCATGGAGACCAAGGAGGGTACATATCAGATACAGTACTGTACCCCAACCGCTGGCCAGTTCATCTTGAGCATCATTGTCGATGAAATGCACATCCCGGGCAGCCCGCTCCTGATCCAGTCACTGCCAGCCCCAGATGCCTCACTGTGCAGGTACTTTGGCAGCCTATTCGACAGCACAACCATCTATATCATTGGGATGCTGTTTGAGTTCAGAGTAGATGTGACCAAGGCGGGAACTGGGGTCCTGACAGCTAAGGCAATCAACTGCAATTGTAAGATATTCATAACCCAGCACGCAGAAGGGGTCTTTATAATCAAGTTGGAGCCGCAAGAAGCTGGTCTGCATAAAATTGAAGTGCTGTGGGACAATCTCCCCATACCTGGCAGTCCTTTCAGTTTCACTGTGGTTGACCCTGCTTCCATAGTCGTTGTTGACCTTCCTAACAGCAAAGACTACGCAGTCAGAATTGGCGAGACGTTCATGTTCAATGTGAATCTCGGGTCTCTTGACCCATCCCCTTTGAAGGCAGAGGTTAGGCTGAGCAGTGGAAAGGTGGTGCCTCTGACCCTAAGCAGTAAACTTCCTAACGGAATAGTCAGCATCAGCTATGTGCCAAAGGACGCAGAAGAGTTCCAGCTATTCCTGTCTTATGGTACCTACAACCTTTTGAAGTCGGTCGTGAAGTACAGCATCGTTAATCAGCAGGTGCTCTCGTTTCAAGTCACGATACCAACTGGCTACTGTCGAGTGAAGGAAAACGTAAAGTTTACTGTTGGTGGTGTAAAACTGGCTGACCAAAAATTGACCTTTACAGCAGTCCACAAGGACCATGAAGTCCCAGTTAATGTCCAATATGTATTTAACAGCATCACAGCTCAGTTCGTCCCCAAGAAGGTTGGGGAGTACTTAGTGTCTATCTTCTGCAACGCTCGCCACATTAGCGGAAGCCCATTCAGGTTCATTGCCTGTGATCCTGATGCCTGCACCATCACTTCCAAGCTGCTAAAGGTAGTGCATGTTGGAAATGAGGTTACTTTGGCTGTTGATTCAAGCAAGGCTGGACCAGGAGAACTTGCTTGCAAACCGGTTTATACCTCAAATGACCTGGCTGTCCAGATCAGGAAGGAGCCGGAAGGAATTGTGTTTAGCTCCGACACGATTGGAGTGTGTGACCTGGCGTTGACATGGGCTGGTTACTCCTTCACTGGTTCCACTATCAAAGTTATCTTTGTGGATTCATCCAAGGTCAAGTGGTCATGCGAAAGGAGCATTCATAATTCCACTGTTATACTTGGTGAGAGCATTTCCTTCACAATAGACTGCTCAGAGAGCGGACAGGAGGCACCTGAAGTGAGTGCTGTTGGTCCCAGTGGCCCTTACGTGGTGCAGGTGATTGAAGATAGCAAAAAAGGCATCTTCCTAGCAATTCTGAAAACAGCACAACTTGGGAAGCATATAGTGATGATCACCCTTGCAGGGAAATCTGTGTGCGTACCCATTGAGTTTGAAGTTATCAATGAAGTTATTAAGGAAGTGATCAAGACGGAAGTTTCAACAGTTTTGAATGTGGTTCCAGCATTACCAAAAACGGTGGAGGTTGTCACAGAGGAGGTTACCTTTGCTCCAAACACCGAGGAAAGCACTACACTCGTTTCAACTTCAAAGAAGCAAACTCAGGTTAACACACAAATCACTACATCAGAAATAACCTTTGCCAGTGAAGAATTCGATTACAGCGATGAAACCATCAGGATCGCAGGTTTCGACTATAAGACCAAATGTTCCCTTGTAAGGGAGCTGGCGTTCTTCTTCATTGGTGGGAAAATCTCCAGTTTAGACAGTCTAACAGGTGTAGCTCACGGGCCGTCGTCAGACCTGAAAATGACGATTGTTCGACATGAGCGCCGCTTCAAGGCCAGCTTCACCCCACCTGAGGCAGGGTCATATGAGGTCTTTGTGGACTATGCCGGATCCTCCATACAAGGGACACCTTTTACACTCAAGGTGGTGGACCCGTCCAAGTGCCAAGTCTTGGGAGACATGCCCACCGTGATCCAGGTCAGCACGACAGCTGAGTTTGTTTTGAAGACAAGAGGAGCTGGGCCTGGGGACCTGTCATATTTGCTGGATGGCCGTGCTACTAGTACTATTGCAACTTGCAGCATTGAAAATCAAGGTCAGGACACGTATAATGTTTTGCTTTCAGCCAAAAAAGTTGGTGTGATTGAGCTGTCTTTATTGTGGGGTGGATACATTATTCCACACTTCCCAATCAGGGTTAGTGTTTGTGATGCAAAGCAGTGTAAGATCATTGGGCAGGTAGTTGCCACAAGGAGTGGGAATTTGGGAGAGCCTGTTAAGTTTGCGGTAACCCATCCACAAGCAGGGGAGGCCACTCTATCCGTGACAGTTGATGGTCCAACATCACAGTGTGATGTGGAAATCACAGAGACAAAACCTTCCACTCATGAAGTCACTTTCATACCTTGGGAGCTTGGACAGCACATAGTTAATGTGACGTGGGGAGCCCAGGCCATTCCAAATAGTCCACTAGACATCAACATCAAGCTTGCCATTAACAGCACTAGGGTCATGATTGCTGTAGGTCCAGGTCTGAAGTCTGCCATTGCTAAAAAAGAAGCAGCTTTTACGATCATTTCCGGGCAGCTCTCAACAGGTTTGTATGGCAGCGGTGCCCTCAAAGTGTCCATCACAGGTGTTCAAGTATCTGCCAATGTTGATGTGATTGACAACAACAATGGCTGCTACAGTGTTAGGTATGTCCCTCCAGTTCCTGGTGCCTACCTTGTGGCCATCTTGCTCAATGACAAGAACATAGCTGGAAGCCCCTTCAACGTGAATGTCCTTTTAGGATCTGATGCATCCAAATGTCGTGCCTATGGAAGTGCATTGGCTCAAAATGCTGTTCTCTTCTCTGGAAACCCAATCGACTTCTCTGTGGACACCAAAGATGGCGGGAATGGCAAACTGAGAGTTGAAGTGCAGGGACCACAAGAGTACGAAGCAGCTGGCTTTGTGACTGATGAGGGGAGTGGCCAATACCTTGTCAAGTGCAACACTGTGAACCCAGGATGGTATTTGGTATCTGTGTTCTGGTCCGAGCAGCATATCCCAGGCAGTCCATTCAAACTAAAGGTCTTCCCAGCTCCCAATGCTGCCATGGTGAAAGCATATGGCCCTGGACTTCAAAATGGCGTACTTGGTGACAAAGGTGAGATATATGTTCAAGGGCAGTACATGTACTGATGCATAACCTTGAAATGGCGTATTTGCTCTTTAAAAATGTTTTTCATAGGTGCATCATCATTTTATGTGATAACTTTTTGTAATTTTTATTTGCATCTGTTACAGGTCAGTTTACCATAGACACAAGAAATGCTGGAATGGGTACACTTTTGGTTAGAGTGCACGGGTTGAAGGACTCTTTCAAAGTCACAGCAGAGCCTCCGGTGGAAGGGGAAGACAAGAGGATACTGCGCGCGTACTATTCCCCCAAGATAGTCGGCACGTATACCATCTTTGTGCGATGGTCTGGTGAGCACGTTCCCGGATCCCCATTCAACGTTGTTATATACCAGACACCCAGCGAGCTGTCTGGTGGAAAACCACTCGAGATGCAGAGCTCCAGTTTTAATAGCACTGATGACGATGACCTCTTATCACAGGCCACTTCAAGCCGTATCACGACAACCAGTGCAGTGAGGGGGGGTGCAGTGACTGGGAGTGTTGTCACTGTGAGTCAACCCACTGCCTCCGCTATGAGGAGTAATAGCAGCACCACCACCAATGTTGTGAGGAGTAACAGCAGCACCACCACTGGTGCTGTGACAGTTGTGCGCAACACTTCCGCTACTACATTCACTTCCAGTTCTTCCAGTAAGTGCAACATAACTCTGTATCTGGGGGGGGGGGGGGGGGGGGGGGGGGGGGGGTAGGTGGCCTCTGTGCTGTTTGCAGCCTACAGCCCTATGGTGTACCCTATAGGTACATGCTTCCCTTGTGGGTCACTGTTCTCTGTTTACAGACGCAGATTGCTTCGCTATAGTTGGGTACCGTAATAAATTTATTTACTTTGCAGGTGGAAAACTCTCTGGTGGTCAGCTGACAATAGCTGTGCCTGCAGTGAATGAACAAGAGGTCAGTGAGGACGCAGGTGGCAACGTCACTGTCATATCGCCAGGGAGGACATCCTTGTCAATGACCATGCCTGTGGTGAGCCTGCAAGAGAAAGGGAGTACCACCCTAACACCAGGGAGGCCTTCACTGTCAGTCAGTGGAAGTGGTTTTCAAGCAGTTACTACTTCCACCACCGTGACAACAGAGAAGGCGAAAGTAAAGAGAAAGTTATAAGCACTGAAAGTTATAAACTTCCATCTTGTATATTGTTAGTCTGGTATGATTTATGTCTTTAGCTTTTCTGTATCGTGCATTGCTAGAATGTGTGTAGTTACAGGTTACATTGACATTGATCTCTTTTTATTTGCCACTATGCAATGTGAGGTGCTTTTATATATGTGCAAGTGAGTGTACATTTGAGTATATGTAGGGTTGTTCTGAGGCTCCAGTCACCCAATTTCATGCAATTGAACAGTGGGCGAGTCGAAAGAAAATGTTTCGTAACAGATATACTATATGTTTAAACATATAGTTGTAAAGACAACAAGTAGTAAGTGTGTTCACATGTCAATCGCCAACGTAGCCAGACGTACATGTACTTACACATGGACTCGATTGGCGAGACTAATTAATGCAGGGCTGCGGGGGAGGGGGGGGGGGGGGGAGGTTACCTGTGACCTGCTATTTTCGAATGATGAATTGCTATTTGATAAGAGAGCTGCAACATCGAATTTCCAAATTCCAATTGCAAGTGTCACGAGAAATTTCCCCATGCTATAAAAAGTTTATCATGTTATAAAAAATGCCTTACGCCTGAATTGCTATAACTTCCGACTATCAACGTCCTATTTTCAACACTTCATACTACACCATTTTTCTATTGTAAAACACATTTTGAGGACCTCTTGCGCTGGCTCCGCGCCAGTTTACAACGTCCGATACCGTACCCCACGGGGTTCAAACCCGCCATGTGTGAAGCACACTCAGTGGTTAGTTCTAACCCTGGTGAGGTCGATTTTATTTTCGTTTATTAATTTTTTTGCTTAGTAGGAGTGCATGGGGGTTGTTTATATTGTACCATTACATGTACGTTATTCAGTTTCGTGGTTTTTATCATTAATTCTTTTCTGTGCAAATAAGCTTGCATTGTAGTCAATATAATACAAGCAGCGCTGCCTGAGTCACCTGACATAGAGTGCAACTCGATGACAGGGATTAAAGTAGTAGGCACCATGCACATATCAGAAAACATATTTTATCAGATAGATATCTGGACCAGGCAAACTCAGCTGATGCCGTCCATGCACGGCAATGGCACAACTGTATATAATCTACATGTTTACGATAAGGCTATGCCCCTAACATTATTATAATTATAATTCTATAGCACATGCAGGTGAATGATACTGCTGCATACAATGAAGCAGATTAGTTTCTTAACATTATAATATTTTTTATTTTTAAAGTATAAGGTGCCAACAATATCAGATTGATTCTCTACGCTATATATAGCTAGTGGCTGCTTGCATTTCCTTGTTGCAAATACGCGACCGAAGCTGCTTAAAATCTTGCGCTGAGAAATTGCCTTGGCTTCGCCCCAGACCCTGGTATGTGACGTCATACTAGCGCTTCCCGTATAATACACAGATTTCCTTTGGAAACGGGGTCACTTTTACACGCCAATTAACAGCTCCATCTGTGTTATTGTTAGGCGCCTGTTATTGTAACATGGGTACCCCCCCCCCCCCCCCCCCCCCCCCATTGGGGCCAATGTCGGGATTTGTAGGGGATTTGACATCGCTAATTGGGTTGTGGTTCTTTCGTTTGACTATACACGGGCATTTGACTCGGAAGAGGCGGATCGGAGATCGGTAAGATATCTATGGGAAATTTGACCGGTTATGAATCCCCAACCGTGGGGCATTTGATTTAATAAAGGTCAAATCCCGACATTGGCCCCAATGGGGTGGGTACCCATGTTACAATGACAGGCGCATTATCGCGGAAGATAGGTTATTGTCAGTCAGTTATTCAGTAAAAACGCGCATACCAATATACATGTATAAGCCAAATGCACAATAATATCGATCCTACCAAAATTTCACTTTCGATTTCTATAGAGGCGGACCCAGAGACACCTTGGTCATGCTTGAACGAAGCCACTTTTTCAGCCGTCGAAAAAGATATTTCACTGCATTACTATACATGTATAGTAGCGGGATTGACCAAGATCAGTTTAAATATAGTAACAATCTCCGAAATTAGGCCGTTTTCACATTGGTCAATGCTTTGAAAAGCATTGACCAAGTTATCTTCTCGGCCTTGTTATGCCTAGCTTCTCCCGCTTCAGCTGAACTTACCCCTAAGGTACACTACTACTACTCCAGGCTCGTAGGAGGAGTTATAGTTTGTGAGCTATACGCCCACATTTAACACAGTAAACAGCATGTCGATGTAAAGCCAACTTTTTATAACCTCATACCAACACTCCTTGGCTTAGTACATAGCCCAGTTCTATCGCAAAATGAGTGCACTAGAGGATGAAACCTTCAAACCCCGTTAACACTATTTACAAAAGTAGCTATACGCCCAGAATGTTTCCAAAGCTAGGGGGGGAAAAGGGCAAAACCTATCCAATTCTATCATAGGTATTAGAGTATGGTTCTATCCAGATTGCTACGAAGAACTTATTTACAAAAAATCAAGCTCAAAAGACGTACAGAGCAGTTTTTGCACGCCCAGAAAGGATTCACATAGCTTCATTTGTCAGTTTTTACTAAAAGCACCCGAAGATTCGTTCACTAGAACTTCAAAAACGTTTCTAGACAGACCTTACCTTTCATGAATGGACATTCGAGACTCTACATGATACGGATTTCACCAAAACCAGCTATAAGTCAAGCCCGTAACCAGGTCTGAAAATGGGGGGGTTCGGAAAATAATAATTGTGGACCTAACTAGTGGGCGGCGGCCGAGGAGGTACGAAGAGTGGATGGCGATTGGGGGGTTACTGTGAGCTTCGAGTGTCCGTCCTTGTCCTATTAAAATGGTGGCTAGGTCTACCTGTCTTCTCAGCTGACAGTAAATGTCCCTTCTGCTCAAGTGCCCTTGATCCAGATTGCCACCATGCCCTTACATGTCGTTCTGGAGGGGACGTCATTGCACGGCACAATAAGCTGAGAGACTGTTTTGCCAACCTGTGCTCCAAAGCATGCTTATCTCCTCAACTGGAGAAAGGTCCAGGCTTAGACTTTTCTAGGCCAGCTGATGTGCTGGTGCCAAACTGGTCCCTCTCCAACCCTGCAGCTTTTGACCTGAAAGTCATTCATCCGCTTAATCTGGAAGCGAGCTTGGCTTCAGACAACTCTGCAGAGGTTGGTGAGATCGGAAAGCATGCCAAGAATGATCAGATGTGTGCAAGGTTGGGCTGGACATGTATTCCATTAGTGGTGGAGGTCCAGGGTGGTTGGAGATGTGAAGCCCAAGAATGCTACTCTAGATTGAGTAAGAGGCTAGCCATGCAAGTGGGAATATGTGAAACTGAGGCACTGAGCCAAATGTACTGCCTGCTGATGAGGCAGAATGCAAGAGCCGTTCTCCTCAGGTGTGTCCGTGCTCCCCTTCTTGAGTATTAAACTTAATTGTGTTATGTAATGAAATTATTATAATTCAAGTTAAACTACAAACATTTCCACTGATATCATGAAACAACTATTACATACAAATCTGTATAAAAAGTTTATTGCTGTTGAGGTAGAAAGAATGAGACCTTGGAACTAAATTATAAAACAGATACTGTCACATCGATATCTAACAAACTACAATTTCTTCTTTCCGCCCTTTTTTTTGTCCTTTTCTGTCTGCACTATTACCACGGTTGGCTGTTCTTTGATTTCCACTTTCTTTGTAATCTTCTCTTCCGTCTTAACTTGGCCTGCTGTCCCCTGGTTTACTGTCACCACCCTGGTCTCATAAGTCTTTTAAAAAGACAGAAAATAAATCATCAGTCGCTCACACCAAAAACATAAACACCTGGATGAATCCAAGGTCTAATATGCTTACTAGATGTTTGACAAAGAGGTTTATCGTTTTTTAATTCAATCTTATTATATCTAAATACTAAAGAACACAAGTTACAGAAATAAAAAATTGTTACTCATTAACCTTAATTCTCCAGGTCCAAATCCTACGCGTAGGACCAATATTTGAAAATTCATCATAAATAGAAATGCAGTTTTTTGGCATCCATTTTTCTACTGTTGTTTGATGTGTCTATCATGCTAAATTGTCATTCTATTTTTTAAATCACACCCTTGGTTACACAATGCAAATAAACAGATACGGTTCTTAAAAATGCATTATGTAGAGAATTTAATTGTCACGGAAAAAAGTACGACAAGTACAATTTTTTTTTAAATGTTTTTTGAAGCATGATGTGTGGGCTACTTTATACATTCTACGGCAGTGTTTTTACTGTAATTGATTTTGCCATTTTTACCAAAAACGCACTGTACGTTTTCAAGATTATGTCCATTCACTTGGCTATTCCCGCAACATGCGCCTGACAAATATCTATCGTTTATAAGCTTGTGGAACTAGCAATTTCCAAATCTACAACGTACTTTTTTATATGCTTAGTGCAAAAGACCTGTCCTACTACCCCTTCTTTTAAATTGTTGCTCTGATCTTCCCAACATTACTTTTTGGTACTTTAAGTTGCTTTGTAATTTACCGCAAATACATCTTTTAGCAATGCAGTATTGATTGTATTTGACAATCTTTGAAGAATTACAAGAAAGTAAAAATATTTTCTGAATTAATAACCATTTCTACAGTACAATGACATTTTGGTTTATTGATAATATGAGTTTGCTAAAAATTAATTTTAACTTGCGTCCTACGCGTAGGACGCTAATCCTACGCGTAGGACGACGGGAGATTAAAGGTTAAGTAAACATAACGCCATCAATATTATGCAGGATAATTTCGTTCCCTTAGGGGAGGGGTACTGTGTTGTCAGACAAGCAAATATTACAACACAGGATTCAAGCACACTACATGTATTACATTTATTTATAGCACATACCGTAGTTGTGGGTTCATTTATCGATCGACGTGACTCATGGAACTCTTGTATCTGAGGCAAGGGTAACATTAAAGACGCTGCACCACTTCCCAAGGTGACTCCAGCTGAAAACCAAGACGAATATATTTACTCTTGAACACATTACCAAATGGTAAGTAGATATCATCATACGTGCATGAAAAGCTTTGTCTGTAGCCTCTACAATAATCTCAGACGTTGAGACAAAATGGCCACATAAAATACTCTATGTTAACCATGATCCATCCATGCGCAAACCAAAAATATCATTTGCATCCACGACTTCAGCATACCTGAAGAAGCACTGAATGAAGAAGTTGATGAACTCTTTTGCATCTGAGACGACGAGCTACCCGATACCACACTGGTGGTAGTGGAACTGGCACTCTTGATAATTTGTCTTTTCCCTTTCTTCCCTTTGTCTGCAAACACAGTAATGTTTGTGGCACGACTATTATCATATCCATCATCATCGTCTTCATCAAGGTTAGCCAGCTCATGCACCTCCAGGTCAGTTGACGTGTCCATTGCATTGGCAGTGGAAGATCTTTGGCCAGATGGCTGACTTATAACGACGTTGAATGGGGATCCAGGAACGTGCTCACCAGACCATCGCACAAAGATGGTATACGTGGCGACTATCTTGGGGGAATAGTACGCATGCAGTATCCTCTTGTCTTCCCCCTCTACTGGAGGCTCTGCTGTGACTTTGAAAGAGTCCTTCAATCCGTGCACTCTAACCAAAAGTGTACCCATTCCAGCATTTCTTGTGTCTATGCTAAATTGACCTGTAACAGGGAACATTATCCAAAGTGATCAAAGTCGTAACAGTTGTAAAATCAACGGTAATAATGCTCACTAACGAATGGCTACGAATTAACTATAAATTACATATTATTACATAACTATTTATATGGGGAGGCAGCAAAGGTGTTAATATCCCCACAGTGCACCACATGTATAGCGTATCTCACCTTTGTCACCAAGTACGCCATTTTGAAGTCCAGGGCCATATGCTTTCACCATGGCAGCATTGGGAGCTGGGAAGACCTTCAGTTTGAATGGACTGTCTGGGATATGCTGCTCGGACCAGAACACAGATACCAAATACCATCCTGGGTTCACAGTGTTGCACTTGACAAGGTATTGGCCATTCCCCTCATCAGTCACAAAGCCAGCTGCTTCGTACTCTTGTGGTCCAAGCACTTCAACCGTCAGTTTCCCACCCCCACCATCTTTGGTGTCCACAGAGAAATCGATTGGGTTTCCAGAGAAGAGAACAGCATTTCGAGCAAATGCGCTTCCATAGGCACGACACTTGGATGCATCAGATCCTGAAATGACATTCACTTTGAATGGTCCACCAGCTGCATTTTTGTCATTGAGCAAGATGGCCACAAGGTAGGCACCAGGAGCTGGAGGGACATACCTAACACTGTAGCAGCCATTGTTGTTGTCAATCACATCAACATCGGCAGATACTTGAACACCTGTGATGGACACTTTGAGGGCACCACTGCCATACAAACCTGTTGAGAGCTGCCCGGAAATGATCGTAAAAGCTGCTTCTTTTTTCGCAATGGCAGACTTCAGACCTGGACCTACAGCAATCAAGACTCTAGTACTACCTGCAATGCCAATACTGATGTACAAGGGACAATCTGGAATGGCCTGGGATCCCCACTTCACATTTATTATATGTTCTCCAAGCTCCCAAGGGATGAAAGTGACTTCATGTGTGGAAGGTTTTGTCTCTGTGATTTCCACGTTGCACTGGGCTGTTGGACCATCAACTGTCACGGATAGTGTGGCCTCCCCTGCTTGTGGATGGGTTACCGTAAACGTAACTGGCTCTCCAACGTTTCCACTCCTTGTGGCAACTATCTGCCCAATCATCTTGCATTGCGCTGCATCACAAACGCTAACCTTCATTGGGAAGTGTGGAAGGCTGTGTCCACCCCACAACAAAGACAGCTCAACCACACCAACCTTCCTGCCCGAAAGATGAACATTGTATGTGTCTTGACCTTGATTTTCAATGCTACAAGTTGCAAGATTACTTGTAGCGAGGCCATCCAGCAAATATGACAGGTCCCCAGGCCCAGCTCCCCTTGTTTTCAAAACAAATTCTGCCATGGTTCCAACCTGAATAGCAGTGGGCAATTCTCCTAATACCTGGCACTTGGACGGGTCTACTACGCTGAGTGTAAAAGGTGTCCCTGGTACAGAGGATCCAGCATACTCCACAAATACCTCGTATGCTCCTGCCTCAACAGGTGTGAAGCTAGCCCTGTATTGACCCTGATGTTGAGTGATCTTAAGCTTGATATCCGAAGATGGCCCGTGAGCAACTGACGTCAGACTGTCCACACTTGGGTACTTCCCGGCTATATCGAATGTAAATAGATCGCTGACAAGGGCATACCTTTTGTTACCACTGTAACCCGCAGTGCTAAAACTGCTTCTGATGTTTGACTCTCGCCGTGTGAATGTTAAAGTGCTCTCCACATTGCTTGCTGCAGCCTCCTCAACAACAACCTCATTGATAACTTGGAACTCAATGGGTGTATCAACAGTTCTGCCTGCAAAGGTGATGGTCACGGTGTGCTTCCCGAGTTGTAATGTTTTCAGAACTGCTTGGAAAACTCCTTTTCTGTTGCTTTCATTCACGGGGACCACGTAAGGGCCACTGGGACCAACAGCATTCACTTCTGGTGCCTCCTGTCCGCTCTCTGAGCAGTCTATTGTGAAGGAAATGTTCTCACCAAGTATAACTGTGGCATTCTGGATGCTCCTCTCACACGACCATTTCACCTTGGATGCATCCACAAAGCAAACTGCAAATGATGACCCAGGGAATGTGTACCCAGCCCATGTCAGCGCCAAGTCACAAGTCCCAACAGTGTTTGAGCTAAACACGGCACTGCGCTGATCATTTGTGATATTCACTCCCAGATTTTTTGAAGTATACACCGGTTTGCAAAATAGCTCTCCTGGTCCAGCCTTGCTTGTGTCAACGACCACAGTGGCTGCAACTCCAATGTGCACTATCCTTGGTAGTGCAGAAGAGATAAGGCAGGCATCAGGATTAGAGACAAGGACATGGAAGGGGCTTCCACTAGCATGGTTGTTGTTGTACATGACAGAGACTAGGTACTCCCCTACCTGATTGGGAGAAAATTGTGCAACAGCTGTGTCATTGAAGCCATATTCAATGTTGACCGTAGCCTTGTGTGCACTGTTCACAGCTGTGATGGATAACCTCTGGTCTCCCTGCTTAACACCATCAAGTGAAAACGTCACATTTTCATTCAGACGACAATAGCCAGTGGGCGGAATCACTTGTAACTGTGATGGGCTCACAACAGGGTATTTCATCACTGATTTAAACAGGTTGAACTGTGCATAGGACAGGAGAAGCTGGAAGTCTCCTACATATTTAGGAATATAGCTTAGTTTCACTTCACCATCAGATTGCTTCTCACTCACAACTAAAGATTCAACCTTTCCACTGCTCAGTTTGGCCTCAGCTTTTATTGGTGACGCGTCCAGATTACCCAGTTTCATCCTGAATGTAAAAAGTTCACCAACACTTGCCACATAGTCTTTTGGATTTGGAAGATCGATGATGAGGATGGTAGATGGATCAGAGACAGTGAAACTGAGAGGGCTCCGAGGTACAGGTTTGTCATCCCACATCACCTCAATACTAAGTAAGCCACTTGATTTTGGATCCACTTTAATGCTGTATAACTTCTCTGACTGCTGAGTTACTAATATCTTACAGTTTCCGCTGGTAGCTTTGGCTGTCAGTTTCCCACTTCCTGCATTGGAAACGTCAACATTGAACTCGAAACTCTTTCCCAGAATCTGGCCATTGGGGTTCTCAATTGCGCCTCCATAACACCTACAGCCTGAGCAATCTGATGGAGCTAATGATTGGATATGGAATGGACTTCCTGGAATTGGAGTCTCATCGACAATGATACTCAGGTTGTACTGACCAGCCTTTGGCGTACAGTACTGGATTTCGTAAGTACCCTTTCTAGTCTCAACAATGGAGATAGGTAACTGGTTGGCCATTGGCTTGAATTCTGAAGGCTCCACAAGTTTACTTTCGAAGCCCTGTCCACTCAGTTTGATCTGCAACAAGCCGTTCTTGAGAAGCCCACCAATTATGCCAACCAACGCACAGCTAGCAGGCTGCTGTGCTACGCAGTTGGACACAGTAACAGTAAACGAACTTATGTCAGTCCTCTTGGTAAACTCAACCTTGAAAGGACTCTCAGGGATGGAAACTCCCGCCCACTTCACATCAATCAAGTGCAGGCCAGTCTCAGTTGTAGTGAAGTTGACATCGTAAGTGTCATCACTTCTTACCATCTTAGCCACATGCACGGTCCTTGGTCCCTGCGGCTTGACTGTTAGCTCACCGGGTCCAGCCTTTGCAACCTTCACTGTGAATTCAAACAGTTCTCCTGTTCTTCCAGCACCTGAAGTCAGCCCACGACCGTACGCTTTGCATTGCGATGGGTCGCAGACGTAGACTGTGAATGGAGTTGACGGCACAATACTTCCAGCCCAAGTTAAGCCCACTGTGGTTTCGCCAATGGCAACGGGTTCCAGCTTCAGGTTATACACATCCTGGCTGCCTGCATCCTTTGCTGCATTTGCTGTAGCAACTGTAGATTTGGATGAAGTGCATTCGATCTGACCTGGGCCAGCACCCTTGGTGCTGATGGATAAGGTAACAGGCGACCCTACTAGCAAGTACTTGGGTACAGAACTCAGGACGCATTTTGTAGGATCGGTGACCAAAAGGCTTAGGGGACTGCCCTTGATATTTTCCACGCCACAGCTAACATGGACTGTATAAGTGCCAACTACAGCAGGTGTGTATTTAATGACACTGAGGCCATCGCCCTGTGTTAGTATGGTAAGAGCGTCCTCGCGGCTCTGGGACCTGACCACGGCCTGCAGCCCTTGAGTGTTTCCAGTGATTGAAATGGTCGCTTCATTGTAGACAATGAGACGCCCGGAAGTAGGGTTCTGTAGAGACATGGTACAAAGAGTCGGATCGACCACCAGCAGCTTGAATGGACTCCCAGTCACGTGACAGTCGCAAAACAAGATGTCAAAGAATACGATGCCAGTGGAAATAGCCTGATAGCGATACTCGAATTGGTTGATTGGAATAGTTGTAATGGTCTGCAGGGCCCAGGGTTGGCTGGTTTTATCCGTAACCATGACAACTGGAATAGCACTGCCAGCGAGATGAGTATCCACAGTAAAACTAACAATCTGCCCACGTGGGAAAGCACCTTTAGGAAATTGGGAGACCACGCATTTCGTTGGGTCAACCACATTGAATTGAAACGGACTTCCAGGTATGTCAACCGAGTCCCAAGTCACGTGGACAGTGTAGCAACCAATAGCCTTGGGTTCAAATCTGATGTCGTGCAACGTGCGTTTGCTTTGCTTCTCCACAGCAGTGACACTAAATGACTGCCCTTCATTGTCAGTGATAACCACGCCCAAACGACCGTACCCAGCATCAGTTGTGTCAACAGAAAACTCCACAGGTGCCGTAATCAACAAAGTGGCCATACTTAGTGATTTAGTAGACAGGATACACCTGGACGCATCAGGGTGTGGCCTAACCAAAAGGGCAAATGGGCTGCCAGTTACAGGCTTCTTAAGCCAGTATACGTTTAGTGAGTACTGCCCTGGCTCTGGAGCTAGTATCTGCAGAACATAGTTGCTATTGTTGTTGTCCTGTATTCTGACTTTAGGCAGCCGATCGTCATCAGCGGGCATGGTGTCGCAGCTACAATCTACTGCCAACAGGCCTTGCTTCACCAATCCTGCTTCTGGAGCACGAAGCATAACTTCGGATCGTTCTTGTGCAATAACGGAAATCGAGCCTTCTCCAACCAAAGTGATCGAGCTGAGTGAAATGTTTTTGATAACATCGAACGTTAGTACTTTTCCGACTGTCCTGCCACAAAGGGTGATGGTCACGTCGTGCTTGCCAAGCTGTGACGGTTTCAAAACGACCGAATAGAATCCTTTCCTCTTGTCTTCATCCACTTTCAATGAGAGGGGGCCCTTAGGCCCTATAACATTAAACTCGGGTGTTCCCTGTCCACTCTGGGAGCAGTCTATTGTGAAATTGATAATCTCTCCCAGCATAATAACACCGCAATCCAAGCTGTGTCCACACGTCCATGTGGCTTTAGAGGCATCTACAAAGCTGATGGTGAAAGAGCACGATGGAATCGGATACCCAGCCCACGTTACAACCATGTCACAAGTCCCAACAGTGGCACTGCTGAAAAGAATTTGACCATTTTCGACCCTGACCTGAACACCCAGATTTTTCGAGGTATAGACCGGATTGCAGCCAAGTTCTCCCGGTCCAGCCTTGCTTGTATCAACAGCCAAAGTGACTATGTCTCCAACGTGAACAACTTTAGCCAGTGTTGAAGTGATAGTGCAAGCATCTGGATTGGCCACATTGATAGAGAACGGACTCCCGTTGAAGTGGTACATGTTGTACATGACAGAGATGACATACTCCCCAAGCTGCTTGGGAGAAAACTGAACCACTGCCGTATTGCTTTCATAGCTGATCTTAACCGTGGCCTCATGTGCCTTGTGGACTGCAGTGATAGACACATTCGGATCTCCCTGCTTCAGACCGGCGATAGCGAATTTCACGTTTTCTTTCAGCCGACAGTAAGGAGTGGGAGAGGTGATCTGGAAGGAGGACAGGTTTATGACCAAGTACTTCAACACCGACTTCAGCAGGTTAACTTGAGAGTAACTGAGGAGCAGCTGGAACTCACCTGCCTCCCTTGGAGTGTAGCTCATTGTCACTATGCCGTCAGCATGCTTACCTTCAATGATTAGGGGCTCCACCACACCACTACTAAGTTTGGCCTCAGCCTTCAGAAGGGAGATGTCCAAAGACATTAGATTGACGCCAAATGTAAATGGTATGCCAACTCTTGCGACATAACCCTTGACTGGAAGGTCAGAAATCACAATGCTAGCTGTGTCAACCACAGTGAAACTGAAAGGACTGCCAGATATGGGGACGTCGTCCCACAGCACTTCAATCGTTTGTAGACCACCTTCCTGTGGTTCCAGCCTGATGGTGTAGATTCCTTCTGTCTGCTGAGTAAAGAAAATCCTGCAGTTGCAGTTGATAGCTTTAGCAGTTAGTGACCCAGTCCCTGCATTGGTTATATCAACTCTAAATTCAATTGCTACTCCAAGAATGTACAATGAAGTGCTATCAAACATGATTCCATAGCACTTGCATTGGGAGGAATCAGGAGCTGGCAATGACTGGATGCGAAGTGGACTGCCTGGAATTTCTATTTCATCAACAACAATGCTCAAACTGAATTGCCCTGCCTTTGGAGTACAATACTGGATTTCGTACGTTCCCTTCTTGCCCTCTACAACAGAGACTAATGCCTGTGTGGCCACAGGCTTGAACTCTGAAGGTCCCACAGTCTTGCTCTTAAAACCCTCACCACTTAGCTTCACCTGCAGCAGACCATTCTTCAGAAGGTCACCAACTGAGCCGACCAAAGAGCACTTAGCAGGCCTCAATGCTATGCAGGTTCCCACCCCACTTCCTGCAAATGAACTGGCATCAATCCTCTTGGTGAAGTCAACCTTGTAAGGACTGTTGGGGATGGGAAAACCAGCCCACCTCACATCAATCATGTGCTGTCCAATCTCAGATGTAGTAAAAGTGACATTATAAGTGTCCTCACCTGTCTTGGTCACTTTAGCAGTGTACACTGCCTTTGGTCCCTGTACCTTCACCACCAGCTCACCAGGTCCTGCTCGTGTGGCCTTCACTGTGAATTCAAATTGTTCTCCTGTCTTTCCAACACCTGAAGTCAGCCCACGACCATATGCACTGCACTGAGATACATCGCAGACATACACTGTGAATGGAGTTGATGGTACAATCCATTGGTCCCATGTTACACTAACAGGAGCTTCTCCAATGGAGACTGGTATCAATTGTAGTGAGTACGAGTCTTGTTCATTCTTGGAAATGGATGCTGCAACAATGGAGGTGTTGGATGATGAGCACTCCAGCTGCCCTGGACCTGCACCTTTGGTGGTGACTGTTATGGCGACCGGAGTTCCCACAAGCAAGTATCTTGGAACAGAGTTCAATATGCACATTGCAGGATTTACCACTACAATGTTCAGGGGACTTCCTCTCACGTTTTCACCACCACAGGTGACAATGACGGTGTGTTGGCCGACCTCAGAGGGTGTGTACTTGGACAAGCTAAGACCTTCTTTCTGTGGAATGAGCGAGAGCTCAAGTTCTTTGGTAGGGGACTTCATCACAACATGTACATCAAGCGGGCTTCCTGTGATAGAAAGAGTCAACTCTTTGTTGACAACAAGAGGTTTGCCAGGTGGTGGATCCCTGATTGACACACTACACTGAGAGGGATCAACCACCACCACTTTGAATGGACTTCCACTTAAACGGTTGTCGTTGAACAAGATGTCAAAGTAGACATTTCCTACCTTTGTAGCCTTGTAGCGATAATCGTATATATTTGTTGGAAGAGGATTGGTTGCCTTCATGGTCACTGGCTGAGCAACATTCTCAGTAACCATGACAATAACAGCTGCATTACCAGCTAGCTGGGTGTCCACAGTAAACATCAGGATCTGCCCAAGTGGAATGGCACCTGTGGGGAACTGGGAGACTATGCATTTGGACGGGTCAATTGCATTAAACATGAGTGGACTTCCAGGAGTACTCACTCCATCCCATGTCAGGTTAGCCGCATGGACACCTATTGTCTTGGGGACAAACTTTAGGCGATGTGATATGCGCTTGCCACGCTCTTCAACAGCCGCAACCTTGTCTGTTCTCTGGAGTGGGTCTGTGACAACAACGTCCAGTGCTCCATGGCCTGCATCGGTGGTGTCAACGGTGAACTCCACAGGCACATTCACCGGCACTGTAGTCATGTCTGTGAACTTGCCAGAAAGGATGCACTTGGAGGCATCAGGGCGTGGTCTAACTAGCAGTGTAAATGGACTTCCACTGATAGGCTTCTTAAGCCAAGTCATGTGCAGCGAGTACTGGCCTGGTTCTGGGCCTAATATTTGAAGTATGTAGGTACCATCATTGTTGTCCTCAATGGTGAGTTTAGGTAGCCGAGGGTCACCTTTGGGTATGGTGCTACTGGTGCACTCTATCATCAAAAAGCCTCTTTTCACCAGTCCTGACTCTGACATGTTCAGCTTAACCTCATACATTTTCCCAGCAATGACGGAAATTATGCCTTCACCAGCCACAGATACAGAGGATAGTAAGATATTTTTGATGACTTCGAACTCCAGTTGTGCCCCCACTGTTCTTCCAGCAAGGGATATCTTTACCTCGTGTTTTCCAAGCTCCGATGGTTTGAGAATAGCATTATAAAATCCCTTTCGTCTGTCTTCGTCCACCTGCACCAGGAAAGGTCCACTTGGTCCCACTGCCTCTACCACAGGCTTTCCCTGCGGTCCACACTGTGAGCAGTCTATTGCAAAGGGAAGGCTCTCTCCCATCACAACAACACCATAATCCAAGCTGTGTCCACATGTCCATTTGGCCTTAGAAGCATCTACAAAGTTGACTAGTAGAGAAGAGGGAGCAAACGGGTACCCAGCCCACGTCACCACCATGTCGCTGGTGCCAATGGTGTCACTGCTGAAGACACAGCAGTCCTGCTTGTTCTTGACGATCCTGGCTTGCACAGCTGGGTTGTTAGTAACGGATGTTGGATTGCACGCAAGTTCCCCTGGTCCTGCTTTAGAGGTATCGACAATCAGTGTGGCCAGGTCTTTTATATGCACTACTGGTGGAGGAGGTGAGGTGATGATGCAGGCATCGGGATCCGTCACAGTGACAAAGAAGGGACTCCCGCTGATGTGGTGGCTAGCGTACATCACGGAGACTACGTACTCTCCTACCTGCTTGGGAGCAAACTGTGCAACACCAGAATTGTTGTCATAGTTGATTTTCACAACACCATCGTGTGCCTTATGGACTGCTGTGATGGATAGCTTCTGGTCTCCCTGCTTTAGACCATTAACTGTAAACTTCACGTTTTCTTTTAATCGACAGTACCCAGTGGGTGCAGTCACTTGGAATACGGAAACATTTACAGAAGAGTATTTCAGTACTGACTTCAGGAGGTTAATTTGTGCATATGACAAAAGAATCTGGAATTCCCCCATGTCCTTAGGAATGTATGTCAGTTTCACAGTGCCATTAGGCAGCTTATCACTTATGATCAGAGGCTCTGTTTTGCCATTACTCAACTTTACTTCGGCTTTCAAAAGGGAAGCACTGAGGGACCCCAAATTGAGAGTGAGGATGAACGGTTCACCTACTCTGCTCACGTAGTCTTTGGCATTCGGAATGTCAGCGAGGACTATCGAGGATGTATCGATCACAGTGAAACTGAAAGGACTCCCAGGGATGGGGACATCATCCCACAGCACCTCGATGGTGAGCAGTCCATCTTCCTTTGGTTCCAAATTTATGCTGTACACCTTATCCTCCTCCTGGGTTATGAGTATTTTACAATTACCGCTGATGGCTTTAGCTGTCAAGGCCCCAGTTCCTGCATTTGTTAGATCCACTTTAAACTCAATGTTCTTCCCCAAGACATGGGAAACATGGCTCTCAAAAGAACTTCCATAGAAGCTGCACTGTGTGGCATCAGGTGAAGATAATGATTGGATCTGGAATGGACTGCCTGGAATCTGTACTTCATCAATAGTAATGCTCAAACTGAATTGCCCTGCCTTTGGAGTACAATACTGGATTTCGTACGTTCCCTTCTTGCTCTCTACAACAGAGACTAATGCCTGTGTGACCACAGGCTTGAACTCTGAAGGTCCCACAGTCTTGCTCTCAAAACCCTCACCACTTAGCTTCACCTGCAGCAGACCATTCTTCAGAAGGTCGCCAACTGAGCCGACCAATGAGCACTTAGCAGGCCTCAATGCTATGCAGGTCCCCACCCCACTTCCACTAGCTGTGAATGAGCCGGTGTCAATCCTCTTGGTGAAGTCAACCTTGAAAGGACTGTTAGGGATGGGAAAACCAGCCCACCTCACGTCAATCATGTGCTGTCCAATCTCAGGTGTGACAAAACTGATGCTGTAAGAATCAGAACTGGTCTTTTTCACCTTAGCCATGTACATTGCTTTCGGTCCCTGTACCTTCACCACCAGCTCACCCGGTCCTGCTCGTGTGGCTTTCACTGTGAAATCAAATGGTTCTCCTGTCTTTCCGAAGCCTGAAGTCAGCCCACGACCATATGCACTGCACTGAGATGTATCACAGACATAGACCGTGAATGGGCTAGGAGGTACTGTATATTCAGCCCAGTTCAGCCGAACTGTGGCTTCACCAATGGAGACTGGTGTTACCTGTAGCGAGTACAAGTCTTGTTCATTTTTGGCAACAGATGCTGCAGCAATGGAGGTGTTGGATGACGAGCACTCCAGCTGCCCCGGACCTGCACCTTTGGTGGTGACTGTAGTCAGAGCTGGTGTCCCTACAAGCACGTATTTGGGCACAGTGTTCAATACGCACATTGTGGGATCAATCACTACAAGGTCTAGGGGGCTTCCCCTTACATTTTCCATACTACAGGTAACAATGATAGTGTGGTGGCCGATTTCAGTTGGTGTGTAATGAAAAAAGCTGAGGTTCTCATTTTGTGAAATAACGGAGAGCTTTTGTTCATTGCTTCGCGACTTTGCAATTACTTGAATATCTTGAGTGCTTCCAGTGAGACAGAGCGTCGCTTCCTTGTTGACAATAAGGGGTTTCCCCGGTGAAGGGTCCTTGATTGATAAACTGCACTGTGAGGGGTCAACCACCACTATTTTGAACGGGCATCTATTCAAAAGGTATTCACTGAAAAAAATGTCAAAAGAAATGTTTCCAACCTTCGTAGCCTTGTAGCGGTACTCAAAAATGTTATTTGAAGCAGGAGTGGTTGCTTTCAGTGCAAGAGGTTGGTTATTATTTTCTGTGACCATGACAACTAATGATCCAATGCCAGCCATATTGATGTCCACAGTAAAATTCAACATCTGCCCAAGTGGAATGGAACCTTTAGGAAACTGGGAGACTATGCATTTGGAAGGATCAATTGCATTAAACTTGAGTGGACTTCCAGGAGTACTCACTCCATCCCATGTCACGTTGACAGTATAGCACCCAACCATCTTGGGAATGAACTTCAGACGATGCAGTGTAGGTTTGTCCCTCTCCTCGATGACGGAAACTCTAACTGCTCTCTGCTGCGAGTCTGTGGCAGCCACAGCAAGTTGTCCGTGGCCAGCATCAGTGGTGTCAACAGTGAACTCCACAGGCACACTCACCAGCACTGTAGTTTTGTCCAAGCACTTGCCAGAGGAAATACACCTAGATGCATCTGGACGCGACTTAACGGTCAGAATAAATGGACTGCCTGCAAGAGGCTTTTTAAACCAATTGATGTGGAGCAAATATTGCCCAGGTTCTGGGGCTAATATCTGTAGCAGGTAGGTGCCATCATCATTATCGTGAATGGTGATTTTTGGAAGGCGAGAGTCACCTTTTGGTATGGTGTCACTGGTGCATTCCATTGTCAGTAAACCCTTCTTTACCAGCCCTGACTCTGATACATGAATCATCACTTCAGATGGTTTCCTAGCAACCAAGGAACTAAACCACTCACTGGCCACAGCAATAGAAGAGAGTGAGATATTTTTTACAACATCAAACTCAACTTTGGCTCCAACTGACTTGCCGGCAAGGAAACATTGAACTTCATGGCTTCCAAGTTGCGATGGTTTCAGAACAGCTTTATAAAAACCCTTCTTTGTATCTTCTTCCACTTCTATTGGATAAGATCCTTTGGGACCCGTTGCTTTAAATTCAGGCTTTCCTTGTCCACTTTGACAGCAGTCTATTGCAAAGGCAACGCTCTCCTCAAGTGCAACAGCACTGAACTCAAGGCTGTGTCCGCATGTCCATGATGCTTTAGAAGCATCCACAAAATTTACCATGTGTGAGGAAGAAGGGATTGGGAACCCAGCCCACGTCACCACCATGTCGCTGGTGCCAATGGTGTCACTGCTGAACAAAATGCTGTCCTGCTTGTTCTTCACAATTTTGACCGGTACAGCCAGGTCTTTTGAGGACGAGGCAGGATTGCACGCCAGTTCTCCTGGTCCAGCTTTGCTGGTGTCTACAATTATGGAGGCCATTTCCCGAACGTGGACCACAGTTGGAGGAGGTGAGATAATAAAGCAGGCATCGGGATCGGACACAAATACAGAGAAGGGACTCCCGCTGATGTGAAGATTGGCATACATCACGGAGACGACGTACTCTCCTAGCTGTTTTGGAGCAAACTGCGCAACTGCTGAGCCATTGGGGTCATAGCTGACCTTCACTGCAACATCGAGCTCAGCATGGACTGCTGTGATGGACAGCTTCGGGTCTCCCTGCTTTAGGCCATTAATTGTGAACTTAACACTGTCCTTTATTCTCCAGTACCCAGCAGGGCGAGCCACTTGGAATGAAGATAGGTTGACGATTATGTACCTGAGTAGTGACTTCAAAAGGTTTATTTGCGCATATGTCAAGAGAAGCTCCATTTCACCAGCGCTCTTTGGAGTGTAGCTAAGCTTCACCACGCCATTTGGAAGTCTGTCACCCAAAACAAAAGGTTCAATTGCCCCGTTCGACAACTTCACCTCACACTTCAGATGTGCCGTGTCCAGGCTTCCAAGGTTTAAGCCAAATACAAAAGGCACACCAACTCTGGCCACATAGTCCTTGCCTGGAAGGTCAGAAATGACAATGGTTGCAGCGTCAACCACAGTGAATATAAAGGGGCTGCCAGGAACTGGTGTGTCATCCCACAGCACTTCAATTGTATGAACACCACCTTCTCTTGGCTCCAGCTTTATGAGGTAGACCTTGCCCTCCTGTTGGGTTATAGATATCTTGCAGCTGCAATTGATAGCTCTTGCCGTAAGCGTTCCTGTTCCAGCATCCGTTAGATCGATGTTGAAATCAAAGGTTTTTCCCAGCATGAATCCGTGCCGATTCTCGAGTGCATTACCATAACATTTGCAGCGAGAAGCATCAGAAGAAGGCAATGATTTGATCTGGAATGGACTGCCTGGGATATCAGTGCCATCAATAATGATGCTCAAGCTGAATTGACCAGGCTTGGGGGTGTAGTACTGGATTTCATAACTGCCCTTCTTACTTTCAACAATGGAGATCTGAGCCTCGGTAGATACCGGTTTGAACTCTGAAGGTCCCACAAGCTTGCTCTCAAACCCTTGACCTCTTAGCTTGACCTGAATCAGGCCATTCTTAAGGAGGTCTCCCACTGGGCCAACCAATACACACTTCACAGGTTGTAGTACTATACAGGAGCTCAGCTTATCGGATGTAAAGGTGAACTGGCTTGAATTAGCTCCTTCGATAACATTTACCTTGTAGGGACTGTTAGGGATGGGAAAGCCCGCCCACCTCACATCGATTATGTGCTGTCCAACCTCGGATGTGACAAAGCTGGCTTCATAGATGTCCTCACCTGTCTTGGTCACTTTAGCTGTGTACACTGCCTTTGGTCCCTGCACCTTCACCACTAGCTCACCAGGTCCTGCTCGTGTGGCCTTCACTGTGAAATCAAATTGTTCTCCTGTCTTTCCAACACCTGAAGTCAGCCCACGACCATATGCACTGCACTGAGATGCATCACAGACATACACTGTGAATGGACTGGGAGGTACTGTCTCTTCGGCCCAGGTCAAGCGAACTGTTGCCTCACCGATGGTGATGGGTGTTATCTTCAGTACGTAGTAGTCTTGATCTTCCTTGGTTACTGTTGCTATGGCAACAGATGTGTTGGATGAAGTGCACTCCAGCTGCCCTGGGCCTGCACCCTTGGTGCTGACTTTAATCAGTGTGGAAGTTCCTAGCTGGAAGTGTTTAGATACAGAGTCCATCAGGATGCACTTTGTAGGGTCACACACAGGAAAGCTGAGGGGACTCCCCTTGATGTGCTCACCATCATAGGTGATAAAGATGGTGTGTTCACCAGCTTCTGTGGGGGTGTATTTGATGATACTAGTTCCGTTACTTTGGGGTACAATAGAAAGTTCCTTTTCACGGTTCTGGTACTTTGCTGAAGCCTTCAGTCCCTGAGGGTTGCCTGTAATTGTAATAGTTGTCTCCTTCATGATGATCAGGAATTTGGCCATCGTTGACACACTGAACTGAGAGGGATCTACAACAACCACTTTGAATGGACTTCCACTAACAGGGGCCCCCATCACTTGCACAATTATTTGATCAGTGCCAGGTTGTGTGGGGGTGTAGGTTACTTCTGCTGTGCCTGCTCCTTTGGAGACAACCTTTCCCACCTCAGTTTTGCCGTTTTGGTGTTGGATTGTGACTGACAGCTCGGCTATGTCCTGCAGTCCTTTGGCCTCCATGATGATGGGCTGGCCTATCTTGGCAAACTGACCAGGCATGAAGTACTTGCTGGTAATCACAAATGATCCCGGGTCGGAGACTTCCACATTGTAATGTTGCTCTACTGCTCCTTCCCACCTGATATCAATGGAGAGCTTTCCTGCTGCATTTGGAGTGTACGTCGCCTGGAAAATGCCATTCTGTTGCTTCACAATGCTCACAGGAAGTGACGTTTTTTGATCCGTCATTAGAGCGGATATCTTCGGTTCTCCAGTTAATTTCGCTCCGTCCACCTGGAAATTGGCGGTTCGACCGACAACTGCTTTTGTAAGACCTGGACCGCTGCACGCAATCGTCGGAATGACTTTTTTAACAGGTTTATAAATTGCCTGCAACCGGAGAAGTAAGATGGATTGGTTGAGCTCGTCCACTGTAGAGTCGGCCATCTGAGAGGCCTTAATGAATGCCTTGACCTGTAGTTGCTTTTCTGCAACATCGATTGCCGTAGTAATGTTCTGCACGGCGTCCGCAGCATTGAGCTGGCCCCAGTTCGGAAAACTGCCAGGGCTCATGGTATCGACGAGGTAGGCCAGGAATATGCCGCTGTTCCAGTCCGTGGTCAGATTGGTGACGTTGCGGTTGGGTAGTAGGCCTTTTAGCCATATCATGAGTTTCTCTGCTACGGGCTTGCAGAAGTACGAGATGTAGGTCATGACACTTAACTCGTCCACATCTGGACTGTTGAGGACCGCCGCCTCCAATATGCTAGGAATCCCAAAGTGCTCCTCCGCTAGCCTGAGCCCAAGCTCGCAGTTGGCGAGTCCGTTTTGAGCGCTAAGGGTGGAGTACTGCGGACATGACCCGGGTTTAATGTGCTCTATGAGTGCGCACAAAGCCATCCCGCTGTTCCAGTCGGTGGTGAAGTTTTTGATGTTGTATTCCGGGATTTGTGTGTTGGCCCATGCCAACAGGGCTGCTTTAGTAGAGACATCTTTGCCACTGCTTCTTATCTGGTACTGTCGGATGAGCGTCCATATGAGCCCCAAGATCAGCTTTAGGTTTCCTCCGTATATGTCTTCGGGTCCTATTAGTATATTGAGCGAGAAGCCGTCATTTAAAATAATAATAATAATAATAATAATAATAACTATCTCTATCCAGTATCTCTAATTCACGTTATACAGTCCGAGCATGTGGAAACCTGCGTGCTGCATTGTAATTCTCATGCCTCAAAAACGCCATGATATAAACTGAGTAAGGGCGGTTTCTATGGTTACTGTTGCGCGCTATTGGATGCGATATAGTGCAGTCTTATTTTATTAAGATAGCTATTACTGCCACTTACTGGCACTATATTTGGTTCACCACGCAAAATGCGGTACGAATACGCTTACCTATGTTGACAATTTTGACCTTTTCCCTTTCAAGGAAACGAAAGCAGGTGCCAAGGTTTTCAACTTTAACCGCCTTGATGGTCGGGTTCTTGTTGTACGGACCAACTGTCTTCATGGATATGTTTTCCAGCAGTTCTGCCAGTATCGTGCCATCCTGCAGATCCGTCTGAAGGCTTTGCACTCTGCTCTTGGAAGTTTTCGAATTAATGCGAAACGAAGAGTTTACCCAGTTGGTGAAGGTGACCTCTTGGGTTTTTTTCCAGCTCTCGTCTGCACCTTTTGCCATTGCATAAGTTCAGCTTGACAGATCTATCTGCTCACATTCAAGCGATATAATAGTAAACTGACTAAGCGGGCAACGCCCCTCTGTTATTGTCACGGTGGTCCGCGTATTCATGATTGCCCTGTGTACTCTCGTTCACAGCCAACGCCCTACAGGCTACAGCTCAGCTCATGGTTCTGGTTACTGCTAGATGATTACATTATATACGGACCATGCAAATAATAGCCATTAACAGGTGCGTATATAGCCCTGTTATAATTGGATCTTCTAAAAACACCTGTGTAAAAATGATTCAGTACATTTTTCAGACTACGATGTGCTGCCAAAAACAAACCCTACATAAAGGTGTGTGGCATTCAGGCGTGCCCTCATTGCGGCCGTAAGCGCTGCAGTAGCTAATGGTCTTTAATCTTTAATCTATGAAATAATTGAGTCTGGGGGGCATGCGCAAGTTTTTTTTTTTTTTGGTTTTTTTTTTTCTGGTAAAGAAAGGATGAGGTTTAAACAGATTGTGTTTTAAAGTTGCTGTGGAAGATTCATGTGCTAATATGCTTCAATTACGTTTTTATTTAATTCCGAGACACGCGAAAAAAAAAAAAGATTTCCAACAGGACACCCCAACTCGCGTGCTATGATTACGTCATGGTACTTGAGGCTATATAATTACTCTCCACGGTAGGTACCACATTAGTCTCGGTCCGAGGCTAATGTGGTACCTACCGTGGAGAGTAATTATAGTTTTGCATGACAGGAATGTTTGTTACCCCAATGAGCGAGGCATTACAATACAATACAGTTGGTTGGTCATGGAAATAGTATTCATCAACGATGTTTATAATTTTGCTTGTTCATGTACATGTGACCTTTGCAAAACATATTCAAGCCCACCCTGGCACATATGTAACCACACATTGCATCGTGTTTATATCATCTCCAGGTTATTGATTATCCTCCCTCTCCCCTTTCCCCTCTCTCACTCTCTCTCTACTTTCCCCTCTCTCACTCTCTCTCCCCTTTCCCCTCTCTCACTCTCTCTCTACTTTCCCCTCTCTCACTCTCTCTCTACTTTCCCCTCTCTCACTCTCTCTCCCCTTCTCCTCCTTCCCTGTACCCAGTATCATCAACCAATGAAAGGGGGAGGTATCCTTCAACTAGTTCTGATTAGTTATGAATTCACATATGATGACAGAACATAATAGTGATTCATAAATACGAATTATCCGCGCTGATGCCATAGTTGTACATGAATTAAATGGCCATGTTTGGATGGTTGACCTTTTTTCATTTTAAAAATGATATGTTTGTTACACCACTGTTGTGAGGCATTACAATACAAGGAGACTTGCAGAGGGGCATATAAGGAAGATATAAGGAAAGGAATGGAGGTATACAATGGAGAGAGGGGAAGTGAGGGGAGGTGGAGAGGGAGAGAAGGAGGTGGAGGGAAATGAAGGGGGTGTAAGGGGAGGGACGAGAGGGAGTAACAGGATCTGGAAGGGTCAAAAATGTTGCTGGATACTGGGAGAAGCCACACCCTTGATATAATTGTGCATTGAGGCCATATATGGTTAGCTGATATGCCTTAACTGAGGGAAGTAAAAGATGGGTTATTAGTATTAAAATGGGTAGGCGAGGGTATAGGGGAGGATCACGAGGGAGAGCTTGAGCACTAGAGGAGAGGGTGAATGAGATTGAAGAAGAGGAGAGATCTAGAGCATATGCATAGGAACCAGGGGGTGAGGGTGGAGGGTGGAGGGGGCTTTGCATTATGTATATAACGTACGCTGAACACACCCTTTGCCCCCCCCCCCCCCCCCCCCCCCCAAATCCTGTTTATGTTATGCAGAGGGAGGGTGTGAGGATTAAGGAGCCACACCCTTAATACATTGGCAAAATGCATGTATTTGTGAAATATAACATGCCTTGTTCACATGAATTCATAACCATATGCTATGCACTGCGAAGGTTACCTCTCTGGTTGAGGGAGGCGGTTGTTCCCTGATATCAGTCAGGTCCCCAGACTATATGGAAACTGCTGAAGATTATTTATGCATATACATTTGCATGTACTGTGGGGAACTGCTACGTGTTTCCCATTGTACGTTATTCACCTTGCACCTTAGTCAGACCCACCCTTTTAAGGGCCTTTTAAGTTCTGTCCAGATGTGTGACAGGTTGAATGTAGGCCTTCTTGTAAAGGGGTTAATGGTATTTAATGCACATGGTTGGTGGCGGGAATAATGTAGTATGAACAGCTGAAGGATTGGTTTTAAAAGCATATATGCACGCCTTACAAGGCGGGAGGCAATGTTTAGCTTGAAGCGTGAGATTTGGTATATGTCAACACATCCGCTACGATATCATACTATTGGTTGTGCCAGGGCAGGCATTGCTGAATTGCTAATGACTGAGAAAGAGTTGCCTCTCTGCAAGTTTACACCCATTAAGATTTCCACTAAAGCCGTTTCCATTGCTGTCTCTTCTTGTTCGCCTATAGTCCTTGGTCAACACAACATGTTACACTAATACACATAGTGATTTGAATATCCATTGTAGGGAGGACATCTCATCAGTCTTAGTTCTGTTATTTTTGTGTCAGTGGTTTGTTTTGAGAAAAATCTGGTCCCAGTATTCAAGACGTGAATGGTTTTTAAGGGGCCTGATTTGTGTGCACCTTGTGCAGTGTTACATAACCTAATCTGCAGGTACATGCAAGTCACATACTTATTTCAATTGACACTATTCCAACAAGTACAACGATATTATTTACCTTGGTGTACTTTCTGTACCTGTAAATCAATCAAATCAAATCAAATCAAATTTAAAAAACTGTTTCTTTGAATTCACATCCCAACATTGCAAGTAGCTTTATCAACTATCCAGTTGTACCTCATACAACATACAGGAAACAGTACTATTACATTACTCTGTTATTGTCTTATTTTTGTTTCTTATACATGCATCATGGTACTTTAGATAGATTCATCGCACTCATGTTCAGAATAATGACAAGAGGTTTCACCTATGGTTACACAATATAACCCATGATTTTCTTCATGATGCTGTGCGACGCTTCAAATCACATAGCACTTGGTTTTGCCTTTGGCATTGCAGAACAGTCATGCGTGTGGTATTGCAGTGTTGTTGCACCATTTATTATGTTCACAACTGTGTTCGTCAAGTCCATAACTAATTGACGACATAGAAACATTGCTAACCTCTCGTTGTAAGTAGTACTGAGGCACACACTGCTGATGACACCGTTGTGCATTGCCTTCAACCACTGCCCTCCATAATTATACAAGTGGCTTGGCTTTAATAATTTAATTTTAATAAGGTGGGATTGTACTTCTGCAATGCTGGTAAATAACACTGCTGTACGTACATGTATAATTATCTTCTTTTTTTATTGTAAAATTCACACACTATAAAATAACTACATGTAATATTAGGATACACTAAAATTCACAGACTATGGCAGGCAAAGTTTTATTATTTATTCTGTTATTAAGCAATTATAATTGCAACACAAATGATAACCTAAAGTACACTATACAAATTCGTGGTGCCCAATATTTTCCTTCCTCAATTTGAGTAAAAAGGCAATCTTATACCATTATTTCTATTTATAGGAATCAAAAGCAAGAAGTGCAGGCACAAGTTTGAGTGCTAGTACGTTCTCCTTGCAAGGCCTCCCAATATATGAGAATGTCAAGCCACAAAAATATCCACTTCGTTTCCTGTTCTGACAAGATGGATGTTGTGTGAAAATAATGGAGCCTCTTGCACTTGAGCTGACACAAGTTTGAGCATGATTCCAAAGCATTATACACCATGGTGTGCAGGGAATATCAAATCCACTGTTCCATGTTCTATTAAGTATTGTGCACTACTGAATCTATGCAGTACATGTCACAATACAACTTAATTTTGTATATCAGATGCATTCCAACTGAAGTACTCCATACTTCACATGCACTGGAATGCTGTAAAAAGCTGTGATGCCTTCCTCCACTGAGACACGTGCACATGACGGTGGCTGACCTGCCGGAGACCATCAAATCACTAGTGCACAATCAGTAACTCCACCCACCTCTAATTCCACCCATGTGACCCTATCTAAGGTCAGTTAAGTATATAGTTTAGGTATTCCCTGTAACAAATGTGCCGGATATCATAAATAGCAGTAAACATAGGAACGTAGTCAATCTTGTGCACAACGAATGCTCTGCATGATACTTGCCAAAGGTCTTACATGTCATCGTACTCCTTGGCAGATGTATTGAAGACTGGCAAAGTAGTTAACTGTGGTGCCTGAATGTTACTTTAAACGTTAATAAATAATGAATAATCAGTATACATAATAAAGTCACGCAATGTAGCAAGTGATCAAACTTACAACATTACCTTCCAGCACACATTGCTGCACAGGGACCAAAGTCTTGCATACAATTCACCATCCAGATGAAGGAATATTGGTGGACCTTTTGTTGCTTTTTAAAAGCAAACTGGGCAAGAATGAACTCATCAAAATACGTTGTTGCTATAGTTGTCTTGAAAAAGCATATACATGTACAAGCAGGTGTAAACTCCCTAATACCTTCATCAAACACAGTACGCACAGGTACCCTGCCTTGTAGTCTTGCCCCGCAAAGGACACTAACATTTCCATACATATTGACCTTGAAGACCTTATTCTACTGACAAGAATACCATCTCTTTCAAACTGCTAGCACACACCTCACCCAAGGGGGCTGGCACATACTCACCTCAGGGGGGCTCACCTCAGGGGGGCTGGCACATACTCACCATGCTCAGCGCGCTGGCTAGTCCTTATGCTCCCCTGGTAGCACAGGAGATGATCCTGAAACTGAAAGCACTCAATATGGTCCATTCTTGAGATCCATAAAAACCCTCCAGAGAGTGGCCCCATGTGCCCCTTCTTGGTCACACCTGCAGTAAATAAATACCTTACTTAAAGATTTCTTTGGTATTTCATTTGTGATACCACACTGGCACTTAGGGTACTAAGAAGTGCCACTCATAAAATAAATTTCTGCTCTTAACTACAATGCAATTTTTTATTTGCATTCAAATATAGACATTCATTAGTACAGTTGTAATCTTTGATAAATAAAACATGAAATACATTAAATGAAAAAGAAAAATTTACTCCATGAATGAGGCCAGAGGAGCACCATCATCAAACCCCAGCCCACTTCTCCATTTGATGCGGGATCCTCTAAGACATAGGCTAACTGCTCGAACCCCTGCAAAAGCAAGCCGTGATCTGATGTAGCTGCTGGTGATGGAATAGGCTTTGTCCCACTTGGAAGACAGAGCAGTGGCCATGTGCTTAATGAAGTGACTAGCCTCTTTGTGAAGCAGTCCGTCCACTGAAAGGACAAATGGGGTGAAGATGCCTCTTCTGTCTTCAACTGCCTTTTTGTACATTCTCTTCTTCTCCTGTGAGCTGGATTCAAGAATGGCATTAGGTGCTCGATGGTGCTTTTAACTACATTCCTTACAGGAGTTATTATGTAACATTCAAAATGTTGTTTCCCAGCTACTATTATTTGTGTAAGCACCCAAATTGCAAAATACGGTATTTAATGTACCAAAAATGCATATTTGGAACATATATGTACCTGTATTTGAGTGTTTCTCAATCAAAAAAAATTGTTTATAAAGTAATCACAAACAGGTAAAAATTCTAGCAGACATGCTGGTGAAATAATAATCTTTAATGGTTAATTATTATTATATTAATAAAAGTTTTAAGATTTATATTATTAATGTTAATAAATGTAGGCTAGGTGGTTAGATAAAAGCTGCAAACTGAATTTAATTAACTACTTCGGTATTCAAAATTGAAATCTTATTTTCGCAATGTACTTGATTTAGTGGCCATTGTATCTTGATTTAGTGGTTTGAATTATTAATAAATTCAGCCAAGTTGATTTTATTAAAATTCAAGGAAGTGTTGGAACTGTTGGGTGTGTACATGTACGTCCGTACGTCCGCGTAAACTACATATACTCGGCCTCTCGCCTACACTTGTGGGTTATAAATAGCAATCAGCTTGCATGCGTATACATGTAATTTTAAAAATAATAAATAACGACTACTTTATCATAGAATCAGTCCGTGATTTTTTAGTGTCACTGTTTCTTTTAATAAATAATTACAAAATAATAATGGCCAAATGTGAGAATCCAAACCCCATGATTATAGTATAAATGGTTCAAACGTTTTTAATGAACAGTTTTGGAAGCTGTAGGTAAGGAATACTATGCACAATATCATCATCAAATCAAAGGTAATTACACTATCAATCAATTTGTGTGGTAGTACTCACTGCACAAATCCGGCGGATCAGGTATGCCTTTGAGCTTAGCTCTTCCGTTAATTCGGCGGGCAGTCTCAAGTCTGTTGGTCCCCAGACCACCCTTACCGCAACTACCGTTTCGGGGCCGGCCTGAGAAATATATACCACAAAGAAAAAACCGGCATGAAGGCGTTACTTGCTTATCTTGTCAGCGTCTCTCTCGTGCAAGCGCAGCTACAAGGGTGCCCTCTCCCGGACGCTGCGACTCTGCAGCGTCTCGTGACTCAGCTCCGAGTTGGCGGCACAAATGTCTCCGCTCCGGCATACAAGTGTCAGGCGACAGGCGGGTCGCAGGGAGCCTACAGCTACTTCTCCGCAGTGCTGAAGTACACGCGGAGTGGGATACAAGAGGCGGCGCAGTTCGATGCGTCGTGCCCTGACGGCAAGACGTGGACGGGCATAAGCGCGACCGTTATCAACGACCCGGCAGACCCCGTTTTCGGAGCGCAGCTGAGGACTAGTTGCCTGCAGTGCGTCAAACCGAACTCCTCGAATGTGCTGCTGCAAAGCCTGGACAACGTTACACATTGCCTTCGTAAGTTGTTGGCCCAAATTCTCTGTGACGCCGCGCCAACTGGGTGCAAATTTTATTTTTATTTTTCCCGTTTTACACTTATACCTCATGCGTTATCACAACAAACGTACACATACTAACATACATATACACATATGATACGCACACACATGCACACACACACATACACACACACATGCACACACACACATACACACACACAAACACACACACACACACACACACACACACACACACACACACACACACACACACACAATATAGCCTGCCCAAACAGCTGCAAAGGGCTCGCGCAGTGTTACTACACATACGGGGCTGCCCAGTGTTGCAACTACCTCAGTCGTGATGGGACCTGTGTTGTGGAGTGTCCCTCCTCCTTCCTCCCTAACAAGGACTTCATATGCTCCAGTCAGTTAGCTGCAATGTGGTATCTATCGATGTGTGCATGTGTGTGTGTGTGTGCATGTATGTGTGCATGCATGTATGTGTGTTGTGTGTGCATGTGTGTGTGCATGTATGTGTGCATGTGTGTGTGTGTGCATGTATGTGCGTGTATGTGTGCATGTGTGCATGTATGTGCGTGTATGTGTGCATGTATGTGTGCATGTGTGTGTGCATGTATGTGTGCATATGTATGTGTGTGTGTGCTTGTGTGCATGTGTGTGTGCATGTATTAAATATGTATGTGTGTGTGCATGTATGTGTGTGCATGTATGTGTGCATGTGTGTGCGTGTATGTGTGCATGTGTGTGCGTGTATGTGTGCATGTATGTGTGCATGTATGTGTGTGCATGTATGTGTGCATGTATGTGTGCATGTATGTGTGTGCATGTATGTGTGTGCATGTATGTGTGTGCATGTATGTGTTTATTTCAAACCATGGAATCCATGTGGTTTTATTATCGTGCTGTCAACAGCTGATATGCCTGCACGTGGGCAGTTATTCATTGACCACATGATACAAATAATTTTTAATTTGCCATATGGTTGACAGCCGCGACTTCTCGTACACGCAGCTGTCGTCGGGTTCTCCTCAAATGCTGCCACCATCTATCGCAGTGACTTGCCTTATCGCTTCACCATCTACATCAGCGCGCCCGTGTCCTACACCGTCCTCGAGATAACAGGAGGTGAGCTTATTAACCCCTTGGTGACTGTCACCCACCAGTCTTAACGTTTTAACCCCTTAGTGGATGTAACAGCCTTATTACTAAACCTCCCACCTGATTGACCAAGCCTTAAACACTTTAACCCCTCAGTGACTAGCCTTGATATTCCAGGATTTTAAGCCCTTTGGCTCATTTTTTAGTGTGTTGTAGTGATCTGTATGAAGAGAGGTCAGTGCACATCATAGAAGTGAAGTGTAGGCTTTTTAAGTAGCATGGCTGTGAACAGCAAGGCTGTGAACAGCAAGGCTGCATGCTGGTGATGATGTACTAAATATAGGTGTGTGGTGACCACACCCCCTACGTCTCCCTCTTCCCCCTACCTTTTCAAGGCACGAACAACGTGACAGTGAATGTCCCGAAGAGTGCAGTTCTGATCCAGTACGAGGCTGACATTGATGATGACCACATCGCACTGGAGGACCCTACAACATACACGCTCACACTTTACGCAACGTCATCACTAGTACCGTTGGTCTGTGGGGGCCAGGTGGGGGCAGTACCCTATTACCCCACCCTTCAACTGACAGTCATCGATGATGTTGGTGAGCCAATGGGCCTGGGCCTGCCCGTACAGTGATGTGGTGTGGGAGGGGTCCAGTGGGGGTGGAGTGATGGATGGAGTGTGGTCCAGTGGGGGTGGAGTGATGGATGGAGTGTGGTCCAGTGGGGGGGAGTGTGGTCCAGTGGGGGTGGAGTGGGGTCCAGTGGGGTCCAGTGGGGGTGGAGTGTGGTCCAGTGGGGGGGGGGGGGGAGTGTGGTCCAGTGGGGGTGGAGTGGGGTTCAGTGGGGGTGGAGTGGGGTCCAGTGGGGGTGGAGTGGGGTCCAGTGGGGGTGGAGTGGGGTCCAGTGGGGGTGGAGTGGGGTCCAGTGGGGGTGGAGTGATGGATGGAGTGTGGTCCAGTGGGGGTGGAGTGGGGTCCAGTGGGGGTGGGATGGAGTGTGGTCCAGTGGGGGGGAGTGTGGTCCAGTGGGGGTGGAGTGGGGTCCAGTGGGGGTGGAGTGGGGTCCAGTGGGGGTGGAGTGGGGTCCAGTGGGGGTGGAGTGGGGTCCAGTGGGGGGGAGTGGGGTCCAGTGGGGGTGGAGTGTGGTCCAGTGGGGGTGGAGTGGGGTCCAGTGGGGGTGGGATGGAGTGTGGTCCAGTGGGGTCCAGTGGGGGTGGAGGGGGGTCCAGTGGGGGGGTGGGGTCCAGTGGGGGTGGAATGGGGTCCAGTGGGGGGGAGTGGGGTCCAGTGGGGTCCAGTGGGGGTGGAGTGGGGTCCAGTGGGGGTGGAGTGGGGTCCAGTGGGGGTGGAGTGGGGTCCAGTGGGGGGAGTGGGGTCCAGTGGGGGGGGGAGTGCCATCCAGTGGGGGTGGAGTGGGAGTGCCACCTTTGATTATCTGTCTCTTTTGATCAGCACACATCAAAAGTTTTACAGACATACCTAATCATAGGGTTGACCACACACATACCTAAGCACACAGTACCCCATCCTGTAGCTATTGAAGAGCCATACTATTATTCATAGCAATCTGGGTGAATCTATTTGTGGGTGTGGACAATTAGATGTTGTAGAAATCTATACATGTACCTAGCTACCTTGGTGAGTTGGGGGGGGGGGGGGGGGGTGGCAGAGGCATTAATTAGAATGTGCATGGGGCGGTGCCAAGGTAAAACGAAGAAAAAACCCTGTATATATAGCACATGTATATATAGCACATGTTTGTGAGCATTCAAAACTTGGTAAATGAGGCGACCTCATAATCACACACACATACATAGACACTTGTGTGCTCACGAACACCTCATCTCTTCAGGTGTTACCATTGGCTTTCAAAGTCCCAACACCGCCATCAATTGGGATGTTGCCATAGTCACTGTTAAGAGTTCCGTACAGATTGCAAGGCCACTCCCACTACAGCTGTACAGTAGTAAGTGATTGCTCAGCAGCAAGATTTCCTGACATAATCACACCTCTCCACACACCTCTCCACACCTCCACACACCTCTCACACCTCCACACATCTCTCACACCTCCACACATCTCTCACACCTCTCCACACACCTCTCCACACACCTCTCCATACCCCTCCACACACCTCTTCTCTAAGCCACTGGCATCAACCTAAATGTGACTTTGCCTTGCAATGACTCCACTGTGGGCATTCAGTTCTCTATCCCACTGGGGTATGATGACATAGTCACCTTGGAAGGGGGGAGTGGCCTCACCATCTACCTTGGCCTTGGCACACCCTACCTGCCCTATGTATGGATAGGAGGGGAAGGCCTGTATGCCTCTACAGAGCTGATTGCCGATAATGAAGGTATGTGAGGGAACAGTGTGTTGGTGTAGTAGTGGAGAGGTGTGTGAGGGAACAGTGTGTTGGTGCAGTAGTGGAGAGGTGTGTGGGAGCAGTGTGTGTTGAATAGTGGATGTGTGTGTGTGTGTGTGTGTGTGTGTGTGTGTGTGTGTGTGTGTGTGTGTGTGTGTGTGTGTGTGTGTGTGGAACACTCCTCCCCAGACCTCCACACAATCTTATATCACCTTCAGATGTGACTATTGGTTTCAATACCTCTGCCATTGTTGCAAAGGAGGGAGATGGCAGCTTCACTGTTACCATCATACGTTCCAATACAACTCTGGTGCGGCCCATTTCTGTACTTCTTAGGGGAGGTGAGCCACACCCTAGCCACACCCTTCCTGTCCCTACCTCCTCCTTCATTGTGCCCATCCTACTGGTCCCCAGGTCTTCTCTGTCTCCCTTCTCTAACCTGCAACTGTTCTTGCACACTAGTCCCCAGCCCATTCACACACTATTTCCATCTTGTCTTTAACACACTAGTCCCCAGCCCTTTCACACACTGGTCCCATCCTGTCTTTAAAAAAACTAGTCCCCAGCCCTTTAACACACTAGTCCCCAGCCCTTTCACACACTTACACTTAACACACTAGTCCCCCACCCTTTCTATAAAACTGGTCTCCAGGCCTTCCCTACATTAATGATTAATACACTAGTCCCCAGCCTATTAACATCTAGTCCCCATCCCTTTCTTTAACCCAGACCCTGGCCCCCTACCCAACACATCTGTGACAGCAGCAGGAGCCTTCAATACTAGCCTCACGTTTGATAACAACACTTCCACCATAACGATCACCATTCCAATTAAGGACGACCACGTTGCCTTGGAAACGGATGAGATCTACAATCTGACCCTTGCTGTGGTGAACCCTGACCCAAGGGTTCACCTAGACCCCGCCTACCTCACAGTCACCATCAAGGATGGCAATGGTGAGACCACAGCTTATATTAAAATTAGTCAACTAGTTATAAGTATACTTACCCTAATTAACCGTGTTGTCAATAGTTTTGTCTCATCAACCATTTCATCCTAGTTGTTTATGTTTCCATGGCAACGAGATATCTCAGCACCGTTGACAAAGCATTGGTGCTGCCTGTGTGTGTTAACAGGTCAGGGGCAGTCAGCTTGGCCCAGCCGCTTCCGTTTGTCATCAAGATCACCAGCATTCAAGGTATTAAGGTGTGGTAGGGCACCACCTTCCCTTCTCATTCCCCTCTCTCCTCTCTCTCTCTCTCTTTCTTTCTTTCTTTCTTTCTCCCCCCCCCCCCTCTCTCTCTCTCCACAGCAAATCACACCACCATCACTGAGCAGTTTGTTGGCCATTTTGAACCCAATGACCTCTCCACTATGGTGTGTGTTAGTGTACCTAACTTCAGTTCCAATGGAGGCCTTGTGGCTACTCTCACGTTGTCAGCTCCCATCACAAGAGGGGCTTCATTGCTGCCTGATTCCACGGCAACCATTATCAATTTTACAAGTGCTGGTATGTTGCCTACAAAACATGCATGCGCACTTTTTATGTATCTTCATCTGTGTGCACAGAATCTGTAAGCAGTGTTCAACCATTGGTCAGCAGTGTTCAACCATTGGTCAGCAGTGTTCAACCATTGACCAGCAGTGTTCAACCATTGACCAGCAGTGTTCAACCATTGGTCAGCAGTGTTCGACCATTGACCAGCAGTGTTCAACCATTGACCAGCAGTGTTCAACCATTGGTCAGCAGTGTTCAACCATTGACCAGCAGTGTTCAACCATTGGTCAGCAGTGTTCAACCATTGGCCAGCAGTGTTCAGCCCTCTGTTCATATTCCAATGATGCCCACAATCAGTACTCCAACTCTTAGGTCTACTCCCTCCACTACCCAACAGCTAGTTCAACCATCTTTCACAAGTGTGTCATCTCACCTTTCAGCTTCCAGACTGGCTCAACCTTCAGCATCTCCTCCACCAAGCCAGCCCCCACCCCCCACTAACCCCACGGCCACACCTCACCCCCTCATCCCTCTCCTCGTCAACGACACAATGGTAGCTGACCCCCTCTTCACCGTGCCCCTCATGCTCCCACCCGGGGAGGACCCACTCCTCCTCTGCTACGAGATACACGGCCAGCCAGGCCAGTACTACAACCTCATATCGGACACGTGCACCTACGTGAACGCCTTCTACGTGGGGCAGGGTTCCCTCAATGTCATCGACGCCATTGGAATCACCACGGTGGACGACGCGGGCAATTGCGTCCAAATTAAAGTGAACCTGAGTGCTTCCTGCATGCCCTATGTGGAGGGGGTGCAGAGGGCTCAGTATGGGGCCTACGGGGTAGGCGTGGCCAAGTACAGGCAGAAGGTGCGCATCTCCGTGACCAACTGCAAGGTCCAGCCGCTGGTGATGTGGGTGACCTGCGTGGAGGACAGCTCCTACCAGACACTCCAGTTCATGGTCACCAGAGGGTTAAACCTCTCCCCGACATCGCACGGGCTGATAGGTAAGGTAGAGAGCTGATCACCTTGCGCCTTCACCCTCCCTTCTCTCGAGCTTTCAATGATCCCATGTCAACCTTTACCTTCACCCCTCCTCCCCACCACTTCAACTCCTACCTTCACCCTCCTCCCCATGTCAACTCCTACCTTCACCCCTCCTCCCCACTTCAACTCTCACCTTCACCCCTCCTCCCCACTTCAACTCTCACCTTCACCCCTCCTCCCCATGTCAACTCTTACCTTCACCCCTCCTCCCCATGTCAACTCTCACCTTCACCCCTCCTCCCCATGTCAATTCCTACCTTCACCCCTCCTCCCCATGTCAACTCTCACCTTCACCCCTCCTCCCCATGTCAACTCTTACCTTCACCCCTCCTCCCCACATTACTGTATTCCTTTTCTTCGATGCCCACAGGTCAGTTCTGGAGTGTTCCCGTAACCAAGCAGCTGTACCAAGACCCTAACCTACCTGGGGACCAGGAGTTCCAGCCCTACCTACTAACAGTCTATCACCCCAACGCCACACCTCGATCATTTGTTGCTTCGCAGTACAGCCAGACCTGGGACCGGACCCCCACCCCCTGCTACTATGCCGGTAGCTCCCAGGGAGGCCTGGATGGTGCCAGCCATGACTCTGTCATAGAGGGCAGTTACAGTGACTACAAAGTAAGCTCCCTGGAGAGCTACACATTCAAGTACTCAAGGTTCAACCAAACCATATGTGCCACGTCCCCTTGATCCCCTCCTCCATGTGCCCCTTGATCCCCTCCTCCATGTGCCCCCTCCCCTTGATCCCCTCCTCCATGTGCCCCCTCCCCTTGATCCCCTCCTCCATGTGCCCCTTCCCTCTTGTGTTGAATGTAAAGGTATGTACAGAATTTTTTTGTTTTTAATAATGAATTAGTGTGATAACTACACTTGCTAAATGAACATACCTCATTTATAAACATTAATATTACACCAAGAGCTCTCCAGCCATTTATCAATTTGTGCGCTAGTAGAGTGGTGAGACTGTTGGGGGCTATTATATTAGCATCATGTGTCCAATGGGCGAATGGGTACCAAGTAGCAACTGGTCCCCATATTAGTAGGCCATAGAATGACAGTACTGCATGCATTGGCACCGAGGCTTGTGTGCAGACAGCAGTGGACCCACACAGACGTCATTGCACATATACCAGCTACCACACAGACATCATTGCACATATACCAGCTACCACACAGACATCATTGCACATATACCAGCTACCATGCAGACATCATTGGGACAACAATAAATGAGCAGCTTAAATGAATGGTGTAAATACAACAAGGGTATGTAGGTACAACAAGGGTATAAAACTCTACAGCAGCAGCGCACAGTTAACCAAGGGGGTAAAGGTCTACCAGGAGGTCTGGCACAAGGTTTACTCGTCCCTCAGCTTGGGGCTGTGGGGATGCTCCTGGATCTCTTTCTTCAGCTCTGTAGCAATGTGAGGTGGCCCCTTGTGATTCAGCTCTGCAATCCTTTCCTTGCGTTCCTCCTGCAAGTTGAATTACATAGAGATAAATGAAACTGGTAAGTCTACTTCTAATGCTATGCTATGTATGTGTGTATGTATGTATATGTGTATATGTGTGTATGTATGTGTATGTATGTATGTGTATGTATGTATGTATGTATGTATGTATGTATGTATGTATGTATGTATGTATGTATGTATGTATGTATGTATGTATGTATGTGTGTATGTATGTGTGTATGTATGTGTGTATGTATGTATGTATGTATGTATGTATGTATGTATGTATGTACGTATGTATGTATGTACGTATGTACGTATGTATGTATGTATGTATGTATGTATGTATGTATGTATGTATGTATGTATGTATGTATGTATGTATGTATGTATGTATGTATGTATGTATGTATGTATGTATGTATTATTATGTATGTATAAATATGCATGTGCAAGCCTGCACCCGTGAAAGATAAGGAAGTCAGTTTAAAAAAACAACATACAGTAAGTTCTGGCATACGGTTACTACGGAACCTAACATGACCGGGCAATACCACCCCGCCCCCACCGAAACATGTTTTTTAATATCGATGTAATCATGAACGCAGCCGCGTGCCATTCTTTACAATCCTGTTGGAGTGCCAGTTCGTTCCTGAAATGCTGAAACAGCCCCGTTACTAGTTCGCGGAAGCGTTAAAGATTACAAGGATACGCTAGTTCAATTTTTTTTCTTCTTTTTTCGGTGGCGTTATGTACTGCATATTCGTAGGCTCGTAGCTACCTGTCATCAAACCCACAAGTGTAGCCCGAGGCGAGTACGGATGGGTATTTAATTATTACATGGATTAGTTCTATTAAAACGCGTCACATTCGTACATATAAATTTGTTGACGCCATCACGCCACCCTCGGTAACACCTTGTGAACCACTTTTTTTTTGTCGTCTGTGTCGAAGGTACGGACGTAGAAACTGTGATAATAACTCGTACACTCGGAGTTATAACGCCTGATAAGTGTTTAATATTGTAAAGACCAATTATTATTTTAGTACCCAACTGTTCCCTACCCAGACCCAAACGTACGTAAGCAGCAGTATAATACAGCGTACGAGTTACGTACATTTGGGTCTGGGTACGAGACCCCCCCCCCCCCCCCCCCCCCCCCCAGACCCATAGAATCGGAGAATGATTATGCTGTTGCAATACAACGATGACTCGGAAGCTTAAAAAGTACCCCATCTTCCAATAAGATGATAAAGTGGTCACAATACCGCGGGACTAACCAGGATAGCGTCGCGCCAATGGGCGGTTGTTATATCATTGGCGCGAATCGAGCGGGAAAAAGTGCACGTAGTTTGAACATTAACGAACAGTACAAATCGATAGGTACAGGACCTCTGTACTTACAAACCGAATTTGTACCTAAAGTTATGGCGGGTTTGAACCCGGTCGGGTATAGAACGTTGCGATAGTGGTGTGGAGCAAGTGCAAGACTCCAAAATGTAATTTAGAGAAATGGTGTAGTATGAACTGTTGAAAATAGGAAGTCGATAGCGTTTAGCGTTCGGAAGATATAGCGATTCAAACAAGAAGCATTTTTATAACATTATAATGTTATAAGGCCACTACAATAAGATTCCTTGTTTCCCATTTCCCGCCCGCACCATTATTTGGTACCGCATGTTTTCATTCATTATTAGATCACACGTTCATTATATTCATCATAGACATAAAAAGTGGCTATCTTGAACGTATCTGTTGCATGTTTGTCTAGAAAAACTACTTTACTTCCTTGGCATATTGAAGCAGAACACTCCTTTAGCGATTTTTTTCGAAGATTCTATTCGACCATGTCTTCCAAGCACATGTATAGAGTCCTAGATAAATTAAAGCGGAGGTGGCAACCAGCATAGATAATAGAATAGGATTGGTACGTGCGTGACGTCACGTCCCAATACATGACCGCAGTTGAGTGGGCGTGTGAGCTGTTGAGCATCCTTCCGTAAAGAGCTTCTTTAGTTTCGTTTAACTTTTGTGAGGGCAATCATTAGACGTTGCATAACGTGTTTGATACATGTATAATGAATAATGAATAATGAACCGCCCACCCGCATGCTTCGTAGGTCATATTGAAATGGGAAACAAGGAATCTTATTGGAGTGGCCTAAAAGGGTGACATTTTCACGGAAATTGTCCCAAATATACTTGAGGTATAATTTACGCGGAAGTACGTACTGTATGTGGGTGTACAATTGTGTATGTATGCATACACTAATACGTTAGCAGTCAATAAAGGTAACAACACACGGAAAAGAACAGCAGCTTTGCTTCTGCTGCTCTCACGTACCTCCATGGCATGGTCAGCCTCCCTCTGGTGGACCTTTCTGACCATGTCCTCCTGCAAGTGGGCCTTCTTATCCGCCATCACGTACTCAAGCTGCTGTGCGTCAGCCATCTCTTTGGCCTGCTTGATGTTGGCATTGCGGGTTATCTCAGTGAGGACATCGCTTTTCAGGAGGGATAAGTAACCCTTTGCAGGCTGAATGCCCTCCTTGATACGACTGTTGAAACAAAAGTAAGGGCTAAAAAAAAAAACTTGCAGAAGCAATATGCTTCATCACATTAACCCCTACACATAATACCTATCTTCAAATATTTATCTTAAATCATGTATGTGTCTTTAATTTTTTCCCCCCTCATTATACACTATCACCTCGCATAATTAACACATTGCTAAATTAATATTTGGATGAATATTTAGACAGAATTTTGTTTAGTACCTCGTAAACAACATTTATTTTTTGGATTGACAAGACAATAACAACTTAGTGTGTAGGGCACATACAATAAGTGTCAATAAACCTGGTGTTGTAGGCAAACACCTCTGATATGATACTTGGCATAACATTTGACCTACATGTAGTGTGCATAAAAGCCAAAACAAAGCTACTCAAATTTATTTACTCAATTGCAATAACCAATTATACATACTATGCTCTCTGTTCAAATTCATTTTTAAGCACATCCTATGTGCATGCACGGATCACTGCATCTGTCGGGGGCATACTCTCCTATCAACACAATAACATACATAGCTGGGGAATAATTGTACTCCCAACTTCCTAATCTACTGCAATGAACCTTAATTGGCTTGTGCCAGTCTTAATTACGACATCAGTAGTACTTCAAGAATCTGATAAAGCTGGTCATAATGATGCACATGTGCAGGCATACCTTCATCTCTCTCATTTGTAAGAGCTAAATACATCACTTTCTTTGATTAAAACCATTTCACTACTTTAGGCCACTGAAATTAAGCATTATTATTAATATTTGGTTGCAGGGTCAATGAGTATCCATCACATCCTAAATATGCCAAGCACCATTAACATGATTGGTCAGATTGGCCAAACAGCTTTAAACTTGAACTCCCTGCTCCTGAATCAGCTGTCAAAGCATAACTTGAAAAGCTGTACATGTAAAATTTAGCAACTTCACATAAAACTCGCGGCTGTTGTGAACATCCTTATAAAAAATTGCATCATTTTAGTCATCACTATTATTGTGCCTATTATTGCCATGACTATGGTAGAAGTCCATCACATTCAGTGAATTTTTACACTTTAAATACTCACTCTCTTGACCAATCTGGGCTACCCCAACTTCTTCTCCTCCTCCCTACCCTCACTGTTCCTTCTCCTCCCTACCCTCACTGTTCCTCCTTCTCCCTACCCTCACTGTTCCTCCTCCTCCCTACCCTCACTGTTCCTCCTCCTCCCTACCCTCACTGTTCCTCCTCCTCCCTACCCTCACTGTTCCTTCTCCTCCCTACCCTCACTGTTCCTCCTCCTCCCTACCCTCACTGTTCCTCCTCCTCCCTACCCTCACTGTTCCTTCTCCTCCCTACCCTCACTGTTCCTCCTCCTCCCTACCCTCACTGTTCCTCCTCCTCCCTACCCTCACTGTTCCTCTTCCTCCCTACCTCCCTACCCTCACTGTTCCTCCTCCTCCCTACCCTCACTGTTCCTCCTCCTCCCTACCCTCACTGTTCCTCCTCCTCCCTACCCTCACTGTTCCTCCTCCTCCCTACCCTCACCGCTCTTTCTCCTCCTCCATAGCACTGTCCACCTCCTTCTGGTGAGCTTTGCGCAGCAGCTGTTCCTGCATGTATATTTTAGCATCTTCCAGCACCTGGTGTGAGAGGGCTCCTGCGATGGGCTGTAATTAGAGTAAAAACCATGATACCAGTAGTGCGTCTCTGCTAACTTAGCATGTACCTTAATGGGAGGGTGGGCAGATATCAGCTCCTTCTGGACGTCAAGCAGGCGGTTAGCAAAGGTGATGCGTTGCTGGACTGCCTCATCGGAGAGGTGGGTCAGCTCTGCCACACGACGCGCTTTTTCTTCGTCCTCTGCCAACCTAGCTGTGCGCAGACCAACCTACAGAAAGCAGAGGACTTCGAAGTGTGCCAACACCCACCCACTGTTGCCCCCAGATGTCCCACCCACTGTTGCCCCCAGATGTCCCACCCACTGTTGCCCCCAGATACTATGCCAACACCCACCCACTGTTGCCCCCAGATGTAACATCCATTGTATCCTTGGTCACTTTGGCTCCTCTAGTGCCCTACCAAATGGTCTGCATTATTTCCATTGTGGCCTCCGTGACTATTTGTATTCAGTTACTAATACCAGGTCTGGCACCGCATGCTCTATATCCTAACTTCATGCTGTGGTCGTGTAGGCAGGGGACATAAGATGGGTGATTAGTTTGCCACTATAAGATGTACATGTAGCCATTAGCCTTAGCTCCATAAAAGGGATTGAGATGGAGGACACTACAACAAATGGGGATTCCACCAAATAATCCCGCCAGATAACCAACACATTACTCAATTTGGAACACTCCGGTGGTTGGGGTCTGCACAATGAAGCACGCACTTAATTTTTACCTTATGTAGCAGTTCCTCTTCCACGACTGCCATTCTGTCGTGAATGGCATGGCGGGTTTGAGCCTCCTCCGAGGGAGTCTCTTCGTCGTGAAGGCGTCGCTGTCGCTCCTCCTCTTCTGCCACCTTGCTCTGCCTCTTGTGGACCTGTGGGGGGAGGGAGGGGCACCAGATGGCTTTACAGGTCTGTGTCCCAACACACGCATAACACATGAGCACACACAACACATCAGCACACATAACACATCAGCACACATAACACATGAGCACACACAACACAGGAGCACACACAACACAGGAGCACACATAATGAGCACACACAGTACATCGACATCTTTTTATGCACAGAACACACAAAGCACATACCTCTCTCATCATTGATTCCTGCACCAACTCTCTTTTATCTTCAACGACTAAGCGTTCTCTCTCCAGCCTTACCTCTTCATCAGCCTGGCAACAGTGGTGTTTGTGTATGCGTGTGATAAAAGGAACAGCAACTATTAATGGCTTCATCACATCAAAAAGGTGCTAATAGGCAAGAATGTTGACAGGCTAGAGAGAAGCCATAGCTCTGCAAAAAAATTCATCACAATTATTCTTTTAATCATTTATTAAAAAACCTCCCAAGATGAAGGTAAAGGGTTATTGGTACCCTCCAAGGGGGGGGGGGGGGGGGGGGGGGGCTAGTATGGTCCCACACCTGCATCCTCCTGATGGTCCTTAGAAGGTCCTCCTGCACCATGACCAGACGGTCATAGGTGTGCTGCCTCTCCTTGCTGTCAGAAGAGCTGCCATCGTCACACTCAGCAATGCGGCGATTTCGTTCGGTTTCCTCCTCTTCGTGGATCTAAAGCGTTCAATGCAGCCCATCAGTGAGAGCGAGAGGCAAAATTGGGGTGGTGTGGGGGCATAATAAACACACCTTTTTGGTATTAGCTTTTCGAATTAGCTCCTCGTGGACTGCAACCTTCTTCTCTTCCGTAATCCTCTGCATCTGTTCAGTGTCTTCCATTTCACGCACCTGCCGGAGGGAGAGAGCAGAACTTTAAAAAAAAAAATGTTACAGCAATATCATGCCTTCAAATAACGAGAGCAACAAGGCGTTGCACACAAGTATGCCATAAGTAACGTATAGGTTCTTTTGTGACACACCGCTAGGCTGGGTATGGTTCAAAGAACTTATAGCGTCAACAACCGTTTCTGGTCATGAATTAAGCTAGGGGAATTATTCATCTGTACCCCAACGAAACAACTCTATACATGTACTAAAATCGTACACCGCATATTAGAACCCTCGCCCACTTGGCAATTGCATACTCAATACGCGAGAAGTGATCTCAGTCCCGATTGTCCTTCTGCATCTAATCTGCTTTCCCATTGTTCATTGTTATGCAATACAGAACGTACATAAGCGCACCTTCAAACCAACAAACGCACGGCACCAACGCATTGCACAAGGATACGTACGTGGATGGCTTATTTTGATAACGTCGAGATGTTTTCAAAAAGGATTTTAGGCTGCTCACTTTGTACAAATTACAATTCATTGTATTCGACCTCTTAAGTGATGCCCATACTTTTAAAAAATAAAATTTCAAAAAAGTGCCTTCCTTTATCTAACAATCGCTCACACTTCGCTTTTACATGTAGTACATGAGCAATGCGGCTTTCGTCAATAGTACAAACAAACACACCGCAACCGTACGCCGGTACAAACCCAACGGCACATGTAAAGAATTCATCGCATTTCTGTGCAGCTGGAAATTTTATTCTGCTCCAGCTGGTAAACGTGCAATGCAGCAAAAGGTCAAGCGCGCCTTACCTTCATTTTGTTCAAGCAAGAAATTAGGTCCTCTTGCACTTGAATAAGTTGGTCATACGCCTTTCTACGGACTGAGTCCTCTTGTAGAGCTCCTTCCTCAGCTATGCGCCGTGCGCGCTCGTTCTCCACGGCTTCCTGAATAGCCTTGAGAGCCAGCTTGCTAATTAATTCGTCGTGCTTAGTTTCGTCAATTCCCCCTTCTTCCCCACAAGGACGCGACATGTTCTCGCACTTCTCCGTTGCCATTATTTCGCAGCTCAGAACTCGAGTAATAATAATAATTACGACCGGTCAATTGCATTTATTAATACACAACAGGGAATTAATTAATGATTATTGTCAATTAGCGTGAAGAATACGCCCTTTGAACCTATTACAACGCACACACAATGCCTGCGTTGCACTGCAAAAATTCGGCCGACACTTCTTCCTCCTGCCAGTAGAGGGTAGCGCGACTGAAGCGAAGGCTCCGGCAAGCAGGAAGGCAGAGACAATGAGGATGGGTAAGAATTGCCCAACTGAAATTAACCTGCCGAACGCCAAGTTGCCGGAAATGGCCCCAAGCCTTCCAAATACAGCTTGAAGGCCAAATGCAGTAGACCTGTATGGAGAAATGGAGGCAACACCTACAAATTAGGATACCTGGGTGTGGTTATAGTTAACTACACATACTAGCAACAAACATGAAATCAGGAGAGTATACATGGGTAGGGTGAAATGCCACTGGTGAAACAAATGAACAACAATAGCCCTGCTTACCACACCACTGCATCTCCACCCTACACACCACACCTTCACCACCCTACACACCACACCTTCACTATCCTCACCCTACACACCACACCTTCACTATCCTCACCCCACACACCACACCTTCACTATCCTCACCTACACACCACACCTTCACTATCCTCACCTACACCACACCTTCACTATCCTCACCCTACACACCACACCTTCACTATCCTCACCCTACACACCACACCTTCACTATCCTCACCTACACACCACACCTTCACTATCCTCACCTACACACCACACCTTCACTATCCTCACCCTACACACCACACCTTCACTATCCTCACCCTACACACCACACCTTCACTATCCTCACCTACACACCACACCTTCACTATCCTCACCTACACACCACACCTTCACTATCCTCACCCCACACACCACACCTTCACTATCCTCACCTACACACCACACACACGATTTTACCTCACGTTGACGGGGAACAGCTCACTCGTGCTGAGAACATCCAAAGCGTTCCAGCCAGAAGCTGAGATAGCATTGAAGACACAGGACAGCACCACAATGACAACCTCTGTCTTTGGCACGACCCATATGAGGAGGGTGCTAAGTCCAGCTATTGCCATGGATACACCTTCATATAAGGGGGCACAAAGGACATTGCAATCAAAGGCAGCTAATAGTGGATGCTGACACAATGTTGCCCAGACATGGCTATACAAGGCCCAGGTGCACATGACCCCCACAGACATGGCTATACAAGGCCTAGGTGCACATGACCCCCCCCCCCCCCCCAGACATGCACAACATGCACATGTAAACATGCCAAAGGAGGTCAAAAATGGTGAGTTGTGGCTCCACGATACTGCACAGTTAGACAAAATGCCCTCCCCCCCATATGTCCAAAACAACACACACACAACACAAGACCTTGCACACACACATGACCTTAAACACATGTCACACATATGCACATGCCACAAACATGCATACATACACACACACACACACACACACATATGCACTGATCATGCACTTACCCAAGAGCACTCTCGGTCCAATCAGATTCACAAGCAGAACTGCCAGTATGGTACCGGGGACACCAGACACAGCGATGTAGAGGCTGTCCAAGTACACACTATTCCCACTCTGACAGGGGATGCTGTTCTCAGTATCAGCAGCACAGGAGTCCTCCAGTCCAAAGGTGCAGTTGTAAGTGATCTCATTGACGCACTTGAAATACTCTGGGAACCATAGCAACAGTCCATAGTAACTGTGTGGGGGGGGGGAGGGAAGCCCCTGGTCATTGTGAGATTTGCCAGTCTCAATATTATGCAGTGAGGTGTATGTGATGATGAGGTGTGTGTGATGATGAGGTGTGTGTGATGATGAGGTGTGTGTGATGATGAGGTGTATGTGATGATGAGGTGTGTGTGATGATGAGGTGTGTGTGATGATGAGGTGTGTGTGATAATGAGGTGTGTGTGATAATGAGGTGTGTGTGATGATGAGGTGTGTGTGATAATGAGGTGTGTGTGATGATGAGGTGTGTGTAATGATGAGGTGTGTGTGATGATGAGGTGTGTGTGATGATGAGGTGTGTGTGATGATGAGGTGTGTGTGACGATGAGGTGTGTGTGATGATGAGGTGTGTGTGATGATGAGGTGTGTGTGATGATGAGGTGTGTGTGATGATGAGGTGTGTGTAATGATGAGGTGTGTGTGATAATGAGGTGTGTGTGATAATGAGGTGTGTGTGATGATGAGGTGTGTGTGATGATGAGGTGTGTGTGATGATGAGGTGTGTGTGATGATGAGGTGTATGTGATGATGAGGTGTGTGTGATAATGAGGTGTGTGTGATGATGAGGTGTGTGTGATGAGGTGTGTGTGATGAGGTGTGTGTGTGATGAGGTGTATGTGATGATGATGAGGTGTGTGTGATGATGAGGTGTGTGTGATGATGAGGTGTGTGTGATGATGAGGTGTGTGTGATGAATGTGAGTGATAAGATGATATGTTATGGTGATGTGATGGTGATGTGTGCAAGACAACCGGTTGCACTTAATTTTAACAGCGTAAGTAAGCGACTGTTAATGGAATGCATGTGTGTGTGGGGGACTCGGTCATAAGGGGTAACACACCTAGTGAATTAAGGAATAAGCACATTGCAAGCATATCTGCGCACATTGGGGTGGGAGGGATATCTAGGGGAAGGAGGGGGCTGAGGTAAATCTAGGGGGAGGGGGCTGAGGTATATCTATATATTGCATACACACAGATATTGATACATGCATTACATACACCACAACACACACATGCAAATTAATGTTTACTATAAAGAGTGCACATGGGAATTTGGTATACCTAAATTAGTCTACAGCTGATCAACAGAACAGATAGCTGTTCCCTTGTCTTATTCTCATCCACACCTCCCACTCTTTTCTCACCCCTGCCCCCTTCTTTCTTCCCCACCCTCCTCCCACAGCACTCCCTATCTTCCTCCTCCCCCCACAGCACTCCCTATCTTCCTCCTCCCCCCACAGCACTCCCTATCTTCCTCCTCCCCCCACAGCACTCCCTATCTTCCTCCTCCCCCCACAGCACTCCCTATCTTCCTCCTCCCCCCACAGCACTCCCTATCTTCCTCCTCCCCCCGCAGCACTCCCTATCTTCCTCCTCCCCATCCTCCTCCCACAGCACTCCCTATCTTCCTCCTCCCCATCCTCCCACAGCACTCCCTATCTTCCTCCTCCCACAGCACTCTCTATCTTCCTCCTCCCCATCCTCCTCCCACAGCACTCTCTACTTCCTCCTCCCCATCCTCCCCCACAGCACTCCCTATCTTCCTCCTCCCCATCCTCCTCCCACAGCACTCCCTATCTTCCTCCTCCCCATCCTCCTTCCACAGCACTCCCTATCTTCCTCCTCCCCATCCTCCTTCCACAGCACTCCCTATCTTCCTCCTCCCCATCCTCCTTCCACAGCACTCCCTATCTTCCTCCTCCCCATCCTCCTTCCACAGCACTCCCTATCTTCCTCCTCCCCATCCTCCTCCCTATGCACTCCCTAGATCTTTCTCCTTACATTTTGGTGACCTCAAGGTCTAAAACAAACATGCTTTAACCCTCAAGAGTACAAAAGCACTATGTCACCTCCTAATCATGTGACCCTCATATCACCTCCTAATTATGTGACCTCCTAATCATATGACCCTCATGTCACCTAATCACATGACCCTCATGTCACCTCCTAATATATAACCCTCACATCACCTCCTAATCATACCCTCATGTCACCTCCTAATCACATGACCCTCATATCATCTAATCATATGACCCTCATGTCACCTAATCACATGACCCTCATGTCACCTCCTAATATATAACCCTCACATCACCTCCTAATCATACCCTCATGTCACCTCCTAATCACATGACCCTCATATCATCTAATCACATGACCTTCATGTCACCTAATCACATGACCCTCATGTCACCTCCTAATATGTAACCCTCACATCACCTCCTAATCATACGACCCTCATGTCACCTAATCACATGACCCTCATGTCACCTCCTAATATATAACCCTCACATCACCTCCTAATCATACCCTCATGTCACCTCCTAATCACATGACCCTCATATCATCTAATCACATGACCTTCATGTCACCTAATCACATGACCCTCATGTCACCTCCTAATATGTAACCCTCACATCACCTCCTAATCATACGACCCTCATGTCACCTAATCACATGACCCTCATGTCACCTCCTAATATATAACCCTCATACCACCTCCTAATCATATGACCCTCACTTGGGTAGTGGGGTCATACAGTTCCCTGCCTGAGACATTCCCAGCCAAAGTGCATTTTGCAGTACAGGCAGACAACACATATCTGGATGCATGCACGCATGTGGTGATGCAATCTTACACAGAAAGGTCAATTCCCAAGCAGATGAAAATTGTGGTGTCCATTCAGTGGGGGTCTGAACCTCCTGACTCCTCCCCTACCCCCCCCCCTCTTGGCCAATGCCTAAACAATCATGAACAATGCAGTTAATTAACATGCATTTTAACTGACTAAGCAAAGGTCATTAATATTGCAATAATTTTTTCTGGTATATGTGTACTATATATTAAAAAGTGTTGCATATAAACCTTACATGTATATGTCTGTAATCCTGATATTGAAAATATATACATAATTATATTGATGTCCAGATTATGTAATAATATGTGGAGGGCGTATGCCTGGCTCTGTAATCTGATTCTATGCTAGCTGTAAGTCTAAACGAACGTTCAATGATTTGATTCTAATCACATCTGGTCCAAATTGGACTTTCAAGTACTCTAAACACTGGGTGAACGTAAGGGTGCTAGAGGAATGTAAGGGTGCTAGGGGAACATAAGGGTGCTAGGTGAATGTAAGGGTGCTAGGGGAACATAAGGGTGCTAGGGGAACGTAAGGGTGCTAGGGGAACATAAGGGTGCTAGGGGAACATAAGGGTGCTAGGGGAACATAAGAGTGCTAGGGGAACATAAGGGTGCTAGGGGAACATAAGGGTGCTAGGGGAACATAAGTTTGCTAGGGGAACGTAAGGGTGCTAGGGGAACATAAGGGTGCTAGGGGAACATAAGGGTGCTAGGGGAACATAAGAGTGCTAGGGGAACATAAGGGTGCTAGGGGAACAGTGGGTGGGGCTTCCAGTGCTTCCAGACATCCTCCTCCCCACCCCATTTGGACCCTGCCTGCCCTTGCTGTATCTGCCAAAAGACATGGCTATCGTTTGCAAAGGTCTCCCTTTTTGCCCTACTGCTTGAATGCAGAACACAAGGGTGGAGGGGAGGGGCAGAACACAAGGGGTGAAGAGGAGGGGGAGGAGAAGTGGGGTGGAGGGGAGGGGGAGGAGAAGTGGGGTGGAGGGGAGGGTTTTTAAAAAGGTGTGATGTCACTTGTGATAGTGGGGGAAGGGGGATGAGGAGGTGTCATTAATTTAATGTATGGGTACCTAAGCTAACTGTTGAGTATACCAGACCAAGATATCTGCCTTATGTGGCAATACACCAAACCAACTATACTAATGTGCATGCACACACACATGCACACACACACATGCAAACACACACACACACACACACACACACACACACACACACACACACACACACACACACACGCACCCAAATGACAAAGTGAACCAGATAAATGTCATTGCTAAGGTTGCTCTCAAGAATGTAGGACTGAAGAGAAGCTTGGTGGTATGAAAGAGCTAATGGAGGGAGGGAGGGAGGGAGGGAGGGAGGGAGGGAGGGAGGGAGGGAGGGAGGGAGGGAGGGAGGGAGGGTGGGAGGGAGGGGTGGGAGGGAGGGAAGGGAGGGAGGGAGGGAGGGAGGGAGGGAGGGGAGGGAGGGGAGGGAGGGAGGGAGGGAGGGAGGGAGGGAGGGAGGGAGGGAGGGAGGGAGGGAGGGAGGGAGGGAGGGGAGGAGGAAGGGAGGGGGGGAGGGAGGGAGGGAGGGAGGGAGGGAGGGAGGAAGGGAGGGAGGAAGGGAGGGAGGAAGGGAGGGAGGGAGGGAGGGAGGGAGGGGAGGGAGGGAGGGAGGGAGGGAGGGAGGGGAGGGAGGGAGGGGGGAGGAGGCTATAAGGTTATGTCATGCTCTATATTTAGCTCACCAAACAAACTTTAGCCATTATAGAATGGCTACGGCTGTCTGCAGCTGCTTCATCTCCCATGCTGTCATAGAAACTGTCCAGACTGATTTTGGGCTATGTGGAAGGATGAACACATCAGTCATGGCTGCTGTGGCCTGTAATCACAAGTCATGTGACGTACAGCACAAGTCATGTGACGCACAGCACAACTCATGTGACGCACAGCACAAGTCATGTGACGCACAGCACAACTCATGTGACGTACAGCACAACTCATGTGACATGGACCTGTACAGATGGTAACCATAAGTCATCTGATAGGTATCTTTGCCAGGATTGAAGCATAATGTTAGCGGTTATGTGAAGGCACTACATGTAGAACCAAAAACTTACTACCAAGTTGGATTTGTTTTTTATGATATTCATAAGGGGAGTTATGCTTGAATGATAATTGAAATTATTAATTGCTAGCTTTAACTTCTAACTTTAGTTGATTAGCAATGACCACAACAGAGGCTCTGGAAGCCGTAGTGGCTGTAGGCACCTACCAACCAAAGTACTTTAATAATAATAATATTACTACTTACCCTCGAAGTAATTAATACCAGTACACGCCAGATCGAGACTCAAGGGCTGGCATTACACACTGATACAGTCATCAATACAGTTGCCGGTAATTTTTTTTAATGAATACTAACAATAGTGCTGATCCAAAGGTAAGATTGTGAAGATGTCTACTGGGCATCGGGCTAAGCGTACACAGCTCCCTATTGATCTGGTACCCCAAAAGTCGATATTGCATCAACACAGGTCTGCATTCCCTCTTACATTTTATTTATTTATGGTTAGAGAGTATTCCATACAATGAAATGCCTTAAAGTTGTCACAAGGATTAGCGATATAAATCAATATAAAATATAACGTTTTTGATTTTTTTATGTATCAAAAAAATCTTTGTTTCCTGGGGCTCCGCCCTACACCCCAATGGGGGACCTTCCAGTGCTCCCCCATACCCCTTAGCTGCATGACCAGGAGGGGTGCCCCCCCTTCCACATCCTCCCCAGGGCTTCATACAATTTCTCCATCTGCCAGTGTGTGTGTTCTACCATACATATTATCCTGGCTGCGGTGGCCTGAAACCACCAAAGCGCTCTTCAGAGAGTAAACAAGCACACACCAGAGTGTATATGGGTGCCCACCAGGCCCCACCCCCACCAGGCCCCACCCCCACCTCTTACATCACACTCCCACACAACTCAGGTTGGATAAATAATGAGCACATTATAATAGAAATGGTGATGTAGGATTTCAGTTCAGTAAAATGTATGGGAATCAAGTTATGAATGCTGTAATTCGTTGTTTCACTTAACTGAAATCCTATTTTCATTACATCCTGTCAAAGTTATTGATGCCCTGGACTTGATCTGAGAGGTTTGTTACGTTTGTGACACAAATACTAATATTCAGAGACCTGCCTGTTGACTGCACGCCCCCATTTGTACCTAACCACATGTTAACTATACTGAGTATATAATACACACACCTTCATCATCACACACCTCATCACACACCAACATCATCACACACACCTTCATCACCACTTCCCCTAAGTACCCAAACCTATAGAGGCTCAATTATCACCACTTCCCCAAAGCACTGAGGCTCAATTATCACCATACCTGGTGCTTCCTGGAGACATACCTGGTGCTTCCTGGAGACCAGCTTGTTCATCTTTTGAACCCTTTCAAGAACCCTCACCAGCTGTTCATACTTGTGCTTCTGCAAAGGAGCGAGTGTTAAGGTTAGGGAACGTAACGCAAGTGTTAAGGTTAGGGAACGTAACACAAGTGTTAAGGTTAGGGAACGTAACACAAGTGTTAAGGTTAGGGAACGTAACACAAGTGTTAAGGTTAGGGAGTGTTAAGGTTAGGGAACGTAACACAAGTGTTAAGGTTAGGAAATGTAACAAGCTTCCTTGGAGACCATAATGCAAGTGTTAGGCAAGATGGGAGAGGTAAACACCTCCGGCCCAACAGCTGCTAACACTTACAGCAAACAAAAAGCCGGGACTCTCTGGTAGGAAGAAGAGCATGCAGGCAGCTGAAAGGCATGGGAACGAGCACACCATCACAAACACCCTCCAGCTCTTCAATGTGATGCCCCCCAGGGGAGCGTGGGCCAAGCCCTCGAGGGGTTCGATGATCGCCCACGCCATCAGTGTAGTGAACAGCTGGCCCACGGACCAAAACGCCGCCATGACAATGATATATGGACCTTGACTCTTTCTGGGGAAAAACTCGGAGAAGTACGAGAATGCAACGGGAAGGGAGCCACCGACGCTGTAAGTAAGAGGAGGATGATTGGTAGCGTATAGGAAGGCAGACAGAGACGGGAGAGAGTGTGTGAGAGGGATACATGATAATGCAAATGTAGGTCCGACTCCGTCGCTCGCATTGATTCACTTACCCAACTCCACTCCAGAACCGGAAGAACAGAAATAACTCGTAGGTGGGCGAGAATGCAGAGGCCAGCCCGAACAAGCCGTTGACAGCCAACGAGGTGACGAGGCAGGTGCGCCTGCCGACGACGTCAGAGAAGCTGCCCCACACGTAGCCTCCGACCATCATGCCGAGGAAAATGATGGCGTCCAATAGGCCCTCCTGTACCTTCGTGGGCCGGAGGCTGCTCGTCTCGTTCGCCAGTTTGGGGGTTACGAACGAGATGCATTGGACTTCCACTGAGTCCGATGCGAGCGCCCACCCGGTTACCAAGGTCAGAACGACGTGGAAGAAACCTACGCCCACTTTGTTTTCCAGTACAGCATCGAGTTTGTGTGGTTTTGCGGCGTGTTCGCACGCATCTCGCTTTAGAAGCGTTGTGGTGTCGTTAAGGTCTGCGACAGACTCTGTTAGTTCAGCCATGATACAGAATCATATGTAGCGAGGTATTCCTTCCTTCCACTGACCAGGGCCGGCTAAAGTGCCAGCGATGATAATATTATATAATATGGATAATCTGTCGTAATTACGTTGCAATTAACACGCCATAGTCTTGAATTAACAGGTTACGCAAAGGTACTAATGTTTACTGCTCGACAGCCGTGTTTGATCATAAGTGATTTAGAGTACTCACTCAGCTAGCGCGGGAAACCTCACATCTCAACTTATCATTTGTGAGAGTGGTGGCCATCTTAGGAAGGGATAGCAGGTGCATACTGATAGTAGAACTGTAGGTTAGATCTTGTGCATGTGTATTGGTGTTGGTGTATTCTCCTGCTACGTATTCAGAATAGCCCAAAAGTTCATTGCGAAATACAGCTTTAAATAATATAAGTCTGGGACGAGACCACACGTACTAATACATGTACACCAGTTCTCTGCAACGGACATAATTGATATTAATTGTGGATGAAGCAAACGAAGGGATAACGGAAAGTCGGAAATGATTCATTAATGCAGACCAAATGCACGACAATGACACGCCTAGGTACTGTAGGTCTGTAACTTCGTGTGCTTCCTTTTTACACAAAGGCAAAATTATGTACTCTGAATGATTGATTATCGTTATTTTGGTACTCTTTATTAAACGAATTTTAATTTCAAAATTATTTTCTTCGGCTTTTTAACGAGATCGAAAAGTTGAAGATGAAGGTAAGCAGTAGAACACGCGATGTTGCAGCCCTGTCACGTGCATGACTCCAGATTGCAGTGGAAGGATGCTGCCACGGGGAGTTGGACAAAATTTACGAGATCCTGACGAAGGCCGAGGAAAGGGAGGGAATAAAGATTGACCTACTGATATGCTGCGGAGATTTCCAGGTACATGCGTGACGCTGTCACGTGGCTCTATTATTTGCATCCTTTATCCTGTCACGTGGCTTTATTACGTCTTGCCCTGGTTATTTATTGTGACCTATCACGTGGCTTTATTGCGTCTTGCCTAGCATGTCCACGTGGCTTTACAATGTCTTGCCCTGATTATTTATTATGACCTGAATACATGCAAGCAAGTATAAATCAAAATAAATACACATACACTTAGACAAAAATAGTTCTGTGAGATTAACACATAAAACCACATCAAGGAAAATGGGGTAGGCCTGCTCCATCGTCCATGCCATGTCCACTTCTCCATTTTACCCTGGATCCACGCAAGCAAAGGTTTGTTGCACTTAAATTAGCAATTTAAGCTATTCTGGCACGGACCCATACCATTAATTCAGAATGTGACTTCTCCCACTTCATTGCAATTTGGTCACATAGGCGCTTGATCAGGTGTTGTGCATCATGACCCAAGACCCTATCCACAGCACCTGTCACGTGGCTACTCCACAGAGAGGCAGAACATTCTTTGAAGGTAGCTACCAGCATAGCAGCCAAATGGGGAAAAATCATATGCAGAAACGTGTGCATTTGTCAGAGCTCGACTTTTATTTGCCCTGGTTCGAGCATCGATCACGCTTGTGTCATCCAACTAGATCAGTCTATACACTATGGTTATGAGTACTATAACTGCTAGTTATAACTAGTCATAACTAGCAACTTATGCTGACTATAGCAGTTATAGTTTTGTGTTATTATAGCCCACTCATTGAACCTATCTGCATGGCCTGAACCTGTGTATGTTACTATGTCCCTCCCTCCCTCCCTCCCTCCCTCCCTCCCTCCCTCCCTCCCTCCCTCCCTCCCTCCCTCCCTCCCTCCCTCCCTCCCTCCCTCCCTCCCTCCCTCCCTCCCTCCCTCCCTCCCTCCCTCCCTCCCTCCCTCCCTCCCTCCCTCCCTCCCTCCCTCCCTCCCTCCCTCCCTCCCTCCCTCCCTCCCTCCCTCCCTCCCTCCCTCCCTCCCTCCCTCCCTCCCTCCCTCCCTCCCTCCCTCCCTCCCTCCCTCCCTCCCTCCCTCCCTCCCTCCCTCCCTCCCTCCCTCCCTCCCTCCCTCCCTCCCTCCCTCCCAGGCTGTGAGGAACAATGATGACATGCTCTGTATGGCTGTCCCACCAAAGTACAGGCAGATTGGAGAGTTCCATAAGGTGACCACACCCACATCAGCATCTTGCCTTCTAACCATGTCATCAATGCACACATGCACACACACCTGCACACACACCTGCACACACAAACACACACACACTGCACACACACCTGCACACACAAACACACACATGCACACATGCACACACAAACACACATGCACCCACACCTGCACACACATGCACACACATACACACACACTGCACACATGCACACACACTTGCACACAACCTGCACGCACACACACACATGCACACACACATGCACACACACCTGCACGCACCTGCACACACACCTGCACACACATCTGCACACAACCATCTATCCTTCTCAGTACTACTCTGGGGCAAAGAAGGCCCCCTTCCTTACCATCTTTGTAGGCGGTAACCACGAAGCGACCAATCACCTCTGGGAGCTGTAAGTATGCCTTCTTCCCTTGCCATGTGACTGTCACATGACCCTAACTCTCCCACCAGGTCATATGGGGGTTGGGTGGCACCAAACATCTACTACATGGGCAATGCTGGTGTGGTCAACTATGGAGGGGTGAGGATCGGAGGGCTGTCTGGCATCTTCAAGGCTCACCACTACCATCAAAGTATGATGGCGTCCATGTGAGGGAGGGGAGGAGTTAATGACATCACATACAAGGGGAGGAGTAATGACATCACATACAATGACATCACATACAAGGGGAGGAGTAATGACTTCACAAAGAAGGGAGGAGTAATGACATCACATACAAGGGGAGTTATGACATCACTTACAAGGGAAGTAATGACATCACATACAAGGGGAGTAATGAAATCACAGACAAGGAGAGAAGTAATGAAATCGCGTATAAGGGGAGGAGTAATGACATACAATTACCTTGTGAACAGGAAAATTTATGGGAATAGGTTCATTTCACTAAACCATGGGACACTGGTCATGCATTGCCCCCCTGGACCATGGGACACTGGTCATGCATTGCCCCCCTGGACCATGGGACACTGGTCATACATTGCCCCCCTGGACCATGGGACACTGGTCATGCATTGCCCCCCTGGACCATGGGACACTGGTCATGCATTGCCCCCCTGGACCATGGGACACTGGTCATGCATTGCCCCCCTGGACCATGGGACACAATGCATGTGCCAGATGTGATGGTTTCTCTCTGCCTCCACACTCAGCGCACTTTGAATGTCCTCCCTATTCAGAAGACACAATGAGGAGTGCGTATCATGTGAGATCATGTGACGTGTACCGTCTTAAGCAGGTCAGTCGCATCTGTGTGATAATCACCACTCCATCACTGTCATGTGATAGTCACCATTCTACCATCTCTGTCGTGTGATAGTCACTATTCCACAATATCTGTCTTGTGATTGTCACCATTCTGCCATCTCTGTCGTGTGAGTCACCATTCCACCATCTGTCATGTGATAGTCACCATTCCACAATCTCTGTCATGTGATAGTCACCATTCCACAATCTCTGTCATGTGATAGTCACCATTCCACAATCTCTGTCATGTGATAGTCACCATTCCACAATCTCTGTCATGTGATAGTCACCATTCCACAATCTCTGTCATGTGATAGTCACCATTCCACCATCTCTATCATGTGATAGTCACCATTTAATTCACCATCTAGCAAGTGCGAACTAACCCAGCCCGAACATGCGCCCCATTGACTGTATGTCCCATTGACTGTATGCGGTAAAAAGGGGGTAAGGCAGAGCACCCTGTGAGACCACGTGCCCAAATGGCTATAGGTAGCTAAGTGAGGCAAGAGCCGACCGCCATACCCTAGGCTAGCAGATAGCCATCGTAGGGTGAATGGGGTGCAAGCTGTATGCGTAGCCTTAGGTAAGGCGCTGACCGCCATGCCCTAGGTTGCGTGACCATTGTGGGGCAGATGGGGTGCGGGCCGTAGTACAATAGCCATGTGTTGAGCAGTGGCCCCCCAGGGGACCGCCCAAAGTTAACCCCCCATAAAGGCTGTATTTCAAGTGTTGGTGCCAATGTTATGTAAGTAACAAGGGAAACATGTGAAAGAGTACAAGCACAATCTCCACAATCTCTGTCATGTGATAGTCACCATTCCACAATCTCTGTCATGTGATAGTCACCATTCCACCATCTCTGTCATGTGATAGTCACCATTCCACCATCTCTGTCATGTGATAGTCACCATTCCACCATCTCTGTCGTGTGATAGTCACCATTCTACCATCTCTGTCATCACCACCTCTCCTATCACTACTGGGTCATTCTATAGCAGATCACCCAAAGACCCCTTGTTTTTAGCACTGCACCCTCTCAGATTTAGATGAAATTTGGTATATATGTTTTATATGATTGGGAAAGTTATCACACCAATTATCACCTTTTGTCATGAATTAGATTAGGAGATAATAAAGTTTTTATTTTTATTAACCATTCTGACCTCACAATGCTTTTACCCTCCTTCCTTTTTAACCTAAGGTCCAAACATAGCATGTAAGGTATCATTTTAAAGCTCATAGCGTGCCAAATCTCACAATGTTTAAACTTAATCATTATGTTAATAAAAGTGACTGTTACTGTGCAATGAAATACTTAACCTTGTATTGCTCAAAAGGGACAGGTAGTTATTAAAAATGCCACCATTCCCCACAAAGCCCTATCAATCTATTTAGTAAAGGATAAGAAAATACGATGGCAAATCATACTGTTAACAGACTATACGTATTAGCAGAAAGACTATGTCGTTTCAAACGTGGGTTCTGTGGCACTGTAAGGCGGCAGGTATTAATATATTCATCGAATGCGGTGTTAAATGTAAACAGAACAGAGGCGCATGAAGCCTTACTTTATCTAGCTATTCAACTCCTGTTTTGCATGCAATGCAAAATGTCGGGTACTTCGCATCTAAAAACCTGCAGCTTCGGAACCCAGTGAAAGTGCTTTGCGATCACGTACACTAAAGTTCAAAGGGTGCGCAACGTTACCAGTGATAAGATCGAGCTGCTATCGTTGCGTTCCAAGTTGGCTTCAACGGATATCCACGACACATGCTCGCATCACGAGCAAGTGTACTTACTCCACGCTATAGTAAAAGTGCTGCGATGCCTTCGATGTGCACAAAGACAGCAAGCCAAGGAAGAAGTCACTAAAAGAGATCACTATTAAGTGTAGGGCAAGTGCACTGGAAGTGGGCATCTCGCTGGTGCCAGGAGAGAAGCTATGTTCATTGTGCAGTACGCACCTGCAGAAATTGTTGGTCCAGGCCCCTGAAGAGCTCCCAACGGTTGTAGATGTACCATTTCCTGGTCCTGGTCCATCAACATCAGGTTTGAATGAAGAGCTCCCTACATCTATGTCTGCTTCAACTGAATCAACTTCAGATGACAGTGTCGCTCATGTGATTGATACTGATGAAGTTATTCAGTATTTAAACCTAAGCCCTGTGAAACTCTGTAAACTTCTCCTTCGTGGTACAGGATGCAGCTCAAGGGTATCATTGGGAAAACACACAGGCAACACTGCACCCTATAGTTGTGTACGTCCGAAATGGAGATGGTTCCCTTGGAGTTGACAGCCACTGCATTATCAGTGATACAACATAGCATATACAACCAGCACTGTGTATACCTTTTCTGAAAACGTTATTAGAGGGCCTGAAAGTCAAGTATCCAGCCATCAAAAAGGTCCCCTACTTTTGTGATGGTTGTGCAGGTCAGTATAAAAATCGTTTCAATTTTATAAACCTCTGTTTCCACCAAGAGGACTTTGGGTTGCTAGCTGAGTGGAACTTTTTGCGACCTCCCACAGCAAGACTGCTTGTGATAGAATAGGGGGTACTGCTAAGCACCTCACACTAATAGTCAGCCTGCAACATCCTGTATCCAACCAGGTCATTACTCCTCGTGATATGTTCACACTTTGTAGTGAGAACATTTCAGGAATACAATTTTACTTTGTTTCCAAAGAAGCAGTTCTGGAAGCAGAGGCATCCCCTAGAGGAGCGTTACAGCATGAGTTGTACCATTCAATTAAGGGAACACAGAGATATCATTGCTACATTCCACAGTCCACTAGCACCTTAGCAGTTTATGAATCTCCTCTGGAGATAGGACTGCTGTGGTCAGTGTCATGGAATCACTGCAGGACGATACCTCTGATGTGACCAAGGGCAGCTACATCGCATGTATGTATGATGAAGAGGTCTGGTATGGGCTAGTGGAGGAGATATCTGAGGAGTTTGGGGATTTTTTAAAAATAAAGTTCATGCATCCTAGTGTTGGAGGTAGGAGGATTGTTTTTCCTGAAAAGGATGACACTTGCTGGGTTCATGAAAGTAACATTTGAGCCCCCAAATCTTATAAGTGGAAGAGGAGGGTACTCCATTGTGCAGGAATCAAAGTCCAAGGCTGAAAAGGCTCATACTTTGTGGGAGAGAACTCTGATGTAGAACTGTAATAGTCCACCTATTTACTTGTTGTAATTATATGTAATTTTTATAGGTATTCTCTTTAGTTAATACAATTTTTTACGTAAGTGGTTACTAGTTTCTAAAAGGGAATAAAAATGTTATGATTTGCCACCAATGTCTTTTAATTATTCTATGTTTCAAGGGTAGGGCTTAGTGGGGAATGGTGGCATTTTTAATAACTACCTGTCCCTTTTGAGCAATACAAGGTTAAATATTTCATTGCACAGTAACAGTCACTTTTATTAACATAATGATTAAGTTTAAACATTGTGAGATTTGGCACGCTATGAGCTTCAAAATGATACCTTACATGCTATGTTTGGACCTTAGGTTAAAAAGAAAGGAGGGTAAAAGCATTGTGAGGTCAGAATGGTTAATAAAAATAAAAACTTTATTATCTCCTAATCTAATTCATGACAAAAGGTGATAATTGGTGTGATAACTTTCCCAATCATCTAAATCTGAGAGGGAGCATGTCCCTACTGTCACCTCATCACCACCTCCTATCACTACTGTCACCTCATCACCACCTCTGTTATCACTACTGTCACCTCATCACCACTGCCACACCACCTCATGTCTGCATGGAGGTCCAACCTTTTATGCTATATAAATAGCTCAAAGGCCAGTTGGATATTATGGTGTCACATGACTGGCCCCTTGGCGTCTGTCACCATGGCAACACTGAACAATTGCTTAGAAAGAAACCTCACTTCAGACAGGAGGCAAGTTTACCCACAGGCCCCCATTACTCTTAGACTACACCTTTCCCCTTCCTTCTCCCCTCTCCCTCCCCCCCTCCCCTCCCCCTCCTCCCCCTCTCCATCACCCTCCCCAGGTGGAGACCAACACCCTGGGCAGTCCCCCTGCCGATGAGCTGCTAAGGTTTCTCAAGCCAACCTTCTGGTTCTCCGCCCACCTTCATGTGAAGTTTGCTGCTCTCTATCCCCATGACGACGGGAGCTACACAAAGTTCTTGGCTCTCGATAAGTGTCTTCCCAACAGACGTTATCTGCAGGTGAGGGGAGGGGGCTGAGAGGTAGGGGAGGGTGCTGAGAAGGGAAGGGGAGGGTGCTGAGAAGGGAAGGGTGCTGAGAAGGGAAGGGGAGGGTGCTGAGAAGGGAAGGGTGCTGAGAGAGAGGGGAGGGCGCTGAGAGGGAGGGGAGGGTGCTAAGAGGGGAAGGGGAGGGTGCTGAGAGGGAGGGGAGGGTGCTGAGAAGGGAGGGTGTTGAGAAGGGAAGATAGCTGAGAAAGGAGGGTGCTGAGAAGGGAGGGTGCTGAGAAGGGAAGAATTCTGAGAAGGGAGGATGCTGAGAAGGGAAGGGTGCTGAGAAGGGAAGGTTGCTGAGAAGGGAAGGGTGCTGAGAAGGGAGGGGAGGGTGCTAAGAGGGGAAGGGGAGGGTGCTGAGAGGGAGGGGAGGGTGCTGAGAAGGGAAGGGTGCTGAGAAGGGAAGGGTGCTGAGAAGGGAGGGGAGGGTGCTAAGAGGGGAAGGGGAGGGTGCTGAGAGGGAGGGAGGGTGCTGAGAAGGGAGGGGAGGGTGCTGAGAAGGGAGGGGAGGGTGCTAAGAGGGGAAGGGGAGGGTGCTGAGAGGGAGGGGAGGGTGCTGAGATGCGATGGGAGGGTGCTAAGAGGGGAAGGGGAGGGTGCTGAGAGGGAGGGGAGGGTGCTGAGAAGGGAGGGGAGGGTGCTGAGATGGGAGGGGAGGGTGCTGAGATGGGAGGGGAGGGGAGGGTGCTGAGAAGGGAGGGTATTGAGAAGGGAAGGGTGCTGAGAAGGGAAGGGTGCTGAGAAGGGAGGGGAGGGTGCTGAGAGGGGAGGGGAGGGTGCTGAGAGGGAAGGGGATGGTGCTGAGAGGGGAAGGGGAGGGTGCTGAGAGGGGAAGGGTGCTGAGAAGGGAAGGGTACTGAGAAGGGAGGGGGCTGAGAGGGAAGGGGAGGGTGCTGAGGGGAGGGGAGGTAAGGATGCTAAGGGAAAATGAGGGTGTTGAGAGGGAAGGGGAGGTGCTTAGAGGTAAGGTGAGGGTGCTGAGAGGGAAGGGGAGGGTGCTGAGAGGGAGGTAAGGATGCTAAGGGAAGATGAGGGTGTTGAGAGGGAAGGGGAGGGTGCTGAGAGGAAAGGTGAGGGTGTTGAGAGGGGAAGATGAGGGTGCTGAGAGGGGAAGGGTGTTGAGAGGAAAGGGGAGGATTGGTAGGCAGGTTTGAAAAGGTGTATGTGGGGGGGGGGGGAGGCAGATGCAGGGTGGCTAACTTAGATGGTGGATACACCAGGTGAAGTTGTGGTCCCACAGATCTTGGACATACCATCTGCTGCTGGCCCCTTCAAGTTGGAGTGGGACAAAGGGTGGCTGTCCATTCTGAAGCTAACAGAGTCCTGCATGCGCTACAACAGGTCACAATGGTTTCCACCAAGTGGGAGCAGTGATGCGAGGTGAGGGGGAGGGAGGGTATTTGTGTGTGTGTGCATAGGTATAAAATTTATGTGTGAGTTTGTGGACGTATGTGTCTGTGCTAACCCACAAATACACATCACTCACACATCACTCACACATCACACACACCCACACACCCACACATCACACATCACTCACACATCACACATCACACATACCCACATCACTCACACACACATCACACATACCCACATCTTAAACATCACACATCACACATACCCACATCTTAAACATCACACATACCCACATCTTAAACATCACACATACCCACATCTTAAACATCACACATACCCACATCTTAAACATCACACATACCCACATCTTAAACATCACACATACCCACATCTTAAACATCACACATACCCACATCTTAAACATCACACATCACACATACCCACATCTTAAACATCACACATACCCACATCTTAAACATCACACATCACACATACCCACATCTTAAACATCACACATCACACATACCCACATCTTAAACATCACACATCACACATACCCACATCTTAAACATCACACATATCCACATCTTAAACATCACACATCACACATACCCACATCAATCACACATCACATGCAGCTCTGCAGAGGAAGCATTAGGGGACCTGTTTGGCCACGACTTCACGATTCCTCTCAACTTTTCCCCTACTGTTCCCCTCTATGACCCCCAGGCACACCCCTCCAGACAAGCAGGTAATCTCACCATCATCCCTTATAAGGTCATCCTCAGTAGTAGGGGGTCAGTCTTTAGCTAATAGCTCACATGGCCCAATGCCATTGGATAAAAACCATTGTGAAGGGAGATTGACCCTGTGACCTCATCATTCACCTAAGCTGTCTGGGAATGTGCTGGGAGCTTTGAGGGGAAGGGCTTCATATTTCATATGATATGCTCATGATCCAAAATACATACAATTGTTCACACAACACATGCACACACACGCATACACACATACATACCACACAACATACACATATACACATGCACAACACACACCACACAACATACACATATACATACACACACACAGTAGGCTGTACACCTCAGGAAAACCCCCAGACAGCAGCCTTCTGTAGCAGACTTGGCATTGACAACCCTTTCAGACCAGGTCAGTCTACATCATTAACACCATGTGCCTACCCCCATCATTAACACTTTATGCCTACCCCCATCATTAACACCATGTGCCTACCCCCATCATTAACACCATGTACCTACCCCCATCATTAACACCATGTACCTACCCCCATCATTAACACCATGTACCTACCCCCATCATTAACACCATGTGCCTACCCCCATCATTAACACCATGTGCCTACCCCCATCATTAACACCATGTACCTACCCCCATCATTAACACCATGTACCTACCCCCATCATTAACACCATGTGCCTACCCCCATCATTAACACCATGTACCTACCCCCATCATTAACACCATGTACATACCCCCATCATTAACACCATGTGCCTACCTCCATCATTAACACCATGTGTCTACCCCATCATTAACACCATGTACCTACCTTCATCATTAACACCATGTACTTACCCCCATCATTAACACCATGTGCCTACCCCCATCATTAACACCATGTACCTACCCCCATCATTAACACCATGTGCCTACCCCCATCATTAACACCATGTACCTACCTCCATCATTAACACCATGTGCCTACCCCCATCATTAACACCATGTACCTACCTTCATCATTAACACCATGTACCTACCCCCATCATTAACACCATGTACCTACCTCCATCATTAGCACCATGTGCCTACCCCCATCATTAGCACCATGTACCTACCCCCATCATTAACACCATGTACCTACCCCCATCATTAACACCATGTGCCTACCCCCATCATTAACACCATGTGCCTACCCCCATCATTAACACCATGTACCTACCCCCATCATTAACACCATGTGCCTACCCCCATCATTAACACCATGTGCCTACCTCCATCATTAACACCATGTGTCTACCCCCATCATTAACACCATGTACCTACCTTCATCATTAACACCATGTACTTACCCCCATCATTAACACCATGTGCCTACCCCCATCATTAACACCATGTGCCTACCCCCATCATTAACACCATGTACCTACCCCCATCATTAACACCATGTACCTACCTCCATCATTAACACCATGTGCCTACCCCCATCATTAACACCATGTGCCTACCTCCATCATTAACACCATGTACCTACCCCCATCATTAACACCATGTACCTACCCCCATCATTAACACCATGTGCCTACCCCCATCATTAACACCATGTCCCTACCCCCATCATTAACACCATGTACCTACCCCCATCATTAACACCATGTACCTACCCCCATCATTAACACCATGTACCTACCCCATCATTAACACCATGTGTCTACCCCCATCATTAACACCATGTGCCTACCCCCATCATTAGCACCATGTACCTACCCCATCATTAACACCATGTACCTACCCCCATCATTAACACCATGTGCCTACCCCCATCATTAACACCATGTACCTACCCCCATCATTAACACCATGTGCCTACCCCCATCATTAACACCATGTACCTACCCCCATCATTAACACCATGTGCCTACCTCCATCATTAACACCATGTGTCTACCCCCATCATTAACACCATGTACCTACATTCATCATTAACACCATGTACCTACCTTCATCATTAACACCATGTGCCTACCCCCATCATTAACACCATGTACCTACCTTCATCATTAACACCATGTGCCTACCCCCATCATTAACACCATGTACCTACCCCCATCATTAACACCATGTGCCTACCTCCATCATTAGCACCATGTACCTACCCCCATCATTAACACCATGTGCCTACCCCCATCATTAACACCATGTACCTACCCCCATCATTAACACCATGTGCCTACCCCCATCATTAACACCATGTGCCTACCCCCATCATTAACACCATGTACCTACCCCCATCATTAACACCATGTGCCTACCCCCATCATTAACACCATGTACCTACCCCCATCATTAACACCATGTGCCTACCCCCATCATTAACACCATGTCCCTACCCCCATCATTAACACCATGTACCTACCCCCATCATTAACACCATGTACCTACCCCCATCATTAACACCATGTGCCTACCCCCATCATTAACACCATGTACCTACCCCCATCATTTACACCATGTGTCTACCCCATCATTAACACCATGTACCTACCCCCATCATTAACACCATGTGTCTACCCTCATCATTAACACCATGTACCTACCCCCATCATTAACACCATGTGCCTACCCCCATCATTAACACCATGTCCCTACCCCCATCATTAACACCATGTACCTACCCCCATCATTAACACCATGTGCCTACCCCCATCATTAACACCATATGCCTGTCTCTTGCTCAGCAGGGTTTGGGAGGAACACAGCTCACCAGCCGACCAATCAAAAGGACTTAAATGGAGGAGGGGGAGGAGCCCACTGTGAGTACTGGATCTGTAGTGCTGCAAATGTCATCCAGCTGCTTATGTCCCTGCACACCTCCACTCCTCCATCCTCCACCCCTCCATCCCCTCCATCCCTCCACCCCTCCACCACCCACCCCTCCACCACTTCACACTCCACCACTCCATCCCTCCACACCTCCACCCCTCCATCCCTCCATCCCCTCCATCCCTCCACCCCTCCATCCCTCCATCCCTCCACCCCTCCATCCCTCCACCCCTCCATCCCTCCACCCCTCCATCCCTCCACCCCTCCACCCCTCCATCCCTCCACCCCTCCATCCCTCCACCCCTCCACCCCTCCATCCCTCCACCCCTCCACCCCTCCATCCCCTCCCACACTTCCATCCCTCCATCCCCTCCACCCCCTCCATCGCTCCATCCCTCCATCCCCTCCATCCCTCCATCCCCTCCATCCTCCATCCCTCCATCCCCTCCACCTCTCCATCCCTCCATCCCCTCCACCCCTCCATCCCTCCACCCCTCCACCCCTCCATCCCTCCACCCCTCCATCCCTCCACCCCTCCATCCCTCCATCCCTCCATCCTCCATCCCTCCATCCTTCCATCCCCTCTACCCCTCCATCCCCTCCACCCCTCCATCCCCTCCCACACTTCCATCCCTCCACCCCCTCCATCCCTCCATCCCTCCATCCCTCCATCCCCTCCACCCCTCCATCCTCCATCCCTCCACCCCTCCATCCCTCCACCCCTCCATCCCTCCACCCCTCCATCCCTCCACCCCTCCATCCCTCCACCCCTCCATCCCCTCCCACACCTCCATCCCTCCACCCCCTCCACCCCCCTCCATCCCCTCCATCCCTCCATCCCCTCCATCCCTCCACCCCTCCATCCTCCATCCCCTCCACCCCTCCATCCCTCCATCCCTCCATCCCTCCACCCCTCCATCCCTCCATCCTCCATCCCTCCATCCTCCATCCCTCCATCCCCTCTACCCCTCCATCCCTCCATCCCCTCTACCCCTCCATCCCTCCACCCCTCCATCCCTCCATCCCTCCATCCCTCCACCCCCTCCACCCCTCCATCCCCTCTACCCCTCCATCCCTCCATCCCTCCACCCCTCCACCCCTCCATCCCTCCACCCCTCCACCCCTCCATCCCTCCACCCCTCCATCCCTCCACCCCTCCATCCCTCCATCCTCCACCCCTCCATCCCTCCATCCCTCCATCCTCCACCCCTCCACCCCTCCACCCCTCCACCATTTCACACTCCACCACTCCACCACTCCATCAGATGTTTTTGTACTGTTGTGGAGGCGCATAGGGTTATTCCACATACATGTATACATATAGCACCTGCTCACAAGAGCTACAGTGCCGGCTCGGAACTGTAGAAAGTAACACCTCGGAACTGTAGACTTTTACAGCGATTCATTGTTTATTTAGGCGTCCCATACAGTAGCGGCTTTGATTTGATGGCGTAAAAGCTGCAATACTCAATACATGGTTCTTGTACCTCCGTAAATGGTTTAGGAAATCTTTCTGTAAGTGGCTTACAACTAGATGCTTCCGACGCTTTCCTACATGAACCTAATTAAGGAGCACTTAGCGTTCGGTCTGCTTACGTCGAGGCGCTAGGTAAGCTGTACTAGAGTAGTATGCAGCTTTTACGCCATCAACCCTTCGAACTTTAGCTAGGCATGCTACATAACACACGTGTATTGATCTTAACTATGTTTATTCGTGTGCGCGCAAGTATCCGTGTTGTAAACTCAGAAGCATCAGCCTGACTACGCACAAGCACAAGTAAATTACATAGGGAAGCGCGCGTGACTGCTGCAAATGTTACATAATATTATGTAAAAGCTGGGCTGGACTGTTGACTTAGGTAAGCATAATCAACTGCCACTCTGACCACGTAATCGAATTATGGGACGCCTAAATAAACAATGAATCGCTGTAAAAGTCTACAGTTCCGAGGTGTTACTTTCTACAGTTCCGAGCCGGCACTGTACTCAGAAAAATAAGGCATATTCATCGTGGAGTTAGGAAAGCTGTTAGTGTTCATAGCACAACCATATAGCTATAGCTATCATCAGTAAAATTCATTTGGTGAAGGTCAGTCCAGGTACATGTACATCAATATATATATCAATAGATGAAAGCAGTGTGGTCCTATGTAGCTTTCCCAACTTCACAATGAATATGAATATGCTTTATTCTTGTGAAGTGTGACTTTTATGTTGCTGCTTGGCCACAATCTGCTACAACCTGCAAGCCAACATCGCATGTCCAACCCCATGTCCCCTTCTAACTTGACCCCATGTCCCCCTCTCATGTCCCCCTTTCACTTGACCCCATGTGCCCCTCTCACTTGACCCCATGTTCCCCTCTCATGTTCCCCTCTCACTTGACCCCATGTCCCCCTCTCACTTGACCCCATGTTCCCCTCTCACTTGACCCTATGTTCCCCTCTCACTTGACCCCATGTTCCCCTCTCACTTGACCCCATGTCCCCCTCTCACTTGACCCCATGTCCCCCTCTCACTTGACCCCATGACGATGTTCCCCTCTCACTTGACCCCATGTCCCCTCTCACTTGACCCCATGTTCCCCTCTCATGTTCCCCTCTCACTTGACCCCATGTTCCCCTCTCACTTGACCCCATGTTCCCCTCTCATGTTCCCCTCTCACTTGACCCCATGTTCCCCTCTCATGTTCCCCTCTCACTTGACCCCATGTTCCCCTCTCACTTGACCCCATGTTCCCCTCTCATGTTCCCCTCTCACTTGACCCCATGTTCCCCTCTCATGTTCCCCTCTCACTTGACCCCATGTCCCCCTCTCACTTGACCCCACGTTCCCCTCTCATGTCCCCCTCTCACTTGACCCCATGTTCCCCTCTCACTTGACCCCATGTCCTCCTCTCACTTGACCCCATGTTCCCCTCTCATGTCCCCCTCTCACTTGACCCCATGTTCCCCTCTCATGTCCCCCTCTCACTTGACCCCATGTCACCCTCCCATGCCCCCCTCTTACTTGACCCCATGTTCCCCTCTCACTTGACCCCATGTCCCCCTCTCACTTGACCCCATGTTCCCCTCTCATGTTCCCCTCTCACTTGACCCCATGTCCCCCTCTCACTTGACCCCATGTCCCCCTCTCACTTGACCCCATGTTCCCCTCTCACTTGACCCCATGTCCCCCTCTCACTTGACCCCATGTCCCCCTCTCACTTGACCCCATGTTCCCCTCTCACTTGACCCCATGTTCCCCTCTCATGTTCCCCTTTCACTTGACCCTATGTCCCCTCTCACTTGACCCCATGCCCCCCTCTCACTTGACCCCATGTTCCCCTCTCACTTGACCCCATGTCCCCCTCTCACTTGACCCCATGTTCCCCTCTCACTTGACCCCATGTCCCCCTTTCACTTGACCCCATGTCCCCCTCTCACTTGACCCCATGTTCCCCTCTCACTTGACCCCATGTTCCCCTCTCATGTTCCCCTCTCATGTTCCCCTCTCACTTGACCCTATGTCCCCTCTCACTTGACCCCATGCCCCCCTCTCACTTGACCCCATGTTCCCCTCTCACTTGACCCCATGTCCCCCTCTCACTTGACCCCATGTTCCCCTCTCACTTGACCCCATGTCCCCCTCTCACTTGACCCCATGTCCCCCTCTCATGTCCCCCTCTCACTTGACCCCATGTTCCCCTCTCACTTGACCCCATGTTCCCCTCTCACTTGACCCTCTCACATGTAGGCCCCTCAGAAGGTCCCGTTTCTCCCGGGGAGGCGTGGCCAAACCCTGATGAGATAGTGCTAGAAGTTGATGCTTCTAACATGGACACTGCAGGCAAGTTACTCCTGCCCCCCTGCCCCCCCCCCCCTCCCCTTTTTAAATTCAGCCTTAGTTAAGGTATGGCTTAGTGACATGGCTTAGCGGCATGGCTTGGTGGTATGGCTTAGCGGTATGGCTTGGTGGTATGTTTCAAGTTCTGTCCTTACCTACAGATACACCCATCTCCTCGGCTCCTCCCCCTGCCGCGTACACAAACCCTGATGAGATACATATTGATGGGGATGGGGAGGAGGATGTTGTGAGCTCACACCAACTTACTTCTGCCTGCATCGGACCAGAGCTAGGGGGAGTGTCCTGCCCCCCACCAGAGCTAGGGGGAGTGTCCTGCCCCCCTCCAGAGCTAGGGGGAGTGTCCTGCCCCCCTCCAGAGCTAGGGGGAGTGTCCTGCCCCCCACCAGAGCTAGGGGGAGTGTCCTGCCCCCCACCAGAGCTAGGGGGAGCATCTAGTCCGTGTTCTCATCCACCTGACACATCAGGTGATGATGTTGTCAAGGGTGATGGCAGTGCAGGAAGTTGTGGTAATGTCTGTGATAGTGTTGCTAAGGAGGAGGAGGAGGGAACACTCATTGCCAGTGGTGTGTCAGAGCCCCCTGTGCCCCAGGATACCACCTAAGTGCATACCTCAAATGTGTGCTAGAACTCATGATGTGTTCTGCCCGTTTCTTACGTGTCTCTTCTTTATCTGTTTATTTTATTATTAGTTTGTACACAACGTAAGTGGCTGCGTAGCGTGTATATATGTGAGGGTGTGGCTACGCCAGACTTGGACGTACCACTAGTCTATGGCACATAAATTTGTACAAGGTATACCGTTAATAAAGAGAATTCGTGCTGCAGTGTACCGTAGATAGTGTAGTCCTACATATGCATGTATATGTAAATTTTGTCGCTGAGTGCGTCGTCGACGAGTGCATATAATTTATGTCGGTGGAGTGGATGACCGCTTGCTGTTCGGCCGCGCTTTGGCTGGTTGTTGGCGTTACGGTCACTGCGCTTGCCTTTCTGCTGGTGTGTGCGAAGGGTTGCAAGCCGCTGGTCGTGTACCAGCGGGGGTCCACGCATTGTCAGAGGGTTTTGCGGGCGTGTCCTACGCTACAAAACAGGTGGGTCACGCCTATTCGCAATTTAGGGTTCAGCGCGGAAACACTTTACTATAGAGTATTAGCCATTCGAATAGATTATTCACACTAAGCACCGGACAAGGGTGTGCTATTCACCCTCCCCCCTCCGGGCATATCTCTCTTACAGCTATGTGCCTCCTCTGTTATGGGGGTGGAATGGACACATTCAGACACTCCTCTTTGCTGTCCTGGGAAGGGTGCTGCCACACCCACCGCGAGGTGAACGACACCGCTTGGCCGTGGCGGACGGCTCGACCGTTATCTACGACCTGTTCGAACCTGAAAACAGTGACCAAGCTGTGACACACACGGTGTTGATATGTCCAGGTTAGTGAAGTGAAAGGGCAAATATTGAAGGGGGGGGGGAGGGGGGGGGGGGAGGGGGGGGGGGGGAGGAGGAGGAGGGAGTGTACCTCAATTGGAATAACTAGTGATAGGCCTGCTAGTGCAAGGCCATGTAAAAGTGTACATCTAGTAGTGTATTGTGTCTTGTACTGTACCGTAGGCTTCTTCACAATTCCCCCCTTACCTTACCCGGTTAAAAAAAAAAAAAAAAAAAGTTCCTTTTCTTTCCCTCGTCTCGTGCAGGCATAGGTAACACAAGTGAAACAGACTATGTTCAAGTGGCTACAGACTGCATGCTCAAGAGTGGGTACAGGGTGGCAGTGTTCAACCACACAGGGGCACTCAAGGACACCACACTCACTGGTGCTAGGATATTCACCTATGGTGGGTTATGTGTTAATTGACGATGGTCAATAGGTGGTTAAGTTATGAGCTCATGGTTAATTAGTTGTACATGTAAGGATAGTTAGTCACGTACACGTAACCATTAAGCTTTGAAGTTAGTCTATACACAACTGTGTACCCAATAATCAATTTTCTGAGTGCTAAGAGCTAGGAGATTTCAGGGCCCCATGCCCTACAAGCGGGGCCCCATGCCCTACAAGCGGGGCCCCGTGCCCTACAAGCGGGGCCCCATGCCCTACAAGCGGGGCCCCATGCCCTACAATCGGGGCCCCATGCCCTTCGCAATAATAATAAATATGTAAGAACTCGAACTGCTGTAGAGCTGCTAAATCAAGGTAGTATGATATATGTATGACACAAATCCTCTATATTATGCAATTCCATAATACACATGCACACACACACCTACACACACACACCTACACACACACCTACACACATACACGCACCTACACACACACATACCTACACACACACACACCTACACACACACACCTACACACACACCTACACACACACACACACACACACACACACACACACACACACACACACACACACAGGAGGCACAGGGGACCTAACAGCAGTGTTCAACGATGTGTTGCGGCTGTTCCCAGGCACCAAGTTCATTGGCCTAGGTTACTCCATGGGTGCGGGCATCCTGCTGAGGTTCCTAGGAGAGCGGGAGGAGAGGCAGAAGCATTTCGTGTGTGCCGTGTCCATCTGCCAGGGATATGCCATCCACAAGTAAGGTGTATGTGGCCTCAACAAGTGGCTAGGGATATATGTAGGTGCATCTGCTTGCATACTAGAATGCCACCTCTTATGTGGTCTCGGCCCCAGACCTCTAATGTAGCCTCGGTCCCAGACCTCTTATGTAACCTCGGCCCCAGACCCAGTTAGCAGCAGATGAGATCTGATGTAGTACTTGATTTAGGAGGCAACGTAATCATATTTTTACATCATACTGTTCTCACGCAGGGCTAAACGGAGAATTAGTGAATGTCACAAGCTTTTGTATAATGTTGGAATAGCCAAGAGGCAGCTGAAACTTATCAGACTTCACCAAGCAAGCGTGATGCGTCGCCGTAGCTATGGCGACGTCTCCTGCGAAGCAGAGCACGGCGGGCACGACTCGAACGGCTTTGCGCTGGACCCCAGCAGGCTTCAGCCGCCCGACGAGGAAAAGCTTTGGAGGGCCAAGAACATTCAGGAAATAGACGAGTTCTATACCAGGCGAGTAATGGGCTTTAAAACAGTCTCAGACTTGTACGAATGGTCCTCGTGCGTACCGATGATGCACAAGATATCCGGCCTCCCGATGTTGTTGATCAACGCGAGAGACGATCCTATTGTCTCTGTGCAGCTTCACTCGTTCCCTATCAAGTACACGGGTGAGCTCACCCCCCATAAAAATAGGGCCTGGGGACGAGGTACGATCCTGCATTATCTCCATATCTCCACACAGAGTTGAACCCAAACGCCATTTTTGTGAGTACGGATTACGGTGGCCACATGGCTTTCTATGAAGGCTCCTTTCTGCAGCTGAATGCAATTTCCTGGCTAGACAGAGTGATCGTTGAATACACGCGCAGTATAGTGACGCAGTGTAATGACGATTAAATACAGATCGTCCGTATTTTGAATGTGCATTCACCGTGTTTGCGAATCGTTTTGTAAATTATTCATGGTCGGGTGTGGTTTTAATATCTGCATCGGTTCAAGAGACTTCTAGAACTTGTGTGCGTAACAACGTGAAGTCGGGTTAGGGTTAGTGAGCATTTTGTGTGGAGCGCCGCTGCATCTGAGGGGTGTGTGTGTGTGTGTGTGTGTGTGTGTGTTTTTTGTGTGGTCGTGGTGCGCAATACATTTCCTTGTCGCCTTTGACAATTGTACGCGTACATTCACAGGGAGAGGGGGTTTTAGAGATGGCTACTGCTGCCGCTGCTACGCCCGTGGTAAGTACTTCGCACGTCCTCATTCGCTTTCTTTTAATATTCTATACTGCTCCACCCATCTCTTCCCCCTCCCCCCACCTTCCCACTCGGCGCTCAGATGTCGCCTCCCTCGAGACCCATGCCAGCTGGCAAGCGGGGTAGAGTGACTGTGGACGAGCAGGGGGAAGTCTCCTACAAGAAGGTTTGCAACCCGCTCTCTTAATGTCAGCTGTTGTGACCGCTTGTGTGTGTGTGTGTGTGTATGTGATTTGTTTTAAAAAAAGACTACCTCGAAAACTCTTATGGCTTCGCTCCAGCTCGGGTTGCATCATTCAGTGAGTTGGTTCATCAGTAACTCTTCTCCCTCCCTCCTCCCGCCTCCCTCCTCCTTCCTCCCCTCCCTCCTCCCTCCTCCTTCCTCCCCTCCCTCCCTCCCTCCCTCCTCCCCCTCCCTCCTCCCTCCTCCCTCCCCCTCCTCCCCTCCCTCCCCCTCCTCCCCTCCTCCCTCCCCCTCCTCCCTCCTCCCTCCTCACTTCTCTCCTAATGCATGGTTATGCGTTTTGTGTATTGTTACATAACATGACCGCACCTTATTGTTACATAACATGACCACACCTTGTTATGTCCTTACCTATTTAGTGATCCTTGCCACACCTTCCATTCAATTCCCTCCCTCCTCCTCCTCCCACTTTGGCATTACTATTGCAATCAGACTTGCATGGCGTATTACCCCATGGGTCCCTTCTGACCAATGAGATATTCCCTTTATGTGCTGAGACTGCCAGGTCCCCATCCCGTATCTATCGCCCCACACCCCTGCCCAAAGCAATCGTGAATTACAAGATGGATGAGTTGGATTCTTTAGTGTATGTATGTGCAGGATGTGTGCTGCACTTGGAGGGCAAAGGTGTTGTGTGTACGAGGAAATGATGTTTGAGTGGCACTAATAGTTTTGAGGGATCGCGTCTCCTTAAGACACATGCGGTTATGTCTCCTACCCCAAGGGTTCATGTCTCCTACCCCAAGGGGTCATGTCTCCTACCCCAAGGGGTCATGTCTCCTACCCCAAGGGGTCATGTCTCCTACCCCAAGGGGTCATATCTCCTACCCCAAGGGGTCATGTCTCCTACCCCAAGGGGTCATGTCTCCTACCCCAAGGGGTCATGTCTCCTACCCCAAGGGGTCATGTCTCCTTAAGACACATGGGGTTATGTCTTCTTAAGACACAAGGGGTCATGTCTTCTTAAGACACAAGGGGTCATGCCTCCATACAAGGGGTCATTTCTCCTACCCCAAGGGGTCATGTCTCCTTAATTAAGGTACTGGCAACTGGATGGATAATATCAGCGTGGAGTTATAAAGAAACTGTTTAACTTTGCCAGTCCACATAACCCCCCATGTTCAGGCTTCCTCTCGCTATGACCAAAGAGGAGTCAATGATATATGTCTTGCTGTAGTTGGTCTAAAAGCATGTGGTCAATTGGACAGCCTAGTTATGTAGGTGTGTCTAATATGGAGTCCTGTGGCTGTGTCCAGCATGATACACACCTTCACCTCACACGATGCACCTTGACAACCACACCACGCCTACCTCACACGATGCACCTTGACAACCACACCACGCCCACCTCACGATGCACCTTGACAACCACACCACGCCCACCTCACATGATGCACCTTTGCAACCACACCACGCCCATCCCGTAATACTATTTGCTTCTGCTGCTACAGATTGGGAGGTTGGAGCCGAAGCCTCGAAGAGACATACTCATGACGGACTTTCAGTTCATAGAAATAGTGGACTTTCCAAGGTGACATTGGGGATCACCTGACATTTGCCTGGGTATCACCTGACTTTCACCTGACTTTCAGTGTTGGAAGTGACAACACACCAGCCCACAGGTTTCCCGACTTTACATTTAAGACATACTCGCCTGTTGGCTTCAGGTAATGATGTAATGAGATAAGGGTGGGTGCTGATGTGGTGGTGCTGATGTGGTGGTGCTGATGTGGTGGTGCTGATGTGGTGGTGCTGATGTGGTGGTGCTGATGTGGTGGTGCTGATGTGGTGGTGGGGCTATGATGTCATGATAGGTGTGGCAATGCAGCAATCACATGTAGATGAGGAGGGGTGGAGGGATGGTGTGGAGGGATGGTGTGTAGAGGGAAGGTGTGTGGAGGGATGGTGTGGAGGGAAGGTGTGGAGGGAAGGTGAGTGAGGGAAGGTGTGAGGAGGGAAGGTGAGAGGGATGGTGTGAGGAGGGATGGTGTGGAGGGAGGGCATGGAGGGATGGTGTGTGAAGGGAAGATGAGTAGGGAAGGTATGCGGAGGGATGGTGTGTGGAGGTGGTGTGGTGTAGTGGGATGGTATGTTGTGGGGCGGGGCAGGTGATGTGTACTAAAATATTTTGATAAGGTTTTGTGTTCAACTGTTGTGTGTGCAGATTCTTCAGGGAGGCTTTTGGTATCAAAGCAGAAGACTTTTTGGTAAGCCTCTAACCTGCCATATGCCCTAATAGGTGGTCATGTGACCCGCCATATGCCCTTAGGTGGTCATGTGACCTGCCATATGCCCTAATAGGTGGTCATGTGACCTGCCATGTGACCTGCCATATGCCCTAATAGGTTGCCATGTGTGATCGTCCGTTACGAGAGCTGTCCAATTCTGGTGCCAGTGGATCTCTGTTCTTCCTCTCTGCTGATGACGCCTTCATCCTGAAAACTGTGCAAAAAAAAGAGGCCAAGTTCTTACAGAAGCTGTTGCCTGGTTACTACATGGTGAGTGTGTGTGTGTGTGTGTGTGTGTGTGTGTGTGTGTGTGTGTGTGTGTGTGTGTGTGTGTGTGTGTGTGTGTTTATGTGTGTGGTGTGGTGTGTATTGTGTGTGGATTGATGCTTTGAACTAAAAGCTGCACATTCGGGCCTTGCTATCAGAATGTGCTGTGTTGATAGGGTGATATCATCTGATAGCGCTTGGCGAAGCTGGTACTATGTGCGTGTGTGTACTCATCAGGGGGAAGTGGGAGCTAGGGAGGGTGAAGATGGGAGAGGGAGAGGAGGGGGAGGGGAGGGACAGGAGGGGAGGGGAGAGGAGGGGGAGAGGGAGGGGAGAGGGAGGGGAGAACATTTATAGCATTGTTACATGTACATCTCTGCATGGCTATAAGACCACACAGCTTGTGTGAACCAACATATGGAATGCTGTGCTAATTCGGTAGATATGTGTGGTGTCAGTTCCGGAGAAATTTGCTGAGGTCGCTTTCCTTTGCAGGTTTGCATTGCCTTTCATAGCTGAAAGTCATATACTATCTATGATACTATCTATGATACTATCTATGATACTTACATGATACTATCTATGATACTTACATTTATGACAGTGTATGTGTGTGTGTGTGTGAGTGTGTGTGTTATAACGTGCCATGCATCTTTTGTTACTTTTGTCTGCAGAATCTGACTCAAAACAAGAAAACGTTGCTTCCCAAGTTCTTTGGCTTGTATCGGTACAAGGTACAAAATGTAGCACACATATAAGTAACATAAACATCCTGGTCACCTGTACACATACACATACCTGTACACACCTTTTCATCTCCCCTTGTTACTCCTCCCTCTCCACACCCTCCTCCCTCTCCACACCCTCCTCCCTCTCCACACCCTCCTCACTCCTCCTTCCCCACACCCTCCTCACTCCTCCCTTCCCACACCCTCCTCACTCCTCCCTCTCCACACCCTCCTCACTCCTTCCTCTCCACTCCCTCCTCACTCCCCACACCCTCCTCCCTCCCCACACCCTCCTCCCTCCCCACACCCTCCTCCCTCCCTCCCCACACCCTCCTCACTCCTCTACACACCCTCCTCACTCCTCCCTCTCCTCCCCTCTCCTTCCTCTCTCTCTCTCTCTTCCTGAAGAGTAACAGTGTGAACATCAGGGTGGCAGTGATGAACAACCTCCTTCCATCAAGCATCAGGTACCATGAGAAGTACGACCTCAAAGGCTCCACCTACAAGAGGAAGGCCAGCCCTCACGAACTGACCAAAACTTGCCCAACATTCAAAGACCTCGACTACAGAGAAAGACATGATGTATGTATATGGGTGGGGTTTATGGTACGGTTATGTGGTGTGGTTATGTCAGATGGTTATATGGTGTGGTTAAGTGGTGTGGTTAAGTGGTATGGTTAAGTGGTGTGATTATGTGGTATGGTTAAGTGGTGTGGTTATGTGGTATGGTTAAGTGGTGGTATGGTTAAGTGGTGTGGTTAAGTGGTATGGTTAAGTGGTATGGTTAAGTGGTGTGGTTATATGGTATGGTTAAGTGGTGTGGTTAAGTGGTGTGGTTATGTGTTATAGTTATTGGTGTGGTTGCAGCAACATGTCATGTTGTGGTCACATTTTGTGTCACACTGGTACAGCGGTGTGCCCCCAACATGCACCTGATGTCACCTGATCCCCACATGTGTGCCCCCCAACATGCACCTGATGTCACCTGATCCCCACATGTGTGCCCCCAGCATGCACCTGATGTCACCTGATCCCCACATGTGTGCCCCCCAGCATGCACCTGACCCCCACATGTGTGCCCCCCAGCATGCACCTGACGTCACCTGATCCCCACATGTGTGCCCCCCCGCATGCACCTGATGTCACCTGATCCCCACATGTGTGCCCCCCAGCATGCACCTGATGTCACCTGATCCCCACATGTGTGCCCCCCAGCATGCACCTGATGTCACCTGATCCCCACATGTGTTGCCTCCCAGCATGCACACATGTGTTGCTCCAGCATGCACACATATGTTGCCTCCCAGCATGCACCTGATGTCACCTGATGTCACCTGATGCCCACATGTGTTGTCTTGCAGGATGGCATTGCGCTGACACCAGAGAACTTTGACATTCTGATGAGGACCATGGACAGAGACTGCAGAGTGCTCGAGAGCTTCTCCATCATGGACTTCAGCCTGCTCTTAGGAGTCCATTACATCGACCATGGCCTAAGGGAACAGTTTGAAGTAAGTCTTATTACAAGGGTTGAAGCAAGTCTTATTACAAGGGTTGAAGTACATCTTTGAAGTAAGTCTTATTCAAAGGGTTGAAGTAAGTCTTATTCAAAGGGTTGAAGTAAGTCTTATTACATCGACTATGGCCAGTGGGTTGGCATAAGTCTTATAAGAGAAGAAAAGTGTATCACTAAGCTGGTCATGGCTTGATTACCAAGCAGCACGTGATTATTAACTTTGGGTTGATTTATAACCTATGCCATGTAATAGTGTGTAGAGGTTAAGCAAATTGAAATGGTTAGCTTAATGATTGATAGGTGTCATGTACATGTAGGGAATTGGCTTCAGCCCCTTAGTACAAAGATGGAATGCTGCAGGTCTGGGAACCAGTACTAGCTCTTGGTCTGGACACCAGTACTAGCTCATTGTCTGGGCACCAGTACTAGCTCATGGTCTGGGCACCAGTACTAGCTCTTGGTCTGGGCACCAGTACTAGCTCTTGGTCTGGGCACCAGTACTAGCTCTTGGTCTGGGCACCTCATGATCCCTTTAGGTAATGTATCTCAATCATTGCTTAATAACCCAAACGTGCGTTTTTATTATAATTTTATGTAGTGGTTTTAATAGCGAAACATACGGTGACTTCTGGTACCCAATCTTTATATTCTGGCTACTTGTTAACAGTTTTGTACATTGGTTGACCAATTTGTCTCCAGAAAATAATATTTGGAGCGACAAGTTGGCCAGAAATATCAAACTACTGTCTAACAGTTCTACACCATTAGTTAATCCATTCCATTATGACCTGCCTGCCTGGGCAGCCATGGGCTTATGACCTGCCTGCCATGGGCAGCCGTGGGCTTATAACCTGCCTGCCATGGGCTTATGACCTGCCTGCCATGGGCTTATGACCTGCCTGCCATGGGCTTATGACCTGCCTGCCATGGGCTTATGACCTGCCTGCCATGGGCTTATGACCTGCCTGCCATGGGCTTATGACCTGCCTGCCATGGGCTTATGACCTGCCTGCCATGGGCTTATGACCTGCCTGCCATGGGCTTATGACCTGCCTGCCATGGGCTTATGACCTGCCTGCCTGGGCAGCCATGGGCTTATGACCTGCCTGCCTGGGCAGCCATGGGCTTATGACCTGCCTGCCATGGGCTTATGACCTGCCTGCCATGGGCTTATGACCTGCCTGCCATGGACTTATGACCTGCCTGCCATGGGCTTATGACCTGCCTGCCTGGGCAGCCATGGGCTTATGACCTGCCTGCCATGGGCTTATGACCTGCCTGCCATGGGCTTATGACCTGCCTGCCATGGGCTTATGACCTGCCTGCCATGGGCTTATGACCTGCCTGCCATGGGCTTATGACCTGCCTGCCTGGGCAGCCATGGGCTTATGACCTGCCTGCCATGGGCTTATGACCTGCCTGCCATGGGCTTATGACCTGCCTGCCATGGGCTTATGACCTGCCTGCCATGGGCTTATGACCTGCCTGCCATGGGCTTATGACCTGCCTGCCATGGGCTTATGACCTGCCTGCCATGGGCTTATGACCTGCCTGCCATGGGCTTATGACCTGCCTGCCATGGGCTTATGACCTGCCTGCCATGGGCTTATGACCTGCCTGCCATGGGCTTATGACCTGCCTGCCATGGACTTATGACCTGCCTGCCATGGGCTTATGACCTGCCTGCCATGGGCTTATGACCTGCCTGCCATGGGCTTATGACCTGCCTGCCATGGGCAGCCATGGGCTTGAGTTCACAAGGGAGTTTGCTCTAACCAATGCCATGCTTAGTACTGTAGGTGGAGGGGGGGAGGGGGGGGTGTACTCACGGGTGCCCATCCCCATATCTATAGGCAGGGGTGTACTCACGGGTGCCCATCCCCATATCTATAGGCAGGGGTGTACTCACGGGTGCCCATTCCCATATCTGTAGACAGGGGTGTACATGTATGTACATGTACTCACGGGTGCCCATCCTCATATCTGTAGGCAGGGGTGTATGTACTCACGGGTGCCCATCCCCATATATGTAGGCAGGGGTGTATGTACTCACGGGTGCCCATCCCCATATATGTAGGCAGGGGTATACTCACGGGTGCCCATCCCCATATATGTAGGCAGGGGTGTACTCACGGGTGCCCATCCCCATATCTGTAGGCAGGGGTGTATGTACTCACGGGTGCCCATCCCCATATATGTAGGCAGGGGTGTACTCACGGGTGCCCATCCCCATATCTGTAGGCAGGGGTGTCTCCATCTGAGGTACACACAGAAGGAGGAGCAGCTGCTGTAGGGGGAGAGGTCGTGTCCAAGATCGACCTCAACAAGAACTATTCTGTCATCTCGGGGGAGGAGATCCCCATAGTCCCCGTGGAGGAGACAGATGACCAGCCCCAGGCCACTCCCGCCAACATCTCCCTGGCATATTACCCGTAAGTGTCCATTGTGTGTCTCCGTACAGAAGGGGGAAGTTCACATCCTAAGGCTATGCTAATATTATGAAGACCTCTCTCCTCTCCTCACTCTTCTCCCCTCCCCTTCCCCTTCTCCACTCCACCCCCTCCTTTTCTCCCTTCCCCTCCCCTCTATCTTCTCTTCTTCCTCTCTCCACCTCACACCGTCCCTCCCCCCCCCCCCCCCCCCCTCCTTTGATTGAAGGGAGGGGTACGTACAGGGCAAGGTGAAGGGAGAGAGAGTCATCATCTACCTCGGCATCATTGACATCCTCCAGAGCTACAGGTTCAGGAAGAAGGTGGAGCACACCGTCAAGTCCATCATCGCAGATGGTGTGAGTGTGGGGGTAGTTTGTGGTACCCCAGGTGGGGTGGGTGTGGGGGGTAGTTTGTGGTACCCCAGGTGGGATGGGTGTGGGGGGTAGTTTGTGGTACCCCAGGTGGGGGTAGTTTGTGGTACCCCAGGTGGGGGTAGTTTGTGGTACCCCAGGTGGGGTGGGTATGGGGGTTAGTTTGTGGTACTGGATACATGTTGTGCAGTACCTGATGAATTCATTTTGCCCAACAAAGGCTACTGTGTCTGTTACGAATCCAAGCTTCTACGGGAGAAGATTCCTGGAGTTCACTTCAAACATGGTGTTCAAGAAGGAAAGAGGTGGGCATTAAGTAGAGTGCAACTGTACTTTGGTGGGTATTAAGTAGAGGGCAACTTTACTTTGGTGGGCATTAAGTAGAGTGCAACTTTACTTTGGTGGGCATTAAGTAGAGTGCAACTTTTCTTTGGTGGGCATTAACTTTACTTTGGTGGGCATTAAGTAGAGTGCAACTTTACTTTGGTGGGCATTAAGTAGAGTGCAACTTTTCTTTGGTGGGCATTAAGTAGAGTGCAGCTTTTCTTTGGTGGGCATTAAGTAGAGTGCAACTTTACTTTGGTGGGCATTAAGTAGAGTGCAACTTTGCCGAGCACTATATCATAGTTAGAGAGAGGATCACAATGGTTTTAGTGTCAAACTTGATTTTGGCTGTATAGCAGTGTGTATGTATCAAGCAACCAATAAATGCTCTAACTTGGTAACTAGTTTTCCACCAAGCAACTTCTGACCAATCAGATTGCACTTTTTTTTTCAAGCACGTTTTTTTTTTCAAGCTACCTGTCTAATTGGTGAGCATTAAATAGTACAAGCCATTGAAAGTCATCACTAGTCATGAAACTGATTAACACATGTGTGTGATTATGTACATGTTGTATCAACATTCACAACATGTATGTATTTGTAGGCTTAGTACATTCAGAGCAAGCTTGTTGATATTCTTGTACCACATGTATAATGTGGAGTGCATATGTGACACCTTCACCATCATACACACACACACACACACACACATACACACACACATACACAACACACATACACACACACACACACACACACACACACACACACACACACACACACACACACACACACAGGGAGGACAAAAACCAGGAGGAACTCACAGAAAGCCCGCAGAATAACAGCAGTTAACAAAGGGGTAAAGCCAGTCACCTTGACTACGCAGCAGAGCCAAGATGACCCCCAAGACTCCCTAAACATGTTCCAGAACAGTCTTCCACAAGGTTCAGATCTGACAGACAGCCTTTTGCTTGAAAGCAACTCACTTTTCAACAAGCGGACGTCGCGGGATAACCCTACAAGGTATGGCAACCTTCCCGAGATCCAAGTGATTTAACCTTAACCCTAACCCTTAGTTAACCCTAACCTAGCATTAAACCTAACCTACTATCGTTAACCCTAACCTAACCCTAAGGTATGACGGCAACCTTCCCGAGATCCAAGTGATCTAACCTTAACCCTAACCCTTAGTTAACCCTAACCTAGCATTAAACCTAACCTACTATCGTTAACCCTAACCTAACCCTAAGGTATGACGGCAACCTCCCCGAGATCCAAGTTATCAGAGTGCGCACGCCGGCTGGTACTCCCTCTGCCGCCCACGACACTGCTAAAAGCATGATCTTTGGAAACCGAAGTGAACCCAGTGCTCCGGTAGAGCCTCCTGGTACTGGAAAGGTAGCTTCTCCCGTGACTGTGGTTGATAGGAAGTTACATCTGACCGTTGAGGAGGAAACTGAAGATGCACCTAAGAGCCAACCCCCGTCGTCGGAGGGGGGCGGAGAGGAAATTCAGGTACGTGTAAATGTTCAGACCCCAGGCACACCAGTGGACCTTCAGAACACTTTGGGTGTTAGAAGTATCGTTGTTGAAAACCAAAATGATCCTGTTGCTTCGGGACTTGATGCAGCCACCAAGGTACTTGTGGTTGAAACGAAAGAAATTACGGTGACAGTTGGCCACGGGGGAGATGTTGTTGACGCTCAAAAGAGCGCACCCCCGTCGTCAGATCACGAGGGGGGTGAAAAGGAATTTGTGGAAAATGTTAACAACACCAGCACACCCACGGGCTCCCTTCAAAACCAGAGGGTTGAGGCTGAGGAGGAAGTGACCGAAGAAACGGTTGTCATGGGAGATGCTTCTGTGGTTGAAAAAGTACAGCAAGCGAACTCTTCTTTCATCAGCGAGGTCATCTAAACAGGAACTACCGACTCGTTTGTATTTGTGTATATGTGTGCCCGGTGTGTGTGTTGTAAAGTTTTTGCTTATGAGATACGTACTATGTTATATTTCCCGCGAGTTTGCGATGTCCCGCGCAACTTTAAAGCGTGACACGTGCGCAGACATTAGCATTATTGCTATCATTTAGTTCGCTAGATGCGAAAAATGGCAGAAACGTGTGAAGACTTAAGCGACCTCACGGTCGAAGAAGAACTCTCCAGAGACGTCGAGTCGTTGAAGGCGATATTAGAAAGTGATGGAGGTTTGAACGCAGAAGACCACACGCGTGGGGTCAAAAATTTCAATTCAGGTTGGAAACCCACAAGTGTTAGGCCTAAACCGCTTCTTTATAGCCTCCTCTTTTTCCCTTTCTTTTCCTTCCCCCCCCCCCCCCCCCCCCCCTCACTTTTATTTGCGTGCTGTGTCCATTCTTCGTATATAGGCGACAATGGAGCATCTTCATATGAGGTACGTATACATTTGTAGGACGAGGAAGCCGTTACTGTAAAAAGTCGTATGTCCTTATATAGGAACAGCATGCGAGCGCAGCACCTCTCGAGCAGCTGCTCACCTTGAATGAAAACCTGCAGGTAACTGGTTTATGTGTCCCGTACCTCGCGTGCTCACGTTGCACAAAATGCATATTTTGTTATCTGTATTACCGGTACTGCTATTACTACTGGTATTACTGCTATTACTGGTACTACCGGTATTACTGCTATTACTGGTACTACTGGTACTACCGGTATTACTGCTATTACTGGTACTACCGGTATTACTGCTATTACTGGTATTACTGGTATTACTGGTACTACCGGTATTACTGCTATTACTGGTACTACCGGTATTACTGCTATTACTGGTATTACCGGTATTACTGCTACTACCGGTACTACCGGTATTACTTGTATTACCGGTACTACTGGTACCGTTGCACAGCAAAGTCTTCGCAAGCAGCTGGAGGACATTAACGAAGCATTGAGGAGGAACAGAGAACACCAGGTAATTACTGTGCGTGATGTGTGTGAGAGAGGGGTTAAAATTAAAGTGTAATATGCTAATGTTTATAACTACAATAACTGGTAATAACCATCAATGATTCAGAAGGTTGTCCCTCAGGTTACTCTACCTTAAGTTAATCCTATTCAATTCACAAGTTATTAACACTATAAATCCCCTTGCCGTAACCCTAACCTAAGCCCACCATCTTCACCTGACTCCCACTGAAAATGCTGAAAGTATAGGATAATTAATTATTCATAGGTACTATTAAAAAGTTTTTAAATATCTATTTAACATAATCAAACACAGAGACACTACGGCTCTACACTCTATGGAGAATGGCTCTGGCATTTGCTCTAATTAAGCAAATGCTTAAGTTGGAGAACAGGTCGAAAGAAGCCTGTGGCTTTGGCAGGGACTTGTGGATTGCAAGCCGAGCAGCAACATGTGCAAAAAACGAAGAAGCCTCATTACTCCAAGCCCCATAGGAATCCACTGCTAGAGGGGTTGAGACCCACCCTAGAGCTGAACACTTGGCATCATTGGCCTGGTGTTTCCTGTTCTTAGGTACTTTTTATTTTTTTTTTCATCTACCTAAATTATTCACGTAAAAATACATAGAACTAATTTATACATCACATGTGGGGATTAAAGTCCAGTAACCGGCATCAGGGATCTTAACATGATGGCTCTGGCATTAGAACGGACGAGGATGATACCAAATTTGCCATACAGGACAGGATCATTGACTTTGATTTGTTAGTCATGATGGCAACCCGGGAAGCAATAAAAGAGAAGGTGTTGCATGCTTCAGTTCCCCATGCTCCGTACGTTTCCGGGAGTGCACCGCCACCCTAGTTCAGAGCACTTGACATAGTATACTTTGAACGCTTCCAGTCGGATTCAAGCAAAGCCGCCATGCTTAGTGCAGGGTTAGGGCATCCATGGGTAATACTAGTGATTTGATTGACTAACTATTGTTAGGGGCCATGTGATCCATCGGGTGTATGTAGAGAGGAAGTGTTTGAACCTCCATATATTAGATTGGCACAACTGAATGCCAACAGGAAGGAAAATTAAGGAAATTCCCTCACTGTGCAGCTCTGTGGTGTGAAAGTACTGGGGTTTTCTGCCAGAATAATAATACTCTCCTATTAATGTTTAAATGATCATGCGTTACCCTTGGGTAACACACACTTGCTGGCCTCTAACTCTCACCAGGTATAAGGACTACACACAAGACCTTCACTATGTGGCATTATTATCTGCGTGTTATTACAAAGCGCTTTGCCTGGTTGAAAAGTGGGTACATGTAGGGAAGAGATGTGGTACCACAGCAGGTGTAATGAATAAGTAACATTTTAATGTCTAGAATCGCGTTCCCCAGGGGTAACATCACGTTCCCCAGGGGTAACGTGTATAACATAACATGTATGGAGCACTACCAGTTAAGTACAGGCAGATGTTGGGAATTATATCACAAAAATTGGAGACCATACGGGCCCACAAGTGTGGTGAGCTGGCTCAAGTACAAAAGCCTGCGATATCATGATCCAAATCAAGCTACCTTTTTATAATTTGCCCTATACATGTGTAAGCACCAAATGTAACCCCATGATAGTAATAGTTTGGGTACCTATAAATGTCTGCTGTAAGTTTTTTGATTCATACTGTTACTGTATGTAACACTTTGTGGCTTCTTCAGTTCTGCATCGTAACTATCTATACATTGACTTACATGTACACGGACTTATGTGAATACCTGTGAGCCCATGGCTTATATGGGCATGGACTTATGTAAATACCTGTGAGCCCATGGCTTATATGGGCATGGACTTAACTTATATAGGCATTATTGTATTAGATAACTTGCAAGCATGCAAAAGGCTACTGAACACTGTAGGGTTATGTGTAGTAGTTTTTGATCTTAAAATCAAAGTCATTGAGTTCACAAAAAGAAGCTTCTGGGGAATTTCTGTGTGGTGGTGTCCAGGATCAGTTACGCTCAACAGCAGATGAATTCCTAATCTTACCTAGCTTGAATAAATGGATCTTGATTTAACTTAAGTAAGCTAGTTAATTCCAAACATTCCTAACCTTATGGCAGAAGTCCTAGCTTGAATAAATGGGTGTTGATTTTCCTGCATGTAAGCTAATTAACCCAAGTAAGTAAGGTAAATCAGCTCCAACACTGCAAGCAGACTATACGAACTGTACAACCTTGGGAAAAGCGCACATAACTTAATTATGTGCACTCTCCCCGAAGTTATACAGTTGGTGTAACCACAGTCTGCTTGCAGTGCAAATAAAGCTGATCAACTGCATGGGATCTAATGAACTGGTCATTCTAGCTTTAATATCAGGAAAAACAACCTTAGTGGATGCATCTTGTGACAGGATGTGACAAAGTGGGAACTTCCTGGTTTTATGTTTCCAGCTGCTGATATATAAACCATTGCTTGTTACGTTTCCAGCTGCTGACATATGAGCAGTTTTGTTTTTCATAATTTTAAATTTATATAGGATTAATATATACATTACAATTTAATGCTCACTACTGTTTATTAAAACACTACGACCAAAAGTCACAAGATGTAGTTGGTGAGACACATCTGGCCAAAATTGCCCTGGCATAGGATGAGGCTATTAGTTTTATTTTTATAATGACTGGGGGAAAAAAAGATACACACATGAACACACGAAGCAACAAGATACTGTCAACCAGAGATGACCAATGAAGGTCCAGCTCTTGACAGCAGAGCTCTAGCACAGGACCTCACCAAAGTGAGGCTGAGGCTGCCATAAATGGAAGCAGTGGTTCTCTGTCTATTGCCGACAGAGCCCGTCTCTTATCAGCATCCTCCCCACATGCTTCCTCATGGCTGACGGTTATTCCATCTGAAAGTCAAGGTTTGCAGTTAGACCCCCCAGTATTTCAGACGGCATTGAAGTGGTGGCTGGGGCTTGACACAGCTGAGGGTTCTCCTTGTGCCCTCTGCCCAGATAAGATGTTGGATCCCCTTGGACATCATGCCACTACTTGTAAGCGTGGTGGGGATGTGGTATTTCGCCACAACAAGTTGAGGGACATATTGGCTGAAACATGTAGGCGAGCCCATTTTAGTGTACAAGTAGAAGCTGGCTGCAACCTCACTTCTGATCACAGCCATTTTCGTCCTGCGGATGTTCTCATCTCCAACTGGGTTCTGGGCAAAACTGCAGCCTGTGACTTATCAGTTACGTCACCGCTAAACTCCAAAATTCTTTCTGAAGTGGGAGTAACTGCTGGAGCAGCTGCACATGCCACTGAGCTCCGAAAGCATGAGTCTAATGATGCTAAGTGTAGCGATCTAGGGTGGATCTGTATCCCTCTGGTGGTGGAATCGTACGGAGCATGGGGGAAGGAGACTTTGGAGGCATTTTCCATGTTGGCCTCTCGCCTAGCCACTTCTTCATCCAGGCCCAAATCCGTGGTATTGTTCGAGCTGTATGGCCGGCTCAATCTCCATTTGGTTAGGGCAAATGTGAGGGCTATTTTGTGCAGACTTTCCTGCCCTCATCAGGAATACATTTGAGTTTGTATGTTGTTTTGTGACTTGTGTGTGTAGTTATTGTTGCGTTTGTATAATCTGTATTGAGAATTTTAATTTAAAAAAAATGATTTTGTGCAAAATAAAATAATGATAATAGTAACGATTAGGGCCATGCAAGAGGCTGATCACCCGGAGGCTGCTTCAAAAGACTTAGTGGACAGTTTTCAAAAAAAAAAACCCACAACAGTTGGATGAGGCTAGACCAGAGGCTCTATCTAAGAACAGGTTCAGGAGGATGTGGAGGAGTGCAATTAATGGATTTTTAGGTTTAAAGTAGTAATAGCAATAATACTCGTATTTGATTCGTATGTCATGTATATCTACTTGTATTGTTATAATATTAATAATTGCTGTCCTTATAAATAATAATAATGATAATCACATTGCAGAGGCAACATGCCAGAGCAATGATTGGCAGGCAGCCTTTGTAAATTAGTGTACTTGAACATAATAATATAGTAATAATAATAATAATAGGGCTATTAATTAATGTGTCTCACCAACTACATCTTGTGACTTTTAGTCGTATAAACAGTTGTGAGTAGGTCATAGTTAGTATAGTAAAATGTTACTACATGTATTGTGAATATTTATCGTCTTATAATAATAATTGAAGAGCAGACAAACACAGAGCACCTTCTAAGAAGCCCTTCACACCCAGAACATCATTTTCTTTCCCATGGCATTAGAAAAAATAAATAATAATAATAATAATAAAATACAAATGAATACTATTTTATTAAATTTATTTAATTATAATTATTTACAACATTCATAATTATTATGTAAACTAACATACATTATAAACTAACATATATGGCTAACAACACAACCTAACATATACAATGTACTGGCACACTAACACACTCGATCACTCACACACAGAACTAAAAGTCATCTAAACCATCAAAGGAACTTAATGTTCCCAAGACGGAAGTGGAATTTCCTCTCTGGATTGCCACAGAAAGGCACTGGAGTAAGAATTGGTAGGATTGTGAGTCTCCAGTGGTTTTGTGCAGACGATGGCCAAGGTCCTTAAGAAAGGACAATGTTGAATACTCAGGCACATGCACACACATAACAGCACATACATATTCTATTCATAAGCTGATGTGGGTAGTCCAGCCCCATCGTCCATGTGCACTGCACTCCTCCACTTGACTCCGCTGCCTGATTCGCGGCTCTAAGTATGGCGGATGTCCTTACCCATCACTGAGCAGTTCTGTTTACTTATTGTTAAATACTTATCTGTTTATTCTGGAGTGAAGTTTACAGCTCTGTAATGTGTCTGTGCTCTCCTTACACTGCGAGGTGACAGGGAACGTGTGTGTCTTTAAGTGCATGTTATGGCACACTAAGTTTGGCTAAAATTGCGGGGGTTAATCTGATTATTGAGTCAAAATATAAATATTGTGGCCAATAGAAGGAAAGGAGTGGTGTGTTGCTTGTAAAGAATGGTGTGTTGCATGTAGCCTATAAGCACTGCACAATAATCCCTTCCTCACCAGCACCTGACCATCCTCCATTTTCCTTTCACAGACAAGACTTGGCACCTTGACAACGCTCTCCAAGGCAAAACTGATCGCAAACAGCTTCACGTTGAAGGTCTTCACGCGATCTCACAGCTACTTCTTCCAAAAGGCACAAGACCAACCTGTGAGTTATGGCAGCGAGAGGGAGAGGGGGAGGGAGGGAGGGAAGAGGGGGAGGGGAGGGAGGGAGGGAGGGAGGGGTGTGAACAATAACCCTAAAGGTATTTGATTGTCATGGTAAGTGACACTGGCTTCAGTCAGATCAATCTGTAATAGAGAAGTTTCTAAAATCTGTCAGCTATGTTTTGTGTAAGTCATGAGTTACCATGGTTACATCACACATGCGCATACTAATGTATATTTGTGCGTTGTGTTTCGTTTCTTTATCACTGCAGTCTTTGTTCAAAGAGGAAGGTAGTGGGACTTACTTCACTAGCAGAGAATTGCCGTGTAAGCTATGTATAGATTACTGCTTAGATTACTGAAGTGTTTTTAATGGGGTGCTTGAAGTAACCTTTAATGGTGCCAAGGTGACCTTTAGTGGTGGTCCAATGGGCTGAGGTGACCTTTAGTGGTGGTCTTACTGTTACCCAGGGAATGTAGTGCAGGAGAAGAAGTTGATGAATGGTCTCAGAAGACAGGCAATGGACCTGCGAATCCACCAGCTCAGGTAATTGGATAAGTGTATGTAAATGGTTCAGTGTGATGTGCATGTATGTGAGTGTTGGCATGGCAACTAACCGGCACATGGTTTCTCAAGGGCGTCCGATGGTTCCCAGTCCGTGAAGAAACTTAATGACGAGATAAAAGCCATAAGGTATGATGTAATCGTCATAACCTGTTGATTGAAAGATGCTATTTGCTCTCATATATTACATGTAATTCTTGTGTTAATATTTACATATAATTGTTCATGTATGTTGTTAATTGTTGTTGTTTACATGTAACATATTATTGTTGTCATGTTTACACATGTTTACACATGTTTACACATGTTTACACGTAATTTTTATTAAGTAAGGCACCGAACATACCAAATTGTATTTCACATAGTCTAAATGAAGCTACTAAGCTCAACGGTCATGTGCAGGTTTATTATTGTTTAACTACAGCTCTCTGTCGGATGAAGAACTGTTGGCTGATACGAGTGAAGTGAACTGGGAGGTCATTGCACTGGAGGAGGTGGGTGTGGCTTAGTATGCACCTTTATAGGTGGGTGTGGTATTGGGTGTGGCTTAGTATGCACCTTTATAGGTGGGTGTGGTATTGGGTGTGGCTTAGTATGCACCTTTATAGGTGGGTGTGGTATTGGGTGTGGCTTAGTATAGAGCGCATAAGTGAAATGTAGCATAAATGCTGATCAATTAAGGGGGTACATACATACCCCTCACATGTACCCTTATGTGTTGACCCCCTCACATGTGTTGACCCCTCAAATGTATTGACCCCTCACATGTGTTGACCCCTCACATGTTGACCCCTCACATGTGTTGACCCCTCACATGTACCCTTATGTGTTGACCCCCTCAGATGTGTTGACCCCTCAATTGTGTTGACCCCTCAAATGTGTTGACCCCTCACATGTGTTGACCCCTCACATGTGTTGACCCCTCACATGTGTTGACCCCTCACATGTGTTGACCCCTCACATGTGTTGACCCCTCACATGTGTTGACCCCTCACATGTGTTGATCCCTCACATATGTTGACCCCTCACATATGTTGACCCCTCACATGTGTTGACCCCTCACATGTGTTGACCCCTCACATGTGTTGACCCTTCACATGTGTTGACCCCCTCACATGTGTTAACCCCTCACATGTATTGACCCCCTCACATGTGTTGACCCCTCACATGTGTTGACCCCTCACATGTGTTGACCCCATCACATGTGTTGACCCCTCACATGTGTTGACCCCTTCACATGTGTTGACCCCTCACATATGTTGACCCCTCACATGTGTTCACCACCTCACCCTCACCCCCTCACATGTGTTGACCCTTCACATGTGTTGACCCCCTCACATGTGTTGACCCCTCACATGTGTTGACCCCTCACATGTGTTCACCCCTCACATATGTTGACCCCTCAAATGTGTTGACCCCTCAAATGTGTTGACCCCTCACATTGACCCCTCACATGTGTTGACCCCTCACATGTGTTGACCCCTCACATGTGTTCACCCCTCACATGTGTTCACCCCTCACATGTGTTGACCCCTCACATGTGTTCACCCCTCACATGTGTTCACCCCTCACATGTGTTGACCCCCTCACATGTGTTGACCCCTCACATGTGTTGACCCCTCACATGTATTGACCCCCTCACATGTGTTGACCCCTCACATGTATTGACCCCCTCACATGTGTTGACCCCTCACATGTGTTCACCCCTTCACATGTATTGACCCCTCACATGTGTTGACCCCTTCACATGTGTGCCTCACTCTGTGTTCCCACACACCTGCAGTTTGACAACAGGCGTCTGAGCACAGACCTCAAGCTTCACTGGCAGAACCATCTCCACTTTGGCATCAACCACTCCTCGTGGACCAAGGAGGAGGACAAGCAGCTGCTGCGCCTGGGCAAAGAGAGTGACTACAGGAACTGGGCTGCTATTGCAACGGGCCTTAAGGTGGGTATGGGGAGGAGGAGGTTAGGACTACATTGATGGTTATTCTGTACTTCCACTTGAAACCCACTCACACATACACCCTCTCCTTCCTGCCATCACCACACCCCCTCTCCTCCCCTCTCCTTCCCTAGACTAACAGGACTCCCTTCCAGTGCCTGCAGAGGTACCAGCAGTACCTCAATCCCGACATGACTAACTCCTACACGTATGTCGTTCTGGCCAGCTCAATTGTCTCACTTTCCTTGAAGCTCCTCCCCTTTCCTTCTGACTTGAAGCTCCTCCCCTTTCCTTCTGACTTGAAGCTCCTCCCCTTTCCTTCTGACTTGAAGCTCCTCCCCTTTCCTTCTGACTTGAAGCTCCTCCCCTTTCCTTCTGACTTGAAGCTCCTCCCCTTTCCTTCTGACTTGAAGCTCCTCCCCTTTCCTTCTGACTTGAAGCTCCTCCCCTTTCCTTCTGACTTGAAGCTCCTCCCCTTTCCTTCTCCACAGTCGTTGGACTGAGCAGGAGGACCAAGCTTTATTGGCCGCTGTTGCCAAGGTTGGACAAAACTGGGCAGCTGGTATGCTATGTGGTGTTGTGCAGTTCTAATTTGTCTCATCTGTGGTTTGTTTTATGGGGGTTTTTTCTATCTGATTGGCGAACCCTGTCACATTCCTATCTGTTATCACCTCACATCCCCTCACATCCCACTATCCCCTCCCCTCCTCCCCGCTATCCCCTCCCCTCCTCCCCGCTATCCCCTCCCCTCCTCCCCGCTATCCCCTCCCCGCTATCCCCTCCCCTCCTCCCCTCTATCCCTCCTCCCCACTATCCCCTCCTCCCCACTATCCTCTCCTCCCCACTATCCCCTCCTCCCCACTATCCCTCCTCCCCACTATCCCCTCCCCTCCTCCCCTCTATCCCCTCCTCCCCACTCTCCCCTCCTCCCCACTCCCTCCTCCCTATAGTCTCGGCTCACATCGGTACCAACCGTTCCAGTCAGCAGTGTCTCCACCGGTGGCGATATTCCCTTGCCCCGGGCAAGAAGAAGGGCAGGTGGGACAAGGAGGAGGACGAGGCTCTCAGGGGGGCAGTGGAGCTGTGTGGTGTGGGCCACTGGTCTCGCATCGCCACAGTTGTGGGGTCACGTAACTCCATACAGTGCCGGGAGAGGTGGGTGAACGTTCTGGACTCCTCCATACAGAGAGGCTTGTTCTCCAAGGAGGAAGACAACAAGCTGATGGATATATGCCAGCAGTATGAAGGTGGGTGTGGGTGTGATGGTGGGTGTGGTTGTGAAGGTGGGTGTGGTTGCGATAGTTGGTGTAGTGGTGAAGGTGGGTGTGGTTGTGACGGTCGGTGTGGTGGTGAAGGTGAGTATGGTATTTCCCTAAGAGTAGCTTGCATTTGTGTTGGCTAGTATTTAATTGCCCTTAGTATACTTACACTGTGTTTGTGTGAAGTATCTGGCTTCTGTGTTGGCCTGGGGTAAAGTTTGCATACTAAGCTCCCCCCCCCCCCCCCCCCCACTTGGGACATGTTTAAACGAGCGTATCTTGCGTATCTTCGTAATCTCGAGCACTGTTGTTCACAGTCCTGTTAGGTTGCCATATAAAGCCCAAAATGTTGAAACAGGTACGCGCTAGCGTTAATGATGATGACATCATGCTCGCTTAAAAACATGAGCCTTTCTTTTCTACATGGGACGGAGGGGGAGGGGGCTTTGTTTTGAAACCTGTGTGATTGGGAGGGAGGTGGTGGTGTGTGGAGGAGGATCTACCATTAAAGTGGTTCCTTAATGAATTTGGTGATTAGCTTTGGTATGCCAGTGATGTCTTGTGGTTGCTATGGTAAACATGCAGCATGTGGGGGTGTATTTAATTTCAAACATCCTGAAGCAGGAAACTAAGAAGGAAGAGGTAAGGAAATGGGGTGGAAGGTTAGGTTGTTAGTGGCACCACCACTTTGTCAGCTGGCCACACCTCTTATCCACGCCCACCTTACATAGCCACGCCTCTTATCCCTGCCCACCTTACATAGCCATGCCTCTTATCTCTGCCCACCTTACATAGCCATGCCTCTTATCCCTGCCCACCTTACATAGCCATGCCTCTTATCCCTGCCCACCTTACATAGCCATGCCTCTTATCCCTGCCCACCTTACATAGCCACGCCTATTATCTCTGCCCACCTTACATAGCCATGCCTCTTATCCCTGCCCACTTTACTTTATTCCCATTTCCCACGTATACATCCATACCTCCTCCCCACACCATGTCCTCCCTCCTCCCCACACCATATCCTCCCTCCTCCCCACACCATGTCCTCCCTCCTCCCCACACCATATCCTCCCTCCTCCCCACACCATGTCCTCCCTCCTCCCCACACCATATCCTCCCTCCTCCCCACACCATATCCTCCCTCCTCCCCACACCATGTCCTCCCTCCTCCCCACACCATGTCCTCCCTCCTCCCCACACCATATCCTCCCTCCTCCCCACACCATATCCTCCCTCCTCCCCACACCATGTCCTCCCTCCTCCCCACACCATGTCCTCCCTCCTCCCCACACCATATCCTCCCTCCTCCCCACACCATGTCCTCCCTCCTCCCCACACCATATCCTCCCTCCTCCCCACACCATGTCCTCCCTCCTCCCTACACCATATCCTCCCTCCTCCCCACACCATGTCCTCCCTCCTCCCCACACCATATCCTCCCTCCTCCCCACACCATGTCCTCCCTCCTCCCCACACCATATCCTCCCTCCTCCCCACACCATGTCCTCCCTCCTCCCCACACCATATCCTCCCTCCTCCCCACACTATGTCCTCCCTCCTTCCCACACGCGCAGGTCTAATCCCTTGGACAGAGGTGGCTGCTAAGTTAGGGAACAGGACAGACAACATGTGTGCACGTCGCTGGAGACAGCTCAGCTCTGCCACCGATGTGATGACCCAGTACTCTCAGAGGGTCAAGAAGGGAGCCCTCAAACCTAACACCTCCACCAGGGCTATGAGGCATAAGCGAACATCCATTGCTCCAGAGGTGGGAATATTGGAGGGGAGGGGAATATTGGAGGGGAATATTGGAGGGGGTTCGGGGAGGGGAAATATTGGAGGGAGGGGATGAAAGTTTTGTGAAAGTTGAATGATGAGGACGGTTGGTTTGGGGGTAATGGTCTGTTGAGTGGTAGTTCTGAGTATTTAGGGGAGTGTTTTAATGAATGCGGTCAAGCAGGCCTAGCTGCCTGTGCTTCTTAAGGGCATTACAAATGGCCTCTCAGGAGGCGAGAACGTGGGAAATGTCATTCCATTGATACGCTGAAGGACAGCTAGTGATAGCTGAAGGACATCTAGTGGTAGCTGAAGGACATCTAGTGGTAGCTGAAGGACAGCTAGTGGTAGCTGAAGGACATCTAGTGGTAGCTGAAGGACAGCTAGTGGTAGCTGAAGGACAGCTAGTGGTAGCTAAATGCTGCTTAGGTCCGGTGCCAGGTTAGAGTGATGGTGGGAGTGTCCCTGTGCAAAGGTGGGTGTGGTTGTATTTATACGTGTACATTAACTCTGAATGTTGGTACTCATAAGGACTGTGGCTGGTCATGATGCCCAGGTCAGCCATGATGCCCAGGTCAGCCATGATGCCCAGGTCAGCCATGATGCCCAGGTCAGCCATGATGCCCAGATCTAACAGAAAGGCCAAGGGACTGGTAGCTGACTGTGCTCACAAACAGGAGGTTCCAGGGGGGAAAGGGGGGGAACAGGGCAATACATTTCCCAGGCAGGAAGCATGTGTTGTTGCTAAAATCAATCTCAGCTCAAACTACAGGGCCCATCTTGCTTTTGTATGAAGGGGAAAGGAGAAAAGAAGAAAGAAAAAAGAGAGAGAGATATATAGCTTGATAATAATGATAATGATTTTATTCCTTTAGATGCTTGGAGTGTTTATGAGTGGGTAGTGGGTTGTGACCCCCTCTTTCCTTGGAACAGCTCCTACTGATGTCTTATCATTCCTGTGGCCTTTGTGATGGCATGCTGGGAACAGCTGCTGTTGCATTACTAGACCTCTGCATCATCACACTACACACCTCACTTGAAGGTGGGGGTGGGTGAGGTGAGCAGTCATGACAGCTGTGTGGAATGCCTCTTGCTGCCAGCTGCCTCACTCCCACCTCACGCCCTATTGTGTTGCTTCAGCAGCTGTGTGCTAACAAGTGGGGGGGGGGGGGGGGGGGGGGGGCTCCTATTAGGAGTATACAGGGATGGAAGTTTGAAAGTGTATTGCTATGGATGATGGTTTTATTGAAGGGGTGTGTCCGTGTGTGTATTTTGAAGGGGTATTGATTTGTGTTGGTCTTTTATGTTTTAGGAGATAGAAGACGATTTGATTCCCAACTCCATTAAAAAAATAGTAAGTCTTTTTAAGATAATGTGAAGGTGTCACCTCTCACACCTGCACCATGTGAGGTGTCACCTCTCACATCTGCACCATGTGAGGTGTCAATTCTCACACCTGCACCATGTGAGGTGTCACCTCTCACACCTCCATTACTACCACCTGCCATGACCAGTGTCTTGTATGTCTGTTGTCACCATACCATTGTGCGCATGTGTGAGTCTACATTTGTTCTTGTGTGTTTCTGTCCTGTGTATACATGTGTGTGTGTGTGCGTGTGCGTCCACTCTGTTCTTGTGTACTTACAATGTATCATAATTTAATGGTGCGATCAAGTAAGTCTGGGCATATGCTTTCTCCTCCTCCCCCTCCTCCTCCTCCTCCTCCTCCCCCTCCTCCTCCTCCTCTTCCTCCTCCTTCTCCTCTTCCTCCTCCCCCTCCTCTTCCTCCTCCTCCCCTCCTCTAACACTTGTTTTTAAACTTGTCATACACCAGCTGCAGGAGAAGCACCAAACTTTAATTCAGCAGCATGCTGTCAGACGAAAACGCCCGCGGCAACGGGTAGAGCCATTTAAGGGTCCTTTTGATCAAGCTCCGACGTCAGAGGCTGCTAATCAGCAGCCTACTGCAGCCAATGCCACGCCCACTGCTCCCAGGCAACAGGGTGCCACGCCCACAGCTCCCAGGCAACAGGGTGCCACGCCCACAGCTCCCAGGCAACAGGGTGCCACGCCCACAGCTCCCAGGCAACAGGGTGCCACGCCCACAGCTCCCAGGCAACAGGGTGCCACGCCCACAGCTCCCAGGCAACAGCCCCCAGCAAAACGATCACGTGTAAGCTATCCTTCCATACAGTACTCAGCACACCCTTCCATACAGTACCTCAGCACACCCTTCCATACAGTACCTCAACACACCCTTCCATACAGTACCTCAGCACACCCTTCCATACAGTACCTCAGCACACCCTTCCATACAGCACACCCTTCCATACAGCACACCCTTCCATACAGCACACCCTTCCATACAGTACCTCAACACACCCTTCCATACAGCACACCCTTCCATACAGTACCTCAACACACCCTTCCATACAGTACCTCAACACACCCTTCCATACAGTACCTCAACACACCCTTCCATACAGTACCTCAGCACACTCTTCCATACAGTACCTCAACACACCCTTCCATACAGTACCTCAGCACACCCTCCTTTCATACAGGGCAGTCGCCGTGCTGACAGTGTTCAGGAGAGGGTACTACAGATGAGTGCCGTTCAACCCTCCCCCTTCCCCGAGCAACTTCTCACCAGCAACCAGTCGTCATTTGAGCAGTGTGTCTACTCTGGTGGCAACGAGCTGTTAGAAGAGTCTCCCTTTGCTCCACACCATGGCAACCAGAGCCCCTCCTCCTACCCCTACGAGGACAGGATGCCCTCGGAGGTCTTCGATAGCGGCGGCTATTCCAGCTCTCTGGGTGTTGTGGTCAGGGCTCTGCTGGAGATGCATGGCAGCGAGCCGTCATCCCTGGGGCTGCGGTCCCTCGAAGATGGGGACCAGTTGGAGCAGCACCAGTTGTCGGCCATCGCTCCTCCTGGCCACCGTCACCCCCCTGGGGTAGCTGTGGAGGGGGGTAGTTCAAGAAATGGTGGTCCCTCTGGTAATGCAAGAAATGGCGGTCCCCCCACTGCCAATTTTACACCTGTGGGTGGTAATTCAAGAAACGCAACACTTGTTGGTGTGGGGACCGGGCAAGTCCAGGTAACAATTGAGGCAGGAGTACAGGCTGGAGATGGCCGATTGGAACAGAGCTTAGGGGGACCATTGGCACATGGCTTAGGGGGACCATTGGCACATGGCTTAGAGGGACCATTGGCACATGGCTTAGAGGGACCATCGGCACATGGCTTAGGGGGACCATTGGCACATGGCTTAGAGGGACCATCGGCACACGGCTTAGGGGGACCATTGGCACATGGCTTAGAGGGACCATCGGCAGGGGAACCATTGGCACATGGCTTAGGGGGACCATCGGCACAGGAGTACGAAGAAGCATCAGATTTGGAGAGCGACACGAGAACCAGCCGTATGAATGAGATTCTTGGTGGACTTGATCGTGCGACGAAGCTTGTGGTGGAAGAGTGTGAAATCCCTATGCCGCCAGTGGTCCAGTGTGTGAACCCCATGTACGACCATGGGGGGTTGGCCTCCATGCTGTGGGAGGATGACCTGTGCCTGCCCGAGGGTGACCTCTCCCTGCCCGAGGGTGGCATGTGCGATATGTCTGAAGCGGATGGTGCTGTTGGTCATACACTGGATCCAGGGAGTGTTCAAACACTGGATCCAGGGAGTGGTCATACACTGGATCCAGGGAGTGGTCAAACACTGGATCCTGGGAGTGGTCATACACTGGATCCAGGCAGTGGTCATTCTTTGCATTGCCAGGCAAATGTTGTGAATTCTGGGGGAGCCTTGTCAGTTATTCCTTGACCAGCAATAGTCGCATGCAATGTAGCTTAACCTGGTGATCAGTGCTGTTATTACTTCAATTGACCAATCAAAATTTATATGTATTCTCCTTTGTGCACAGAACAGAATTGTATGTGAAACTCGTTGACGTCACAAGAAAGTGTACTATACTAGTATGCAAATCACAACCGACCGCAGTTATGCATGTGTAAAAGGGAAAAAAGTTAAATTAAGGGGTACTGGTGCATGCGAAATAAACCCAGGTTTGAAGGATGGATGTGCGTGGTGCGCGAAGTGCTGCCTTCTGCGTCGCCGTGCTGACATTTCTATTGGCGGCAAAAGGTGAGAGGTTTCAGCTGTGCTGCAGCTGTGTGGTCTTGTTGATGATGCGCGCGGTGCAGTATAGTGTTTGTACGCAACCCCCTGCGCCTTGAGCCTATGGGCTGTGTTTGGTTATACTTAGAACTGTGCCGCAACGCAGTCAATAACTGCAGTTACATAAACGTGCGCTTAAACCAAAGTAATAGTGGGCTATATTTCAGAGTGATTTTTTTCTTTCTACACATGCAGGAGCCACAGCCCAGAGATGCTACAATTCAAGTTCAGGCTGTGGGTCAAGTTTTTTTCCGATGACGAGTACTACTCCTGAAGCTGTAAGGCAATGCTGCGTAACGTCTATTGGATACGGATACTCCTTAAGTAACATTCAAGAAGGCTGCACCTCGTGTATCGGTATGCTGCCATGCACTCCATAAGGGATTTGTACCCATATTTTGTCGCACCACGCAGTGTTCGGATTTACTAGTGGAACGACGAGCCCGCGCGTTCAGCTAAATAACATCGTTGTCAAGGAGGGGGGTCCGGGCATAAGCGTGTCCTTCGCTCTCCTCCGAGGGACCGTATCAGGTGCACGCTCATTCACCATAACGAGTACAAGTATGTAGTAACCAAGCTGACCAGAACAGGTAGTCACGTGCCTACTCTTCATTAGACCCTTCGTTGTACACACCTGTGACTGCCGACAGCACTTTTCTTTTTGCTATAACATCCGCCATAAGGTATACTGTGATGGTTGGGTTCCAGGGCAACATGGCTCTGAAGCCTACCAGGACCTTCCAACTGACCGCCAGCTCCTTGAATACGGGCCTCAATGAATATACGGTACCCCTCACTGTGACTGTGATTGATGGAAATGGTAAGCTCCATGGTGAAGGGGTCGATATCTCATTTCTGTGTACATATACCACATCACACATGCACACTTGATACCCCACACACACTCTCGACACATACCCACACATAACACACACATAACACACACATAACATACACATACCCACACATAACATACACACACATACCCACACATAACATACACATAACACACACATACCACACACACTCCCAACACACATAACACACACTCCCAACACACATACCACATACACACATAACACACACACACACATAACACACACACACACATAACACACACACAAAACATACATTACACACATACACACACACACACACACACACACACACATAACACCACAGTTCTCAACGTCCAGTTCACAAGCCCCGTGTACATGGCAGTTGAGGGTACCGACAGGAGGGCCACACTGTTCCTGCAGAGGACCCAGGCCATAGGGCAGCCACTGCAGCTTAGGGTGACCCCACTGACAGTGGCAGAGGCCCTGAGCAGGAACATAACCCTTCCCTCACAGGCCAATGACAGCAGTGTGTACCCTGCATCCTGTAAGTGTGCTGTATGGTAGGAGAGGGGTCCTGTGTGTGTGCTGTATGGTAGGAGAGGGGACCTGTGTGTGTGTGCTGTATGGTAGGAGAGGGGTCCTGTGTGTGTGCTGTATGGTAGGAGAGGGGTCCTGTGTGTGTGTGCTGTATGGTAGGAGAGGGGTCCTGTGTGTGTGCTGTATGGTAGGAGAGGGGTCCTGTGTGTGTGTGCTGTATGGTAGGAGAGGGGTCCTGTGTGTGTGCTGTATGGTAGGAGAGGGGTCCTGTGTGTGTGTGCTGTATGGTAGGAGAGGGGTCCTGTGTGTGTGCTGTATGGTAGGAGAGGGGTCCTGTGTGTGTGTGCTGTATGGTAGGAGAGGGGTCCTGTGTGTGTGCTGTATGGTAGGAGAGGGGTCCTGTGTGTGTGCTGTATGGTAGGAGAGGGGTCCTGGTGTGTGCTGTATGGTAGGAGAGGGGTCCTGTGTGTGTGCTGTATGGTAGGAGAGGGGTCCTGGTGTGTGCTGTATGGTAGGAGAGGGGTCCTGTGTGTGTGTGCTGTATGGTTTCTAAGAGGTTTGTGTACAGATCTAAGAGGTGTGTGTGTGTGTGTGTGTGTGTGTGTGTGTGTGTGTGTGTGTGTGTAGATTTGTGCATCCAAAGAGTTGTGTGTGTAGTGTGTAGAATCAAAGTAGTTGCAATTTATGCTTCTCAACTTTAGCTCAACAAAGGGTTGTAGCAATTAGTGCCATCCTCAGCATCAAAGCAGCTATGCTATTGAATTCCAAAGACTTCTATGCAACCTGTTATACTAAATTGCACGTTGCCCTGTGAAATTTCTGAATTTGAATTATGTATTTAAAATCGGTATACTCCTTATGTAGGATAAAAAGTCTTTTTAAAAACCTGTGACCCACTTTTAATGAGACTCAGGACTGGCAATAGGATCGTTTAACTAGTTTTCTTTGTTGAACAAGAAGTCAAGAACTAACATTTTCATGTTCGTTGCAAAACCGTTTGGCTGTAGGGGACAAAAGGGATCAGCCAGTACTCGTTCCCAGTCCTAAATTTCTCTGCTTTCTTTGGCTTCCGGCTACATATTGTATGATTCATTTTAGGAACAGTTTCAATGAATGTCCACTTTAGAATGTGACATTCCAATGCCCACAGCTAGTACGAGTAATACCTTAACCCTGAGTAATATTACAACACACATGAATAATTAGATGTACTATAGAACTGATGGCCTGGGGACCCTAATTGGTGTTCCAACGTTCTAGGTTATTATGGCATAGACCCTATGCGACCCTCCCCCTCCTCCCCCCCCCGATAGTTTACAAATAATAAATTAGAGAGAGAGATAGAGTATTGCCAGAGGAAGTTATTTCAATCGTCAAGTGAGTGGTTTAGATTAGCCATGGCTACAGGTCAGCTTTTACTATTACTCCAACATGCTGAGTAAGAAGGTTGGTGGTGCATATAATAATATAGGTGTAATGTAAGGGAAGTGAATACATAAGCTATCAAGCCTGCAATACCATGGTCATCATTTTGGCTATGTCACTTCCAGATGTTGGTGATCTGAAGCAGTTTGTCAACACGCCACAGACAGTCAACTTCACCACCGTTGGCTCAAACGAGACTGTGCCCATTCAGATTGCTATTGTGGATAATGGTGTCAGCGGCCCGGTAACGCAGTTTGTGTGCATTGTGGAGGTGGTGGACCCATCACTGGCCAGCGCTGTGAACCTTACATCAGCTGTGGCAATGGTCAGAATTATTGACAATTATTGTAAGTTACTGAGCCCACCCCTTTACAGGGGTGGGTGGGTGGAGGAGGGGAGGGCTAATTGATATGAGCCACTGGGGGGGAGGAGGAGGGGGCGAGGAAGTCCAGTTATTCTATGTTAGCAGAGAGGTCAATATTCAATGTTACCAATGTTAAGCAGAGAGCAATATTAGCAAAGTTAGCAGAGGTCAAAGTTAGCAGAGGTCAATGTTGGCAGAGGTCAATGTTGGCAGGGGTCAATGTTGGCAGGGGTCAAAGTTAGCAGGGGTCAAAGTTAGCAGGGGTCAATGTTAGCAGAGGTCAATATTCAATATTAGCAGGGGTCAATGTTAACACCTCTATGTGGTCATGAACTGTTGTTTTTCATTTTTTATGTAGTGATTGTGGTAGGGTTTCTTACAAATGGTACTTCGGTGATTGAAGGACAGTCCTTCAATGTCTGTGTAGCTGTCACCAACCCACCTCAACAGATTCCAATGTTGCTGTCCTTCGACATCAAATTGAATATCCTCCCTGTCACAGCTGGTGAGCAGTTAGCACCTCCTTGCATCACATGACCTCCTTGCATCATCACATGACCTTCTCCTTGTGCCATCACATGATCTCCATGACCTTGCATCGTCACATGACCTCCTTGCAACATCACATGACCTTCTTGTGTCATCACATGATCTCACTGCCTCACATGACCTCAATAACCTCACATGACCTCAATAACCACAATAACCTTAATAACTTATCACGCTCTTTCATTGCCAGGTTTTGAGGCTGTGGGCAGGAACAGTTCATTCTTGGCTATTGTTGGTCCCTTCAATAACACCCAACGCTCCTATTGCCTGCAGCTATCAGCTACTGCAGATAGCATATTGCAGAGTAACAGGATTTTGATCCTCTCTGCATCCCTGCGTGGAGCCGCACAGCCATCTTTGGTTATCTCCCCCAACATCACCACGGTTACCATCATTGATAACACAGGTGAGCATCGTCAGGAATGCTTCCTACTTGTTGACCTTTGTAACCTTGTAGTGCTTGTTATTGGTGACCTTTGTACCTTGCAGTGCTTGTTATTGGTGACCTTTGTACCTTGCAGTGCTTGTTATTGGTGACCTTTGTACCTTGCAGTGCTTGTTATTGGTGACCTTTGTACCTTGCAGTGCTTGTTATTGGTGACCTTTGTACCTTGCAGTGCTTGTTATTGGTGACCTTTGTACCTTGCAGTGCTTGTTATTGGTGACCTTTGTACCTTGCAGTGCTTGTTATTGGTGACCTTTGTACCTTGTAGTGCTTGTTATTGGGTTCAGTCAAACCCAGTACACTGTGAACAAGTCACAATCTTACGTCACCTTCAATGTGTCCATACTGGGAGGTGTGGGGATACAGGGGACCAATGTTGGAGTGATGTTCTCCACTCAGGATGGAACTGCACAAGGTAAGGGGGTGGGTAGTGATGATGTAATGATGGTGAAGTGGTGATGTAACGATGGTGGAGTGATGATGTAATATTGATGTAATATGATGAAGTGATGGTGTATACATGATGACAGCTTACTAGATACTGATAACAGGCTTCTTGCAGCTGGTCTTGACTATGATGCCAACACACAGCTACTGGTCTTCAACAGCACTGTCACACAAGTCCCCATCACTGTGAACATTAAGGATGATGGCATGTTTACGTACACAGAGTACTTTGGAGCATCTCTGACACTGCAGTCTGCCAGAGGGTTTGAACAGCTCATAACCATCAATCCTAGTCAGGCCAATGTCACCATCATAGATGATGTTGATGGTAAGGCAATTGAGGGTGTGTGTGTTATTGAAAGTGAAGAATACACTGTTGCTTTCTGTTTCAGTGTTGGTGATTGGGTTTGACCCTGCTGTTTACAGTGCTAATGAGAATGATGGCTCAGTGTCCATTACACTAAAGGTGTTACAAGGCAGTCTGGCAGTAGCCGTGAGCGTCCGTGTCTTTACTGGGAATGGGACAGCTACCTGTAAGTGGTCATGTCACCATGCCATAATGTGACCGTCTCCATTCCAGCCGGGTCAGACTACGTGGCCACCAGCCAGTCTGTGGTGTTCGATTCCAGCTCCACCAATCACACTGTGACCATCCAACTGGTTAATAAACTGGTTAGTGGGCCACCCAAGATATTCAGTGTTGGACTACTGGTGGAAACCCCAGAGGCTAAAGGACGTGTGACCTTATCCCCTTCTGTAGCCAATGTGACCATTCTGAACACCAATGGTTAGGCTTATTAATGCTGTGTTAATAATGGGTAATAACCAGTGTTATCTAACTAGTCGCAGTGATAGGTTTCATCCCATCTGTGTACACTGTGAGGAAGTCTGAAGGCTCTGTGGTCATGGTGGTGGGAGTGGTCCAGGGGCAGCTAGGAGCTCCTGTGACAGTGACCCTCTCAACATACTCTGGGACAGCCACAGGTGATGTCATCATCATAGCACTTATTTGTGGCCTTTTTTGTCATAACATTTCAATAGCATCGTGCGGGAGTGAATATTAAAATCAAGGCAAAATTTAAAAACGTAACTCTAGGTAGCTAGGTACATGTAACATTTTACTAGCATAGAAAAAAAGTAATTGAATCACAACTTGAAAGCTTGGTCTGTCTGTATAACTAATTATTGTATTAATTAATTAAGGCAGCCCGCACTTTTGACCTTCGAAGAAGTTTATATCACGGGCTGAGTCTATTTTAAAAGATTTCTATGACAAGAAGTCAATGTTGTTATTATATACGCATGCAAGCTTTATTACTTACATGTGATAACAATTGTGCAAAGGTTGGATGTTAAGTACGTGTCGCTATGTACATTAGTGTGGGCAGGTGATCGTTGCTAGGTACGCGTTGCTATTTAGACATCAAACCCACAAGTATAGGTGCAAGGACGAATATATACAGTTTACTCAAACGGACGTTCGTACGACGCGAATCATAAGTACATTAGTTGCAGCTTTGCTTGCAGTACATCACCTGTTTGCATGTGCTATAGTAAGCTAATCTACATGCAAGTACAAATAATCTCCCTCTGGAGCAGATAGACAAAAACCTATAGACCCCTTTCATATGACATCAAAAATCACATGAAAATTAATTTAATGAAATTCATTCAATTCATTTTCAATGCTGTCCGCCATCTTGGTGCTCAAGTTACTATAGAACGGTATGGGCAGTTTACAGTTTTTTATTATTTATGCCTGTTTTGGGTCTCGTAATACTTTGTATTCTTACCATGGAATAATGTCAGTGCGCACTGTAAAAAAAAAATAACACCAAACCCATAACCACTTACTGTGAATGTACAGTAATAACCAAAAGCTTTGTTTACCCATACCGTCCTATAGTAACCTGAGCACCAAGATGGTGGACAACAAATAATTTTAATTTCAATGAATATCATTGCTCTCGCGATGAAAAGGGTCTACATGTATTACATGCAAGCTAATTTGCACACTCAAAAAAATAAAAACCACGAATAAATGTTAATAATACAACACAAGCAACATCCTTCGATAGAATAGCACTACCTGCTAAGAAGAAGAAAAAAAGGACGAACGAAAAAAGAATTGACCTCACCAGGATTTGAACCCAAAAAAAGTTCTCTACCTTGATGTAGAAAAGGTTAATTATCCACTATTTCTATGAAGAACATGAGTCAACAGGGCATGCATGGGACACTCATTCGCTTTGGCTTTGGGGCAACTTGTGCATGCACAGAGACACCGATTTTGATGATATTACATGTAATGTGATAATATGCACCTTAAAACTACTACACTACACATGTATAGAGTTACTAAACTAAACTGCATGCTCTACTTAGTAGAGCTCTGGCATTGCATCACAGCAGGGCTACGTTTACATGTAAAAAAATATCTAAATGCATATATACATATGCAGGAATACACTACATGTATGTAAATTACACTACTTTGAATTATTTGTATATAATTGTTGTCCACCAAACCAAAGTATGGCCATAGCTTAATGTGATTGTATATCTCTGCAGCTGGTGTGGACTTCACACAGACAACTCTTCCTCTGGTCTTCAACAGCACTGTCACACAAGTCCCCATCACTGTGAACATTAAGGATGATGGCATGTTTACGTACACAGAGTACTTTGGAGCATCTCTGACAGTGCAGTCTGCCAGAGGGTTTGAACAGCTCATAACCATCAATCCTAGTCAGGCCAATGTCACCATCATAGATGATGTTGATGGTAAGGCAATTGGGGTGTGTGTGTTATTGAAAGTGAAGAATACACTGTTGCTTTCTGTTTCAGTGTTGGTGATTGGGTTTGACCCTGCTGTTTACAGTGCTAATGAGAATGATGGCTCAGTGTCCATTACACTAAAGGTGTTACAAGGCAGTCTGGCAGTAGCCGTGAGCGTCCGTGTCTTTACTGGGAATGGAACAGCTACCTGTAAGTGGTCATGTCACCATGCCATAATGTGACCGTCTCCATTCCAGCCGGGTCAGACTACGTGGCCACCAGCCAGTCTGTGGTGTTCGATTCCCGCTCCACCAATCACACTGTGACCATCCAACTGGTTAATAAACTTGTTAGTGGGTCACCCAAGCTATTCAGTGTTGGACTACTGGTGGAAACCCCAGAGGCTAAAGGACGTGTGACCTTATCCCCTTCTGTAGCCAATGTGACCATTCTGAACACCAATGGTTAGGCTTATTAATGCTGTGTTAATAATGGGTAATAACCGGTGTTATCTAACCAGTTGCAGTGATAGGTTTCATCCCATCTGTGTACACTGTGAGGAAGTCTGAAGGCTCTGTGGTCATGGTGGTGGGAGTGGTCCAGGGGCAGCTAGGAGCTCCTGTGACAGTGACCCTCTCAACCTACTCTGGGACAGCCACAGGTGATGTCATCATCATAGCACTTATTTGTGGCCTTTTTTGTCATAACATTTCAATAGCATCGTGCGGGAGTGAATATTAAAATCAGGGCAAATCATTAAAGACTTAACTCTAGGTAGCTAGGTACATGTAACATTTTACTAGCACAGAAACAAAGTAATTGAATCACAACTTGAAAGATCGGTCTGTCTGTATAACAAGTTATTGTATTAATTAATTAAAGCAGCCCGCACTTTTGACCTTTGAAGAAGTTTATATCACGGGCTGAGTGTGTGAAAAAAGATTTCTATGACAAGAAGTCAATGTACCTACGTATGTAAACTTACATGTAATTGGGACTGCATGTGACAACAATGGGGCAAAGGTTGGACGTTACGTAAGCATTGCTATGGTGGTCGTTGCTAGGTACGCGTTGCTATTTACATCAAACTAGGCGTGAGGCTGAGTCTATATAGTTTACGGACGTTCGTACAACGCGAATCATAGTACATGTAGAAAAGGTTAATTATTCATTTTAATACTATTTCTATAAAGAACATGTAAAAAAAAATCTAAATGAAAACATACATATGCAGAAATACACTACATGTATCTACTTTGCATATAATTGTTGTCCACCAAACCAAAGTATGGCCATAGCTTAATGTGGTTGTATATCTCTGCAGCTGGTGTGGACTTCACACAGACAACTCTTCCACTGGTCTTCAACAGCACTGTCACACGAGTCCCCATCACTGTGAACATTAAGGATGATGGCATGTTCAAGTACACAGAGTACTTTGGAGCATCTCTGACACTGCAGTCTGCCAGAGGGTTTGAACAGCTCATAACCATCAATCCTAGTCAGGCCAATGTCACCATCATAGATGATGTTGATGGTAAGGCAATTGGGGTGTGTGTGTTATTGAAAGTGAAGAATACACTGTTCCTTTCTGTTTCAGTGTTGGTGATTGGGTTTGACCCTGCTGTTTACAGTGCTAATGAGAATGATGGCTCAGTGTCCATTACACTAAAGGTGTTACAAGGCAGTCTGGCAGTAGCCATGAACATCCGTGTCTTTACTGGGAATGGGACAGCTACCTGTAAGTGGTCATGTCGCCATGCCATAATGTGACCGTCTCCATTCCAGCCGGGTCAGACTACGTGGCCATCAGCCAATCTGTGGTGTTCGATTCCAGCTCCACCAATCAAATTGTGACCATCCAACTGGTTAATAAACTGGTTAGTGGGCCACCCAAGATATTCAGTGTTGGACTACTGGTGGAAACCCCAGAGGCTAAAGGACATGTGACCTTATCCCCTTCTGTAGCCAATGTGACCATTCTGAACACCAATGGTTAGGCTTATTAATGCTGTGTTAATAATGGGTAATAACCAGTGTTATCTAACCAGTTGCAGTGATAGGTTTCATCCCATCTGTGTACACTGTGAGGAAGTCTGAAGGCTCTGTGGTCATGGTGGTGGGAGTGGTCCAGGGGCAGCTAGGAGCTCCTGTGACAGTGACCCTCTCAACATACTCAGGGACAGCCACAGGTGATGTCATCATCATAGCACTTATTTGTGGCCTTTTTTGTCATAACATTTCAATAGCATCGTGCAGGAGTGAATATTAAAATGAAGGCAAATCATTAAAGACTTAACTCCATGTAGCTAGGTACATGTAACATTATACTAGCATAGAGAAAGTTTAGATTTTAATTGAATCAAAACTTGAAAGCTCAATCTGACTGTATAACTAAACAGCAGCCCTTCGAAGACGTTTATACCAAAACGGGCTGATTCTGATAGATTTTATGATAAAATGATAAGAAGTCAATGTTGTTTTACATAAGCATGCAAGCTTTATTGCTTAAATTAATTGTGACTGTTTTGTGATATTAGTGGCAAAGGTTGAACCAGGGATAATATATCAATGGTTGGACGCTAAGTACGTGTTGCGGGTTGCTAGGTACGTGCAAATCAAATCCACAAGTGTAGGTGTGAGGCCGAGTAAATATATTTTACGCGGACGGACATGTCGATATATACAACACTGGACTGACCGCGTGAAACATCACGGGATTATTGCAATACTGTACAGTAATCTACCACATGCACGCTCTATCCAAACACTACATTATTGTCACAAAGGTGGATTGGTAGCTAAGTACGCGTTGCTATGTACATTTATGTGTGCAGGTTGTCGTTGCTATTGGTTGCTAGGTACGCGTTGTTATGCACATTTGTGTGGGCAGGTGGTCGTTGCTATTGGTTGCTAGGTACGCGTTGCTATGTATACATCAAACCCACAAGTGTAGGCACTGGGCCGAGTATGTAAATAGGTTACGCGGGACGGACGTAAATCATAGACTAGTTTGCTTCTTGTAGCTTTGCTCGCAGTGTATATGTTCACCTATTTGCATGTACCGTACGTGTATCAGCAAAAGTATCTCATGATCGATGTACTGTCGGTACATATGTGTTAGTGTGTTCGCTTAGATCTATGTGTACAGTTGCAAGAAAGTACGTTGCTCAACATCTACATGCAGTGCAAATTATCTCCCTCTGGAGTCTGGAGCATAAAGACAGAATCCTATTAATAGTGTAGAGAAGGTTGCAAGGTTCTACACGTTGTTTATAGTTGGCGGGCGCTTCAATTCATTATATGCGAGTGGCCCGAGCACGCGCAGTTACATGCATGTGTCGTATGTACATGCAGTTGTGCCATTGCTATGCATGGCATCGGTTTACCTTCTTATGGAATTCGGCTGTTCTTGGCATGTTCTTAATCCCTTTTGCCTATAATCATCGATGCCGTCCCGTTTGTTGCAGTTGCACTCTACATCAGGCCATTCCTTACATGTATGCAACTTCTATTTTTCCAAACCACTCAACGTTAATGTCTAACTGAAAACTAATGCCAATGCGTTGCGTAACAGCTGCATACACGTTAAGTATAAGTAATCTTAGCGCGCCAATTAGTTAATGTGTAACACTAACAGCTGCTTACTGCCGTGCATGCATGCAAGTTAATTTTGCACACGTCCGGCGAGAGTTAGTCCTCATGTAGGATTTGTGCCGTATCATGAAGTCATTAAAAACGCGAAGAAGACAAAAAACGAACGAAAAAGGATTGACCTTACCAGGATTACGAAAAAGGTGTTTCACTCCACCATTACACATGTAGATGTAGTTACTGTACATCAAACCCACAAGTGTTAGCGAGGCCGAGTATATATAGTTTACGCAAACGGGCGGACGTACAACGCGAATCATGTAGTTGATACAGAAAAAGAAGTTACTTGTACACTACTTTGAATTATTTAGCATATAATTGTAAACCCATAGCTTAATGTGGTTGTATATCTCTGCAGCTGGTGTGGACTTCACACAGACAACTCTTTCACTGGTCTTCAACAGCACTGTCACACAAGTCCCCATCACTGTGAACATTAAGGATGATGGCATGTTTAAGTACACAGAGTACTTTGGAGCATCTCTGACACTGCAGTCTGCCAGAGGGTTTGAACAGCTCATAACCATCAATCCTAGTCAGGCCAATGTCACCATCATAGATGATGTTGATGGTAAGGCAATTGAGGGTGTGTGTGTTATTGAAAGTGAAGAATACACTGTTCCTTTCTGTTTCAGTGTTGGTGATTGGGTTTGACCCTGCTGTTTACAGTGCTAATGAGAATGATGGCTCAGTGTCCATTACACTAAAGGTGTTACAAGGCAGTCTGGCAGTAGCCGTGAGCGTCCGTGTCTTTACTGGGAATGGGACAGCTACCTGTAAGTGGTCATGTCACCATGCCATAATGTGACCGTTTCCATTTCAGCCGGGTCAGACTACGTGGCCACCAGCCAGTCTGTGGTGTTCGATTCCAGCTCCACCAATCACACTGTGACCATCCAACTGGTTAATAAACTGGTTAGTGGGCCACCCAAGCTATTCAGTGTTGGACTACTGGTGGAAACCCCAGAGGCTGAAGGACGTGTGACCTTATCCCCTTCTGTAGCCAATGTGACCATTCTGAACACCAATGGTTAGGCTTATTAATGCTGTGTTAATAATGGGTAATAACCAGTGTTATCTAACCAGTTGCAGTGATAGGTTTCATCCCATCTGTGTACACTGTGAGGAAGTCTGAAGGCTCTGTGGTCATGGTGGTGGGAGTGGTCCAGGGGCAGATAGGAGCTCCTGTGACAGTGGCCCTCTCAACCTACTCAGGAACAGCCACAGGTGATGTCATCATCATAGCACTTATTTGTGGCCTTTTTTGTCATAACATTTCAATAGCATCCTGCGGAGTGAATATTAAAATCAAGGCAAATCATTAAAAACTTAACTCCAGGTAGCTAGGTACATGTAATATTTTACTAGCATAGAGAAAGTTTACATATTAATAGTTAATCAAAACTTGAAAACTCAATCTGACTGTATAACTAACTGTTGTATTTATTATTTAACAGCAGCCCTTCAAAGACATTTATACATGTACCAAAATGGGCTGATTCTATGATAAGAAAAGACTTCTATGATAAAATGATAAGATGTTTTACATTGCATGCAAGCTTTATTGCTTAATTGCGACTGTATGTGATATTTGTGGATTGTAAATTTGTGTGGGCAGGTATGGGTTGCTAGGCACACGTAAATCAAATTCACAAGTGTAGGTGTGAGGCCGAGTAAATATATTTTACGTGGACGAACATGTATATAACGTGATACATAAAACACTGGACTGACTGTGTGAAAAATCACGGGCTGATTAAATAGGGTTTTTATTATTTCTCACCATTGTGTGACATAATTAATAGCAATATGTACAAGTGTACAGTAATCTACCATCTGTTCCAACACGCCCGCTCTCAAAACACTACATTATTGTCACAAAGGAACTCTGGCCAGTACAATGGGATTATGTGAATGAACCACATTGGCTGCATTTGATAATATAACACTTGTAGCGTTGCTAATTTGCTATGTGTGGGCAGGTGGTCGTTGCTATTAGTTGCTAGGTACGCTTACCATGTATACATCAAACCCACAAGTGTAGGCGTAAGGCCGAGTATATAAATAGGTTATGCAGGACGGACATACGTATATTGGAAATGACAGCTTTGCTCGCAGTGTATATATGTTCATCTATTTGCATGTACCGTACATGTATCAGTAAAAGTATCTCATGATCGATGTACTGTCGGTACATATGTGTTAATGTGTTCACTTAGATCTATGTGTACAGTTGCAAGCAAGTGCGTTACTCATGCAGTGCAAATTATCCCTCTGGAGCATAAGGACAAAATCTTATTGTTGGTTTCAGTTATTATATATTTTATCTAAAATGTACTTTAACATTAAAATTTATTAATTTTCAATAGATGTTGTCTGAAGCTGGTGGATCGGCAATTCTTGTACAGCATTAGAAGCATTTTAAAGTTGCTTTAGATAATCATGAAAAGTGTCCTGACACCTCATTTCCATTGTGTTTCAATGTGTTTTTCTCATCCTCCGTGTTACTAAATAATCCTTCAAATATTGCAAAGACAGCTCATTGATACAATGTAAATAGTAATGGAGGTGAGCTATAACATACACACATGTAGTAACAATATTTGTAGCTACCAAAACACAATCTTTTCTAATAAACGACAATAATTTTAATTTTACGGACCACAGCAAGTACATGAAAAATCTACAGTTTTTTTTCACGTGTGCATAAAAGTACATAACAATACATGTAATACCATCATAATAAGATTTATTGATGGAATAAAAAAGTGTAACTGAAACCAACAATAGAAGTTGCATAAATGCAACTATATACTAGTTATAAGTATAAGGTTCTACACTAGTCTGGCACGCCCTACCACCGCGTTTGGTCGAGTGGTAGGGCGACAAGCCTATACCAAGATTTGTGCTGCTGCAATGGGGCCATGGGGATTGCAGTCCAATCGGATTGCAGCGTGGTTCATTATCACCCAATTAGCGGCTGATGTGAGATAATTATGGGTTTCCTAGAGCGATTGTGTTAGGGTTTGTGCTGTATCATGAATGTCATTAAAAACGTGACGAAGAAAAATGGATCAACCTTATCAGGATTAGAACCCAACAAAGGTGTTTCACTCCACCATTACACATGTAGATGTAGTTACTGTACATCAAACCCACAAGTGTTAGCGAGGCCGAGTATATATAGTTATGCAAATGGACGTTCGACTCGTGTAGTTGATACAGAAAAAGAAGTTACTTATAACACTACTTTGAGTTATTTTGCATGTAATTGTAAACCCATAGCTTAATGTGATTGATATATCTCTGCAGCTGGTGTGGACTTCACACAGACAACTCTTCCTCTGGTCTTCAACAGCACTGTCACACAAGTCCCCATCACTGTGAACATTAAGGATGATGGCATGTTTAAGTACACAGAGTACTTTGGAGCATCTCTGACACTGCAGTCTGCCAGAGGGTTTGAACAGCTCATAACCATCAATCCTAGTCAGGCCAATGTCACCATCATAGATGATGTTGATGGTAAGGCAATTGAGGGTGTGTGTGTTATTGAAAGTGAAGAATACACTGTTGCTTTCTGTTTCAGTGTTGGTGATTGGGTTTGACCCTGCTGTTTACAGTGCTAATGAGAATGATGGCTCAGTGTCCATTACACTAAAGGTGTTACAAGGCAGTTTGGCAGTAGCCGTGAGCGTCCGTGTCTTTACTGGGAATGGAACAGCTACCTGTAAGTGGTCATGTCACCATGCCATAATGTGACCGTCTCCATTCCAGCCGGGTCAGACTACGTGGCCACCAGCCAGTCTGTGGTGTTCGATTCCAGCTCCACCAATCACACTGTGACCATCCAACTGGTTAATAAACTGGTTAGTGGGCCACCCAAGCTATTCAGTGTTGGACTACTGGTGGAAACCCCAGAGGCTAAAGGACGTGTGACCTTATCCCCTTCTGTAGCCAATGTGACCATTAATGGTAATTTGAATATGCAATGACATTTTTGAGTATATCCTTTCCATCTGTTGATATGATCCTGATTCAATCTTTTTTTTAAAGGTGTTCTACAAGTGGCTAAAGTCAATGACTCAATGATTGCTGATCCTTTGTTCACTGTGCCTCTCAACGTACACTCCTCTGCATTTCCGGATCTCTCTCTGTGCTACGAGATACATGGTCAGGCAGGAAGTTACCTGAACCTTGTGTCAGACAGCTGCACGTCTGTCAATGCTCACTACCAGTACGCATCACCCGATCACGTCAGCGTTAACATAATTGACAGCATTGCCGTTCGGGCTGTGGACAGAGCAGGTCTGTGTGTGGACATAGAGGTGGATGTGGACTGTGGTGTGACTGTTGGTGGAGTGCCCACACGACTTTATTCGCTGAACGAAATCTATGTCCGCGGGTATGGAAACTCGAGTGTTAGGGTCTCCGTGCCCAACTGCAATCACCAGCAGCTTGTGATGTGGGTGCTGTGCCAAGTGCGCAGCGTACGGGACCAAGTCACTGGAGAGCAATTTAGCGCCAAGATGCAGAAGTTTGTGATCACACGTGGACTCTCGCTCGGTCAGAATTCTCACGGGCTCATAGGTATGTTTTGACGTGCCTGTTGACGTGCTTAACATCCAGCCATGTTGTTCACATTGCAGCGCAGTTCTGGGGATTAGATGCTACTGTGGCTCCATACAATGGACCCTACACCGTTTTACCACCTCCAAATAGTGCCTACTATGTTCTGACCATGCAAAGTGGCGACAAATCTCGAAGTGTGCTTGGGTCAATGTACCGGTACACCTGGGAACGGCTAGGGGGCCCTTGTCTCTATGCTGGCGATAATGAAGGAGGGTGGATGGTGGGTGGTAATATACAAAACAACCTCATCGACGGACTGCAGAATGACTATATTGTGACCTCTGCCTTTGAAACAAACTATACGTTTTCACGTTTTATTCAGAGCTGCCCTAATGCTGTGCGCTAGCTTCGACAGGAAATTTGGAATCTGCTGAATGGTTTTCAGTCAATGTGTGTCTGTCTGTATTGTGTTAAAATTAGTAGTGTTGTGTTGGGTCTTGGTAACATTTGAGATCAATGGGTGTTTGTACAAGTCACTCTTTGCTAATGCAAGAGAAATCCAAAATTAAATTCTTTCTTATGATGCAATAGCTCACAAGCATGTCTGTTATTGGTACATCTCCATCAAAGAAGGGGGAAGTTGTAACCTTACGATGTCATTATACCCTATGGGCAAGATGGATGTATTAGGTGGATATAGGATATCTGCTGCACTCAGGAGGGAGGGGGAGGTGCCTCATTTATACACGTTTACAATTTTATTGGGGCCTCTGTGATGTCACGTGAGCACTATTATGAGGAACTCGTCCTGCGCGCCTTGAACCACTTCTCTCCATCTGAAACGTATGGAACACCGTTGCCTTCAAACTTTAAAACATTTTAGCTGACATGCATCTGCGGCATAAATGTATTTCGGTATGTTCACAACCTGGCCTGGATGGGGTGAATCCATATTATATATGTTACTTATATCATACATTAATCAATAGAAATCCTTTTTAATACTCTTTCTCTCCATACTAATGCTTGTACTTTTAAAAGTGTCCATATAGGTGCAATGCATGTGTGCATACTCGTGTGTGTGTTTTGACAGCACCACTGCCTATTCACACAAGATTTATAGTACCGGCTGTTATTCGCGTTTTCTGTCATCACCTTTACTCAGGCTTTAGTCCCTTTAATGCAGTTACCTGTTATCAGGTACGTATAGACGCTTCACCTTCACCTTGTAGGTTTAAACAAATATCTATGGTTTAAAGCTCTTGAACGTACTCTCCCAATGGCCAGACGTAATAATCTATACATTACGTCATGGCACGAGAGATTACGATCCAAGATGATTCTTGTTCAACGTTCGGATCGTAAGCTTGTGTACAGTGGCGTAGCGAGGCAGGCCCGTAGGCTGGGGGGGGGGGGGGGGGGGGGGGGGGGGGGGGGTCGGTGGGTTCGGTCGACCACCCCCCCCCCCCCCCCCCCCCCCCCCCTAGTTCCGCTTGCCATCAAAATAAATTTATTCATTACTTCTATGCATGTACATGTATAGCTATAGCCCGCGAGGATGAGATAACAATACGTGTAGGCTTAGCAACCGCGGGACATCCATTCTAAATGGGGCGCCCACGTCCCACCACAACAAACAGCAGCGGCGGAACAGGGGGAGGGTCCGTGAATTAGAAGTTCCGCATACGCGATCAAGAATTGCGGAACTTTTACCCATGCATACTGTTAGTTGGGCGTAGCCCGACCTTCGCGTATTGGCGGATACGCGAAGGTCGGCCTACGCCCAACTAGCATACTGTTACATGTATATGTAGTCATTTGAGTTGCATACGAAAAATCGCCCGGAAGTTACCCCGTGTATGCCAGCCTTTAGACTCGCAACTCGCTACATGTACTTCATTATTGAACGGGAACACAAACTGGGCTATAGCCAGTATAGGCCCAATTATGCTATGTTTTGTGGCTGAAAAATTGCAAAAGTTGCAAAGCGGCTGGGGCGGAGCCTCAGACAGTGAGTGAGTCAGTCAGACCCCGATGGGGGAGCTTACAGCGCTCCCCCATACCCCCTAGCTGGGCGAGAGGGGGCAATGCCCCCTCCTGCTCCCACCCCCGCTCTTAATCAGTTCCATCTTATTGCTTTCCCGAACCCCCCCGTCTCCCGACCAGCCTACGGGCCTGCGAGGGGGGGGGGGGGGGGGGGGGGGGGGCAGGGGGGACATATGTCCCCGGGCGCAGGGGTTTAGGGGCGCCAAAATAGACAATTTGCACAGATAATTATCGCGAACGGGCCCGCGGGTACCTCTTGAGTGTTAACAAACATCTGCACTCGACCTGCACGCAAACTTTGTATTTCTAATTCCCGACATGAAGATACGGTATCCTCACCTCCATAATCTGGTGACATTGCAGTTCCCACTTCAGGGTTATCGCTCGTTGCCATTTATATCATACATAGCGCCTAGTCTCTCGTGCCGTGACGTAATGTATGGAAATATTACGTCTGTTCACTAATGCCAGCATTCCGTGTGTTAGCGCCGGAATGTTGGCGCTACCAATCAGATTGGAGATATCATGTGACAGGAGGTAATTTGGCCACTGTGGAATTCACACCTCATTGAACGTCACGGCGCTGTATTCGAACGGAAGGAAGCTATTGATCGTGCCATTTCAAACGCCACTGAAGAACTGGGATATTCTGAGCTACGACCAAATCAACTCGCTGTACTAAGAGCTTCATGAATGGCAGAGACGTGTTTGTCTGCCTCCCAACGGGAAGCGGAAAGTCCCTGTGTTACTGTTTGCTTCCCAAAGTGTTTGATAAGTTGAAACCTGTACCCATAGTAGCATTGTTGTAGTAGTGAGCCCTCTGATTTCTCTTATGAAAGATCAGGTGAGAGCAATGACGATGGAACGCAACATAACCATAGCTGTTAACGTTGAGAAGACATCAAGATTCGCTCCGTTGTGGACGGGTCGCCTGTTTTTGGTCTCTATTTGATTAGTACAAAGTACACATGCAGCTGTTCGTAAAGTTGCAGTCGCCATGCGTCACGCCTTCTAGGATATTTATGGGTGATAATTGCATTCCTTGCTCCTGACTACAGCGATAATAACATTCCTGCGTGTCACGGAATGTTGGCGTTAGTGAACAGACGTAATATTCCATACATTACGTCATGGCACGAGAGACTACATAGCGCGAGGGGTAGCTATGCGGGGGCGGATACTTCCCCAAACAAAATTTCCTAATGTAAACGATTGAATGTACGTGCGAAGGCATAGGTTGGTTGCGGAAGCATATACAGACATACAGTGTATTAAATTATTGTCTGTTAATACGAAAGTATCATGTTTTGTGCGAGGTTTTGTGGCTTAAAAAGTGTGAAAGTTGCAAAGCGGCTGGGGCGGAGCCCCAGACCCCTTTGGGTGATCTTTGCATACCCCCTTGCTGGGAGGATCGAGGCCCGGCATATCCCTCTCCGCCCTTGCGGCTGCCTAGCAACCCTTGCTGCAAAACCCTAGATCCGCCCCTTTATTTGTAGGGGAGGGGGGGGGGGGGGGGGCGCCATTATTGCATTATGTCCCCGGGCGCTCAACAACCACACTACGCCACTGCTTGTGTATATTTGAGATACGCAATTCTACAGTTACATGTAAGAGGTGTTCAATGGTAGCTCGTAGCAGTGGGCCAAACATTGCATAACACACCAACAAAAGTCCTAGTGCTGCAGCCAACACCCTTTACTATCTGGTGTGCTGCACTCAGCGGATGGTGTCCAACAAAGTGATCCACTTGGGTCACTGCTATTAACCTTGGTGTTGCATAAACTAATGATCAAGTTGGATGCTGAGCTCGGTGCAGACCTACTCTTTAAGGCAGCATTCCCACCTTGCTTCCTTATGTGCCTCTGGGACTAGTTCAGCAGACATAGAGCACAGGGTAGAAAGACCTCGAGAGCAATTCAATTGCTCTGTTCCTGATAGTAAGGCAGTAGCAGATTCTTTATCAACCCTTATGGAAACCCCACCAAAGCAGGCTTCCTCATCTGCAGTCCTTGAAGACCTAGACCAAGCAGCCCTTTGGGACGCTTCTCCACCTACTACCAGATCGAAGCGTTTGGCTGAGACTGCCCCAGGAACTTCTGATTGGTTAAAGGTAACTCCATCCCCTGGTCTGGGTCTGCGGCTGTCCCCAGATGAAGCCCAAGTTCTGTTCAATTGGTGGCTGGGCCTCCCACTCTTTCAAGATAGTGCCACTTGCCCTCTGTGTGGACCTCAGGAGCCCCTGGATAAGCTAGGTCACCACGCCACCACATGTAAAAGAGGACCACATGTTTGCTGCCATCATAATGTTTTATGAGGCGTCATATTTGAATTTTTCTGTCAAGCTCTGCTTTCTCCTGAGCTTGAGAAGGGAACTGGCACGGACCATTCGCATTCCCAAACCCATCCAGCTGATATCCTGGTCCCATCGTGGTCCATTGGCAAACCTGCTGCCTGTGATGTCACGGTTGTGAATCTGCTCAACCCAAGCTTAATTCTGGGAGCGAGCTCAACTGTGGGTTACTCGGCAGCAGAAAAGGAAGTTGTCAAAATGACCAAGAATGGCCCGAAGTGTGCAGAACTTGGGTGGGAGTGCATTCCCCTAGCTGTAGAGACATATGGTGGTTGGAGAGAGAAGGCCCAGGAAACGTTCAACCGTACCAGCAGGAGGTTGGCAGTGGGCTCAGCTTCCAGTGAAGCCGGGGTGAGGCAGGACATGTGTGGAAAACTAAGCCTGACCTTGGCCTGTTAGCTGAGCCCTTGTGTGCTGTACGATTAATTTTATTGTAAGTTTATAATAAATTAATAAATAAAATTTAATAACAGACCAACAAAAGTAAAGTAGTACTCCACGTAGCGGTGATGAGTTTGACAGTCACGAAGCTATTATATACGACCTCATCAAGCAAAAGGAAACACACTACCCACTCAGTGTAATTGAGGCACAAATCCAGGCCAAAAAACTACTTCATCGATCGAAAGCAACAGCAAACCCAAGACACAGCATCGGTTTACCACAGTTGTCCGAGTCTTCCCAGAGTAGTCTGGGGACCCGACTGATGGTTGTCCCCAGACTACTCTACAGTACTAATATTGATATTAATGATAAAGTCTGAGGGAGGTACGGAAGTGATTTTTTTCTTTTTCTAAAAGTTTGCACACCCTACTTGCTGTCGTAAGAATGAAAAACATTGCAGCACTTCTTTCCACGCCCAGTCATCCAATTCTGAGAGGCTAAATGCAATGTATTGTCGCCTCGGCACTGTTTTGATGCGGCAAAATGCCCGAGCCCTCATGGCTCGATCGGCATCATTTTCGTGACTTGTTGCAATATTAAGGTTAAGAATAAAGAATTGCTGCAATAATTTTTGTCTCAAGAATACAATTTTGTCGATTGCGTGAGTACTCCCGCACGTGATCAATCACATCGAAGGCCTCTCGTGTGGCGCGCGGAAGTTATGTCCCAAGATGCTCTCGCTCAAAAATCATGCTCACGTGACGAAAAAAGGTTTAAGGTAGATTTCATATTAGTAATTACATCACTGTGGTCGTCACATGACGATCAGTTTCTGACCACAAGTTACCAATGATCCTTGTGTGTGTGTGTGTGTTTTTTTTTAAACCATGATGATTCTGAGAAAAATATACCATTATAACATAGGCTGCTAAACAAACCCCACACACCTCATAAAATTGCTAACAACAGGTCCCCTCCCCTCCCTAGCTAACAGGTTCAGGACACACAAGTTCAAAGGACACATTGACGCAGGAAACGACTGTAGGCAAAATCAGTGGCGAAGGCAGAGCCCATGATGTAATCAGTATACGCCCCCTCTATAACTGGGTCATTTGGACTTTCGACCTCGTATATGGGTCCAGCCTGTCTGTTGCCAGCATACAGGCACGCGCCCACATCAAACTCCCAGGTGTAAGTGTACAGAATGCCAGTGAAGCTGCGTTTGGGGGAGAGGGGGTGGGCCACAGAGACAGCATAGCGAGGGTACTGATTGCTGCTCCCAACCCTCAGGGGACCGGTGTAGAGGGTCATGTTCACGGGGACGTTCCAGAACTGTCCTGTAAGAGGAGAAACGAGAGGTTTCTGTTTAGAGAGCTTAGGGGTTAATACACACGTAACATCAGGACACTATAAGTATTGTGTGTTGCAGCACCATATTTGGTACATACAACCAGGGCACTATCAGGATACTACCAGGATACTACCAGGGCACTACCAGGACACTATCAGGATACTACCAGAATACTACCAGGATACTACCAGAATAATACCAGGACACTATCAGGATACTATCAGGACACTACCAGGGCACTACCAGAATACTATCAGGATACTACCAGAATACTACCAGGACACTTGTGACTTCATGTTAGGTTTGTGTACAAAAATGGATCAGTACCCCTCCCCCTAAGCCCACATCAGTACCCCTCCCCCCTAAGCCCACATCAGTACCCCTCCCCCTAAGCATTTCATCATCATTGCATACCAATTATTCCATGGGACTCAGGGCTAAGGTTCAAGCCCCGAGCCACAACAAACTTGATCATGGCTGCCGTGATAATGTCTCCGGTGACGGGGTCAGTCAACGTGTTGTTCTGACAAATGACCCACATCACCAGCTGGATGCCGTTGCGACCACAGTTGGGGACAGACACCCTGACACGGTCTGAGTACTGACGTGCCATGACGCCACCAAACTGGTACGCTTGTATGGCCGTCTCGTTGATTCGAAGTGCACACCCATCCAAGTCCACTCTGATGTTTGAGATGGAACCTTTGCTATCCACAGCTCGAATTGCCACCTGGTCAATCACGTTGAGGTAATTGTTTACTTTCAAGTAGCGTGCATTGACGGACACTCCACTGTCAGAGATAAGGTTGAAGTACTTCTTCTCCTCCCCATGCACCTCATAGCACAGGGCGGGTATGGTGCTGCCAAACAGTTGTGTTGATGATGGGGCGTAGAGAGGAACGCTGAACAGCGGGTCACCAACAACTGTGTCGTTCACAGTAACCACATTTGTAGCTGTGTGTGTGTGTGTGTGTGTGTGTGTGTGTGTGTGTGTGTGTGTGTGTGTGTGTGTGTGTGTGCGTGCGTGTGTGTGTGTGGCAAAGTTAATCACAGATTGATCTGGTGTGCACTAAGCAGGTGTATTGCAGTTGGATTTGGTTGTGTTCTGCTACCTCAAACACAATTTACTGCAGTCTACAAACATGTACTTGTGTAAACAGTAACCCTTAACTAGGCATCAACCTTTACTTAAGTAACACTCTTAAGTCTTAAGTATACATACACCTTAAAACCCCTTACTTAATTGCACGTTAACCCCTTACTTAATTGCACGTTAACCCCTTACTTAATTGCACGTTAACCCCTTACTTAATTGCATGTTAACCCCTTACTTAAGTGCACGTTAACCCCTTACTTATGTAAGGTGAATAGTGTCATACCTTCAGTAATGGTGACGGTAGCAGAACCTGGGTTGCCCACAGCAAAATCTGATCCAGGCATGATTGCAACACTAAACGTCTCAGGTGAGTCAAGGGTTGAGTCCGATAGTGTTGTTATGGTGACACACTGGGTGTTTTGAGCGGTGGTATCGAAAGTGAGGCCAAACGATCCACCTGTAAAGTCCTGACCGGCTGGGGGGAGGGGGACAGGGAGATCCATGTGAAGTGTTCTGAAGCACAACTAATTTTTAAAAGTGTAACATTCAATTTAATAAGTATGCAACAGTATCCTAATGTGCTTGGGGTATGGTACTAACTAGCAAGCACGTCTGGTGGTTCATTGATCCATTTATGGGGAGGGGGAGAGGAGGGGAGTTGGTTCATAAGAATGTCAGCACACAATTTCCATACAATGAATCACCTTTGACCTTTGACCTTCGGTACCTTACCTGTAGCAGTACTACTCTGTGTGTTCAGGGTGACAGACAGCGGACGTGCAGTGGCCAGGTCCTTTTTAGCACACACACTTACAGCTTGGCCTTCAGCCACTGTGTAGGTGGGCTGGGCCATCACCACGGTTACAACTGAAAAAAAAAACATGAACAGTAATCACCTCTACCGTATGGGGGCGGGGCACAATATCATGACAAACGATTGGATGAATATGTTTACGACTAAAATATGTACTTCATAATATTGGTAACACCTCGACACAAGATGCCAATAAGATTGTTATTAAGATGGTTATTAAGTTTGTTATTAAGATGGTTATTAAGTTGTATATTATACACATGTATACATCAGTGCAGTATACATATACATTGAATACATTTATACGTGGTATTACATGTAGTCAAGGTGACAAGCATTACGTGTAGTCAAGGCAACAGGTACATACCATTAGAGTCAAGAATGGTGACGAGGGTGCTAGGAGAGGTGACGACCACACCCCCCAAGGAGGTGCCCATGGAGAGGGAGAAGGTTCTGCTGTTGTCCAGAGCAACGTGGTTGTCCAATATGGTCACCTGGAAGCACTGCTTTGTCCCTGTGCTGGAGGCCGGCATGGTAACGGCTGTGTTCACTGCAACGTAGTCTGTGCACAGGTAGGTGGGGTGGCATCAAATGGAGTCAGTTTTAATCTCGGTCCACACTACTTCATATAGCTTCCTTTCCTCCACCCACTCATCCACTCATCTCTCCCCAACTGCTTATCTGAGCCCTCCACCTACCCACCTCTCCACCCACCCACCCCTCTACCCACCCACCCCTCCACCTACCCACCCCTCCACCTACCCACCCCTCCACCTACCCACCTCTCCACCTACCCACCTCTCCACCCACCCACCCCTCTACCCACCCACCCCTCCACCTACCCACCCCTCCACCTACCCACCCCTCCACCCACCCACCCCTCCACCCACCCACCCCTCCACCCACTCACCTAGGCCCTGGATGGCAGTGTTGGGTGCACTGGTGACAGTCATCACAAGAGGCACAGCCGTTCCCTTGTCCCCCACCACACAGACTGACAAGGCTGTCGCGTTCTTGTACACAGAGTATGAAGGCTGCTCAAAGTATACCATCACCACTGGGAGGAGGGAGGGAGGGAGGGAGGGAGGAGGTGAGATGTTTGATGTGAAGTCTTACATAGCCCCACCCTAATTACTGCCCACTCATGCCACGCCTTCAGAGCGCAGACCAGACCGGGGCGGGGGGGGGGGGGGGGGGGGGGGGGGGGGGGGGGGGGGGGGGGGGGGGGGGGGGGGGGGGGGGGGGGGGGGTTGTACACATGTAGGGGTTCCTTACTTTCGTTGTCCACAATGTTGACTGACGTAAGGCTAGGTTGTCCCAGGACCACACCCCGACTAGGGTTTGAGAGGCTCACGTTGAATGCTTCAACGGTTTTCAAGGCAACACGGTGGTCCGTAATGTTGAAAGCCACTCTCTGCACAGCGTCTCCCCCGGGGGGGAAGGTGACAGTGGTGGAGATGGGGGCAGCCGAGGGGACGATGTTGGGCTGGGCACTAGGGCCTCCAGACACAGTGACACTAACTGGTATTGCCGAGGTACCGGTCTTTTCTATGGTGACGTAGCCAGAGGTATTGGTGGTGTAGTAGTAGTAGGCTGGCCTGCGGAAGGATATTGTCACAGCTGTGGGGTAGAGGGGCGGAAGCTTGGTGAGTGTCCACCCCCTCTCCTCCCCCCCTTCAGCACAAACACCAATATCTCTCCCTCCCCCTCCTCCACCCCACACCAATATTTCCTCCCCCCCCCCCCCCCCCTCCTTTCCTCCCTGAACATACTGTCGTCATTTATGACGTTCACGCTGGCAGACGAGGGGTTAAGTATCACTCGCTCGCTGGCTGTGCTGAGTTGGGCAGAGAAGGTTTTCTGATTCTGCAGTACTTGGTCCTGAAGGATGGAGACGTTCACACATGAAGAGGTCACCCCTGGCCCAAAGCTGAAGGTGACGGCAGAGCTCTGGTAGTTGGTGCCGGCTGTGCAATGGTGGTAGTGATAATATTAATATAATTAATAAAATGACTTTCCACACATAAGGCATTTATCAATGTGTGCACACCATTTGTATGTTATATCTCAGATCATAGAGTGCTCAGCTGTTAGTGATGTCATGGACCACCATTACACAGTGATGTCATGGACCCTATGCTACCATTACACAGTGATGTCATGGACCCTATGCTACCATTACACAGTGATGTCATGGACCCTATGCTACCATTACAAATGTACTAAATACCACCAATAAGTTATCAAGTTATTTTATTACTTAGTTGCCCACCTGCCACATATCACATGACCAGCATCACATGACTAGCCCTGCCACATATCACATGACCAGCCCTGCCACATATCACATGACCAGCCTACCCAGTGCAGTTCCATCAGATGTCGTCATGGTGACAGAGACCTGCCTTTCGAGGACTCCATTGGTCAACACAGCACACAGTCTGACAGCTCCATCACCCTCGTGCACATAGTACGAGGGATTGTCCAGACCAATGGTGACGGTGTTGTTGTTAGGTATGGTCACCACTATCTGGCTGTTGGTGACCCTCACTGCAGGATCCCTTGTTGTAACCATGACAACAAACGTCTGGGGATTTCTGGAGACCTTGTCATCTACTATTTTAATGGGGACAGTGATTTGGGTGGGGCCATTGGGGACAAAGGTCAGGGTCACGTTGGTGGCGATGTAGTTCATTGGAGCTGGGGAGGAGGGAGAGGAGAGGGGAGCAGGGAGAGTCGTTATCTCTTCAATGAGCTTCAATGGTTATTATGAAGCTCCGCCTACCTTTAGCTGTCCGATCGACAGTGTACACGATGACCGTGACGTTCCTTCCAATGTCACCGATGATCCCGATGTCGATGAGAGCTTCACCATCCTCTGCCAGAACATCACCCATATCAGTGACATTCACAACTGCCAATACAGAGCAGATAATCAGAAGTATACGGAGCAGATAATCAGACATATACAGAGCAGATAATCAGAAGTTTACAGAGCATATAATCAGAAGTATACAGAGCAGATAATCACAAGTATACAGAACAGATATACAGAGCAGATAATCGGAACATGTATATGTATGAAGCAGATAATACTGAACATATATATGATCTGGGGACTGGGCATGATGTAAGATCTGGGGACTGGGCACGATGCAATATGACCCCTCAACTCCTTGCAACTGTATCAGCTAATACAACAGCTAACCTCCAGAAGCATTGATATATATATATCAGGATAGGTTATAGCACACACACACACACACACACACACACACACACACACACACACACACACACACACACATACACACGCACACACACACGCACACACACACACGCACACATACACACACACACACACGCACGCATGCACACACACACACACACGCACACACACACGCACGCACACACACACACACACACGCACGCACGCACACACACGCACGCACGCACACACGCACGCACACACACACACACACACACACGCACGCACACACACGCACGCACACACACACGCACGCAGGCACACACACACACTCCACTCACAATTATCATCAATAATGCCAACTGTTGCCACATCAGGTTGAACTGTCACTCTCGGTGCACTGGTTGTCAGGGTAACAGTAAAATAATCAACAGGATCTTCAACCTTGTGACTATCAACGATGGTGACATAAAAGCAAGACTGCAGCTGTGATGGTGAGAACTGCAGGACCACGCCCACCACTCCATTGAAGGCATCTCCATCTGTGGGGGTAGAGGTAAGGGATGGGGGCAGAGGTAAGGGATGGTGTGAGGTGTGGGGGTAGAGGTAAGGGAAGGTGTGAGGTGTGGGGGCAGAGGTAAGGGATGGTGTGGGGTGTGGGGGTAGAGGTAAGGGATGGTGTGAGGTATGGGGACAGAGGTAAGGGATGGTGTGGGTGTGTTGTGTGCATACCTATGGCAGTTCCCTGGTGTGTGGTAGCAGAGGCAGTGATGTTTGTACCCAAGGTCCCTGATAGCACTTTGGCACAGATGGTCACATATTGATTTGTTCCCTTGGTAACAGTGAAGTTAGCTGGATCGAAACCTATTGTCAGTGCTGTTGAGGAGGAGGTGACCATATGAAGGTACAGAGGTGGTCATATGAAGGTACAGAGGTTACCATAAATGACATTCATTTATGTGGTACACTGTCATAGCATGTATCATAACATGTGATTACAACAACGCGTCATCAACCACACAGTGCAGTAAGGACTTTATCCACCAGTAATATGTGCAAAGTAATATGTTGGCTTATATAAGGTATATGCACTAACCCTGCATCGAGAGACCAACGCATACAACCCATTGTTTTATATAGTTCGTTTACAATGGGGCTTTCGCGTGTTGTTTTAAACAGCTGCTATCGATCACATGCTACATGTGCGGTGGCCATTGCCCCATTATTTCCGAAAGCACAATCAAACAAAAACAACACTTTGTGCGCTCGCTAATTATCACATTAAAACGAGCGCACACGGGAGCCATTTCGCACAAAATACACTGCCCGTCTTTACGCACTCGCTACTGATCACATATTACACGTGCGGTGTCTAGCTGTTGTCCCGCTTTGCACACAATCGTTATGTCCACCTTCGTTGCATACGCGCGCTATCCTTCCCGGAACAATAGGAATGATGTTTTTACAATAACTTAATTACCGCGAAGCGTCATCAATACTATGAATGTCATTTATGGTAACCGTTAAATCGACCCCTGCCATATGAAGGTACAGAGGTGGTCATATAAAGGTACAGGTGGCCATATGAAGGTACAGAGGTGGCCATATGAAGGTACAGAGGTGGTCATATGAAGGTACAGAGGTGACCATATGAAGGCACAGAGGTGACCATATGAAGGTACAGAGGTGACCATATGAAGGCACAGGTGACCATATGAAGGTACAGAGGTGACCATATGAAGGCACAGGTGACCATATGAAGGTACAGAGGTGGCCATATGCAGGTACAGAGGTGACCATATGAAGGTACAGAGGTGACCACATGAAAGTACAGGTGACCATATGAAGGTACAGGTGACCATATGAAGGTACAGAGGTGGTCATATGAAGGTACAGAGGTGACCATAACAATGTACAGGTGACCATAGCAACGCTTCACTTGTAAAACAGATTCAATGCTTTCTACCTTGCATTAGCCCCCACTCCCCAACAAGCAAGACTTCCTCAGCCTCATGGCAGATTGCTCTGAAGTTACAAGGTCTGCCATGTACCCCACCCCCTCCCCCCAGGATATGTGTGGATTTGGCTGAGGTCATGTGTGGGTGTGGCTTACTAGCTGTGTTGTTGACAACCACAGGGACAGTACTAGTTTTCAGGGTCACACTGCCGTCAGCGGCGGTGGCCACGACAGAGAAGTTGGCTTGGTCCTTGTAGATGGTGGTGTTTGTGAGCTGCACTGTCACACAGAGCTGGGAAACTGAACCATTGAATCCCAGCTGGGTGTTGACAAGGGTGTAGTCTGTAGTAGCTGTGATGGAAAGAAAACATAAAGATTACTAAGTATACACCCTCACCTCCCCACACACCCTCACCTCGGCTCCCCACACACCCACACCTCCCCAAACACCCACACCTCCCACACACCCCAAACACCCTCACCTCTCTAACACCCTCACCTCCCCAAACACCCTTACCTCCCAAACGCCCACACCTCCCCAAACACCCACACACACCCAGCATGTCTTACCAGTAGCACTGCCATCAACAGTCTTAACATTGATGCTGATGTCTCTCCCCAAGGTTCCACTGGTGATTCCAAAACAGATGGTGGCATTTGTCCCACTTGTGGTCACAGGTTTGCCATCAGGCAATGGTTCAATAGTGACATCTGAAGGGGGAGGAGGGGGAGGAGGAGGAGGAGGAGGAGGAGGGGGAGGAGTGGGAGGAGGAGGAGGGGGGGAGGAGTATTTGTTGGTTTTATGTGTTCATACGTATTGACAAAAAAAATGGTGCAATATTAGACAACCATTGCTGCACAATTGAACTGCACATTCCTTCAATGAAGTGAAAAATTAGCTTTCAATGAAAACATGTGAATGACATGCACATGTAAAAGTCTTTTCTATATTACCAGAACAACAGAGCTTATTGCGAGGTATATCACACGGTAAAACACTCACTGTCAATGTTGGTGACCATGACAACAGCCGTTAAGGGATAGAGGACCACAGCTGGGTCTGATGAGGTCAGAGAAAGCGTCAGCTGTTTGGTTCCCTCCACAATGTGGTTGTGTATGGTTGTCAGGTTAATGTAGTTAGCCAGATTGCCCTGTGTGAAGGTCAAGGCCTGGGGACCTACAGCAACATAGTTGGTGGACGCTGAGGAGAGAAGAAGGGGGAGGAGGGAGAGAGAAGGGGGAGGAGGGAGAGAGAAGGGGGACGAGGGAGGGAGGTAGAGGTGATGTAAGGTGTAGCCATGGGACGCTATCCTCACCTGATGCTGTACCATCTGATGAAGTGATAGTGACAGTCACTGGTCTTCCCAGCACAGCATTTGATTGGACGGTTACGCCCACCAGTTGTGTGGATCCTTCAGGAACGGTGTACATAGTGTCGTCGAATCCAATTGTGGTTTCTTCAATCAAATATTATGACAGGTAGAGATTATGACTGCTCTAGTCAAACACATGTACATGACATGACATGATGCCAAACACATGTACATGACATGATGCCAAACACATGTACATGACATGATGCCAAACACATGTACATGACATGATGCCAAACACATGTACATGACATGATGCCAAACACATGTACATGACATGATGCCAAACACATGTACATCACATGATCAGTGCTGCAGATAGCGGTCGGACATCGGACATTTCCCGACCATAATAAGCGTTTGTCCGAATATTTCGTACTTTGTTCAGTTATCTTGTCCGACAGTACGTTAGAGATATCGTTGATTGTGTAATAATCTATTAAGTACATATCTCTTAATTAGACAATAGCTACGGAAAAGATTGAACGGCTCGCGCAATAGGCCTCAATGCATGCTAATTAGCTAATGGCTTACAAGCGAAGCGGTGACGATTTGGTAAAAGGTTGGTTACTAAGTCAACGGTGGAAAAATGGATTAGGGACGGTGATAAGGAGCTTAATACAACTATCTGGCTTGGGTGAGAGATGAAAGACAGAGATCACGTAGCGTGTACAGTATGCTCTATGTTCCTAGTCTGACGTAGCCACACCCTCGCGAGGGTGTGGCTACGTCAGACTACTATGTTCCGTGATCGGCTTGTCGGTATGCGAAACTTTAGTAACGCATTTATAGGGGGTTCTGTAAATCTTCGTTCCAGTAACTATCATGCAATATTTTTACTTGAAGATTGGGAAACAGGGCTAAATAACTAGTATATGCGGGAAACACTTATTTGTACAATCAATAATGTACATTAAATACATTTGTATTTAAAATACATGTTCGATGCATGTCCGACCATTCTTGTACAATGTCTGACCAACTTTTACATTGATAGGACACATTGTCAGAACAAAATAAAATTACTAACTGCAGCACTGCATGATGCCAAACACATGTACATCACATGATGCCAATCACATGTACATCACATGATGCCACTGGTAACAGCTTCACTCACTGTCAGTGTTCAAAATGTTCACAACAGCAGTGTCTGGGAACAGGGTCTCGCGGGGTGATTGTGGGGAGAGGCTTGCGGTGAAGGTTAGTGTGCTGGTCACCACATTGTCGTCCAGAATGGTCACCACAGCACACAATATCCTCTGGACTTGTGTGAACACAAGGGAGACATTGGAGGGGAGGTAGTTCTTTGAAGCTAAAAATAAGAGGGTGATGTGTGTATAACATGGGGAGGGAGGGAGGGAGGGAGGGAGGGAGGGAGGGAGGGAGGGAGGGAGGGAGGGAGGGAGGGAGGGAGGGAGAGAGAGGAAAGGGAGGGAGGAAGAGAGAGGAAAGGAGGGAGGGAGGGAGGGAGGGAGGGAGGGAAGGTAGAGGATTAGGAAGAAGAAGCAAGGGGGAGAGAAATTACAAATACAATGTACATGTGTCATGGCATTTGATTAGAGGCAGTATAGTATACTAACCCTGTGCGCTGCCAGGATATGTGACAAAGCCAACAACAGCCGGATCCCTGAGGCCAATACTACTCTTGATCTCCGCACAAACCTGTATCTGTCCACCGTTTTCATTCATAAAGAGGCTTACATTCACAAACCCGATCGGAATGGCTACATGTATAGACATGAGATACGTATTGGAACCATCTGTTCAGGAAAAGACCCCACCTCCCACTCACGTTTACTGCCTTGTATGGTGACGGTGACAGTGGGGTTGGGTATGACCACGCTGGGGTCAGCAGAGGTGATGGTCACACTGAAGGTCTCTTCCATCTGATAGGAGTAGCTATCAAGGATCGTCACGGTAACACAGGATGAGTGAGTGGTGGAGTTGAAGGTCAGTGTGGTGTTGACAGCCATATAGTCATACATCACTGCAGAGGGAAGGGGAGTGTGGAGGAGAGGAGTGTGGAGAGGTGTGAGGTGTGTGGGGAGGTGTGGTGTGTGGGGAGGTGTGTGGAGTGGGTAGGTGTGAGGAGTGGGAGGTGTGAGGAGTGGAGAGGTGTGAGGTGTGTGGAGAGGTGTGGTGTGTGGGGAGGTGTGTGGAGTGGGTAGGTGTGAGGAGTGGGAGGTGTGTGGAGAGGTGTGAGGAGTGGAGAGGTGTGAGGTGTGTGGAGGTGTGAGAGGAGTGAGGAGGTGTGTGGAGAGGTGTGGTGGAGGTGGGGAGGTGTGTGAGGAGGTGTGGTGTGAGGTGTGTGGAGGTGGGGAGAGGTATGGGAGAGGTGTGATGTGAGGTGTGTGGAGGTGTGGAGAGGTGTGAGAGGCGTGGGTCACATGAGTGCAAGGTAACGGCTGTAATGGCATTAAATAACGCACTGAAGAACTTACTTTGAAGTGGATCTTGTGGGAAAGTGTTAGTGTGCACCGCAGTGATGTCAGAAGTCTTCAGAGATAGGGTGACAGGTCGTTGGAGCTGTCCCTGCTGCAAGAGCACACACACAGTGACCCCTCGGGATGCCTGCGTGGTGGTGTAGCTGGAGTTGTCAAAGCCGAGCACTACGGCTGCAGAGGTGCAAGGCATGGGGACCAGTTAATGTCAACACACCCACACCCACACCCACACACACACTCTCATTCCATATTCTACGAACGCTTCTGTCAATACTCACAATCAACATCGGTGACCATGACAACAGCCGTGGAGGGAGAGAGGACCACAGCTGGGTCTGATGAGCTCAGAGAAAGCTTCAGCTGTTTGGTTCCCTCCACAATGTGGTTGTCTATGGTTGTCAGGTTAATGTAGTTAGCCAGATTGCCCTGTATGAAGGTGATGGTCTGGGGACCTACAGCAACATAGTTGGTGGAAGCTGGAGGGAGGGAAGGAGGGAGGGAGGCAGAGGTGACGTGAGGTGTAGCCATGAAAGGCTACCCTCACCTGATGCTGTATCATCTGATGAAGTGATAGTGACAGTCACTGGTCTTCCCAGCACAGTGTTTGATTGGATGGTTATGCCCACCAGTTGTGTGGATCCTTCAGAAATGGTGTACACAGTGTCGTCGAATCCGATTGTGGTTGCTTCAAAAAATGAAAAGACAAACTTAATATGACCACACCCATCAACCAGATGGGTGTACCAAAATTGGTACCAGCATTAGGTTGTGGATAGCTAGTTAAATGACTATATGGCTATATGACTGTAGAAATGCTGGGCCTACAGTCCCCATGCCTACAATAGCGGTTATAAAAAACAACTTCTGGAGCAGTTATTAACATTCGTTGGCCATGGGCCGGTTATTATACAGCAGTTATTTAAAATCCGTTGTATATCAGGACCCACGGTAGTGGGTCCTATGTAGGATTGGCTTCGTGGGCATGGTTTTCGATCGAGCGCTTTAAAACGAGTTGCCTTTACTTGCCAGCTCGCATATAATCCATCACCAACATGACAGATATGCACATATAACGTGAGCTTCACTAAACAGTGCCGTTTACTTGGAGTGACAAGTCGGTACCAAAACTCCGCCATTTAATTTTTGCTCATCTCCTCCTCCTCTTTCCGTTCATCACGTATAACTCGCGACAGGAACGTCGTAAGAAGACGAGATTAGCTTCAAACAGTAGCATTTGATTTCCAAACGTGCCCTTCCAACCTACAGTTGTTAGCTGGTGATGAAATGCCGTGAAATAACACGATCAGGTGCAATTCATTATCGGTGAAAATTCTCGGTTGCCTAGCAGTATGTAATATGACGTCACACACGCGTTTTAATTTACTGTTGCCAGGCTACGTATACACAGCTGCAGACACGTTTACAACAGGCGGTTCTAATTCAGGAAAGGTGACCAAGCCAAAGAAAACGGCTCGTTAACAAGGAGAACTCTGAGTTTAAGGTATCCAAAGAACAAAGGTAGGCCTATCAATAAAATGAAAATGAGGCCTATATACTCCGATACCAATAAGAGGAATCTAAGTGTCCTATGCATTGCAACGAATACACTAAGCCATATATTATATTGACTGAACACTCCTGGCAGGGAAAAAAAAATTAGAGGAACAAGTAAATCAAAAACTTCTCTATCGAGAAAGTGATTGGTGGGATGTAGGATTGGTGGTGCAAAAAGCAAGGAAACAAGGTACAGTATGCTAAAGTGAGGTTTGGTACGATCCTACAAATATAACAGTCCTACATTTGCAAATAGGCTTCTTCATTTGCAAGTTCAGGACTGTGAGTTGTAGGATCCTACCAAACCTCACTTTAACACACTGTACCTTGTTTCCTTGCTTTTTGCACCACCAATCCTACATCCCACCAATCACTTTCTCGATAGAGAAGTATCTAGAACAATGCTGTTAGTTATGGAAAACTATCGTCGCAATGTTGCTATGGTGATGCACACAAAACAAATTAAATTACAAAATATAGTAGCTGTAACCACGGAGACATTGACTACAAGTGTTTCACACCTACAACACATAACCAGGCACACAGCACACTTCAATTGATCAATCATTTGAATAACTGGGCTATCAATGACAGGTAAAGGATCAATGCACTGCACTGTGGCATAACCACTCATAACTGCCCACCACTCATAACCACTCCCCATACATAACCACTCATAACCACTCATAACTGCCCACCACTCATAACCACTTCCCATACATAACCACTCATAACTGCCCACCACTCATAACCACTCCCCATACATAACCACTCATAACTGCCCACCACTCATAACCACTCCCCATACATAACCACTCATAACTGCCCACCACTCATAACCACTCCCCATACATAACCACTCATAACTGCCCACCACTCATAACCACTCCCCATACATAACCACTCATAACTGCCCACCACTCATAACCACTCCCCATACATAACCACTCATAACTGCCCACCACTCATAACCACTCCCCATACATAACCACTCATAACCACTCACCAAACATAACCACTCACCAAACATAACCACTCATAACCACTCACCACTTATAACCATTCATAACCCCTCATAACCAGTAATAATAAACTAGGGAGCATACAGCCACAGGTCACAATATGCACCACTCCACTCACTGTGGTTGTCCATAATCTCAATGATGGCATATCTTGCAGGGGCATTATGACATAACCACTCATAATAACTCATAACCACCTCCCATACATAACCACTTATAACCACTCACCATAAGTAACTCACCACCCATAACCACTCATAACCAGTCATAACCAGTCATAACCACTCATAACCAGTCATAATAACTAGGGAGCACACAGGTCATAAAATGGACCGCTTCACTCACTGTGGTTATCCATGATCTCAATGGTGGCAAATCTTGCGGGGGTGTTGTCCACAGCAGGGTCTGATGACTCCAGCACTACGCTGAAGGTCTCCAAAGACTCCACGGTGTTGTCATCCAGAAGGTCTACTGTGAAGGTGATGCTGGAAACAGCTCCAGAGAAGGTCAGGACCCTTGTGAGGGGAACATAGTCCACGGATTCTAAAACAGAGAAGCAGTACATCCGTGAGAGCTTCCTTATATGGTTTTAGCTTGTACTGTATATGGGTCTGGGGACAAGCCATTCATCCTTGCAAAATGTGCATGGTGTGCACACCCTATATATCAAGTACTGCCACACCTAACATGAAGCCACACCCACCTACACGCCCACTTACCTATGGCTGTGTTGGCCACCGTTCGCACTGTGACTGTGAGGTCACGCTTCAGTGTGCCATTGACTATCACCACGGTAACATTAACATGTCCATCGGTCTCATTAACATAATAAACAGATGGTGCAAAGCCCAAGGTGATCTCTGTGTGGGAGGGAAGGAGTGGTGAGGGAGGGTAGGGAGGGAGGGGTGAGGGAGGGTAGGGAGGGAGGGGTGAGGTAGGGTAGGGAGGGGTGAGGTAGGGTAGGGAGGGGTGAGGGAGTGGTGAGGGAGGGAGTGGTGAGGGAGGGAGTGGTGAGGGAGGATAGGGAGGGAAGGAGTGGTGAGGTAGGGTAGGGAGGGAGGGAGTGGTAATGGATAATGACGATACAGTGGAAGAAGTATGAGGGGGAAGAGAGTGAGGCTGACTCACTGTTAGTATCAATGATCTCCACCTCAGCAGATGACTGGTCAAGTATGACAGCCTGGTCACTTGTGCTAAGTGTGACCCCAAACACCTTCAAGCCTTCCACAGCACCATCATCCCTGATCCCAACTTGCACTGTATGTATGCTCGTGGTGTTGTCAAACACCAACTGTAATCCCACAAGTGCCTCGTAATCTACACAGAAGACAAGGGACAAAGGGCAAGGGTCAAAGGGTATAGGATAAAAGATAAACTAGGGTGGCATGTCGATGTTGATAATCACTAACCAGCACCACTTGTGGCATTCATGTCATTGGTGTTCAGTACAACGGTGACAGGTCGCTCCAGCACCTCATCAGAGTGGATGGACACACTCAAGGAAACTGCTGAACCCTTCTTGTCCACAGTGTAGACAGTCTTGTCAAACCCAATGGTTATAGCTGCAAGGGTGGAAGTACATGGAGTATGATATGGAGAGGGGACAGGACAGTAACCAGGAAGTGGGTGGGGCTATGGGACAGGGCAGTGATGAGGAAGTGGGTGTGGCTATAGGACAGAACAGTGATGAGGAAGTGGGTGTGGCTATGGGACAGGGCAGTAACCAGGAAGTGGGTGGGGCTATGGGACAGGGCAGTAATGAGGAAGTGGGTGGGGTTATGGGAGAATGTGACATGTGATAGCAATAGGACTCAATGATCCAGCAGTACTGCCAGAACATAGCTTTGATCCAGCCAAGGTTGTACACGAACATTTAAACATCAGGTGACATCAGGTGACAGCTACATTTAAGATGACTTTAGCGTCAGGAGATTAGGAACATCTCATACGTCTAGGCTTCCTAACTTCTCCCCTCCCTTCTCTCCAATGTTTAAAGGTCAAGGAATGCCTTGAGTGCAGGAGAGCAATCACTCAAGCATGCATTGATGGAACAGGGAATCAGGCTGATAGGACTGGGCACCAGGCAACTACGCACTTCAGATGGACCATGAATGCACCGCTTCACTCACTGTGGTTATCCACGATCTCAATGGTGGCAAATCTTGCGGGGGTGTTGTCCACAGCAGGGTCTGATGACTGCAGCACTACGCTGAAGGTCTCCAAAGACTCCACGGTCTTGTCGTCCAGGAGGTCTACTGTGAAGGTGATGCTGGAAACAGCTCCAGAGAAGGTCAGGGCCCTTGTGATGGGGACATAGTCCACATTAGCTGAAGATGAACGTAAGTGAGAAGTGTTAATTAATGGATGAATATAATTGTCACTTATACCCCCACACCACTTCTCCCACACCACTCTCACACCCCCACTCCCACCCCCACTCTTCCACACCACTCCCACTCCTCCCATACCACTCCCACTCCTCCACACCCCTCACACACCCCCATACCACTCCCACTCCTCCACACCACTCACACACCCCCATACCACTCCCACTCCTCCACACCACTCACACACCCCCATACCACTCCCACTCCTCCACACCACTCACACTCCTCCCACACCACTCACACTCCTCCCATACCCCTCGCACTCCTCCACACCACTCACACTTCTCCACACTCACCATGAGCAGTTCCTGGGATAGTTTCCACTGTCACTGTCACATCTCTTTGGAGTGTACCACTAATTATCTCCAAGGTTACCTCCACTTGGCCCTCGCTCTCATGAACAGTGTAGGGAGAAAATGCAAAGTCCAAAGTGATGCCTGGTGTGAAGGGGATGAGAGAGATAATAGTTTAGAATGACCAAGGTGAGGAAGTGATGACCAAGGTGAGGAAGTGATGACCAAGGGTGAGGAAGTGATGATCAAGGGTGAGGAAGTGATGACCAAGGTGAGGAAGTGATGACCAAGGGTGAGGAAGTGATGATCAAGGGCGAGGAAGTGATGACCAAGGGTGAGGAAGTGATGACCAAGGGTGAGGAAGTGATGACCAAGGGTGAGGAAGTGATGACCAAGGGTGAGGAAGTGATGACCAAGGGTGAGGAAGTGATGACCAAGGTGAGGAAGTGGTGATGGACTGGTGGCTGGGCAAGGGTTACACACTGAGGGGGAAGAGAGTGAGGCTGACTCACTGTTAGTATCAATGATCTCCACCTCAGCAGATGACTGGTCAAGTATGACAGCCGTGTCATCGGTGCTAAGTGTGACCCCAAACACCTTCAAACCTTCCACAACACCATTGTCAGATATGTTCACACTTTGTGTGAGTGTGCGGGTGCTGTTAGTAAACACCAGTGTCAGTCCCAGGATCCCTGAGTAATCTATTGTGCAGAAGCTCATGACATCATCTTCACATGTCGATGTTGATAATCACTAACCAGAACCACTTGTGGCATTCATGTCATTGGTGTTCAGTACAACGGTGACAGGTCGTTCCAGTACCGTATCAGAGTGGATGGACACACTCAAGGAAACTGCAGATGCGTTCTCTAAAACATGGTACACAGCTTGTTCGAACCCAATGGTCACAACTGCACGGGAGAGTAGTGGGGGGGGGGGGGGGGGGGGGGGGGGGGAGAGAAAGATAAAAAAGATCAATAGAAATGGAAATTATTAATGCAGGAGAAAAATTTAATGAAGTGTTGTGCTTGTCACAGCCAAAGTTAAGTTAGCTCAGGGGTAACCAGAATTAATAACCTTCTTTGGCAGGGAGGGGGGGGGGGGGGGTGCCTCAATCAGGCAGCTCTGTTGCAAATTTTCACATTACCTGAAGCATGCAGGCACTTCTAACAGACAACTGCCTATTATAAACACGCAGGTACTCCAACATCGCTGCCTAGTGATGGAAGTGTCCCAGATGCAATGAAATACATATGATGTTGTCTGAATGTTCCCTCATGCTTGCCTTGCTATGTGTGCACTGACCGTGATTCCCATTGGGCTTGGCATAGTTTATAGTTTGCCCAAAAGGGGGGTAGGCCACAGCCGGCCAGTCAGGTGTGCGTAAGGATGCTGACCCCCTACCCTGAGCCTGACTGGAACCAAGGGGAAATGCTGGTCCCCATTAGGTCAGCCCCACCACTTGACGCTGGTCAAGGTAAGGTGGTTAGGTCAGGGTAGAAGCCAGAAGGGTGCCACCTACCATTGATGTGCAAGTAAGAACACAGCAAACATGTGTACAAGTACAGTCAGTGCACAGGTGGAGTGGTGGGTGGGTAAACAATGCAGCTGGCAGCCTTAGCTCTGGACTGAGTGATTGCTGCCCACCCTACCATCCAGCCTTAGCTTTGGACTGAGTGATTGCTGCCCACCCTACCATCCAGCCTTAGCTCTGGACTGAGTGATTGCTGCCCACCCTACCATCCAGCCTTAGCTCTGGACTGGGTGATTGCTGCCCACCCTACCATCCTTTATATACATGTGTGATCTGGAACCATATCAGGTGTCAATATCTTTGGGGACAGTGTGTTAGATTGGATGAGGGGATTAGTTGAATGGAAGTGAGACTTTTCCCAGACTTTAAGGCTCAGGGTTGAAATGGAAGTGATTTTAGCCTATAACAGCATCCTCCAAAACATTAAACCAAGTTTAGTACTTACTTGGGATTAATGCCCTACATGGGGTTAATGCCCTACATGGGGTTAATGCCCTACATGGTGTTAATGCCCTACATGGTGTTAATGCCCTACATGGGGTTAATGCCCTACATGGGGTTAATGCCCTACATGGGGTTAATGCCCTACATGGGGATAATGCCATACATGGGGTTAATGCCATACATGGGGTTAATGCCATATATGGATTACAACTCACAGTCATCATTATCGATGATGTTATAAGTTGCCCGATCATTCAGGACTTTTATTTCGGGAGAAGGTTGAACAATGGAGATGAAGATATCAAAGCTCTCAGGATTTTCAACAGAATTGTCGTTGAGCACTTCAAATGTGAAACATGTGCTAGGGTCCCCAGGCCTTGCCACCAGAATGGTATCCAAGAAAGTGAAGTCAACACCAGCTGTTGGGAGAAAGGAAAGGGGTCCAGTTATGGTGGGAGAAGGGAAGGGGTCCAGTTATGGTGGGAGAAGGGAAAGGGGTCCAGTTATGGTGGGAGAAGGGAAGGGGTCCAGTTATGGTGGGAGAAGGGAAAGGGTCCAGTTATGGTGGGAGAAAGGAAAGGGGTCCAGTTATGGTGGGAGAAGGGAAGGGGTCCAGTTATGGTGGGAGAAGGGAAAGGGTCCAGTTATGGTGGGAGAAGGGAAGGGGTCCAGTTATGGTGGGAGAAGGGAAGGGGTCCAGTTATGGTGGGAGAAGGGAAAGGGTCCAGTTATGGTGGGAGAAGGGAAAGGGTCCAGTTATGGTGGGAGAAGGGAAAGGGGTCCAGTTATGGTGGGAGAAGGGAAAGGGTCCAGTTATGGTGGGAGAAGGGAAAGGGTCCAGTTATGGTGGGAGAAGGGAAAGGGTCCAGTTATGGTGGGAGAAGGGAAAGGGTCCAGTTATGGTGGGAGAAGGGAAAGGGTCCAGTTATGGTGAGAGAAGGGAAAGGGTCCAGTTATGGTGGGAGAAGGGAAGGGGTCCAGTTATGGTGGGAGAAGGGAAGGGGTCCAGTTATGGTGGGAGAAGGATGACATCGCCCTATAACACATCAGTTTAGCAAACTACATGTACCAATCAGATGTACAGTAGTATTCAGTAGTGGCTCACTAATAAGACCTCCCAGGGACAATCAGGTCTTGTGGTAACACTCGCTAATACAACAGTTTCGGGAGTTTCCCCTGCCTTTCAAAATGTGCTTTGATTAGAATACCAGTTATAAGTTAATAGTAGCGAATGAACAAATGTACCACAACAACACTCAGCTGTGAAGCAAGCGTGGAGGCTGGCCCCGGGAATGCATAGACATATCGTTACCACTTGTAATAAGGACTAGTTGTGTGTAAATGTTGTGGGGATCAGTAGGGAGTTCTAAACAAGCGATCATTGAAGTGGATACATTAAGGCAGTTGGTAGCTGCTCTAACAACCACTGAGTGTTTGGTTGCCAGGGGAAAATCGATTCTGGAGTTCATATGATTGAGTGGTAAGGCTGGCTAAATGCTCAAGCCTGACAGTGAAACTCAATAAATGGTTATTATTATGCAATGCTACAGGCTGGCTGTAGACCACAGGTGCCCCTCCCCCTCCCTTCCCAGACCACATATGCCCCCTCCCCCTTCCCTCACTGACCTACGGCTGTCGTTCCATTGGCTATCACACTGATGTTGAATGAAGTGGCAAACATCTTGTCATAGCGGACACACGTGACAACCGTATTAGACTCGTGAACATCCGTCCCATTATCCAAGGTCACGTGTAGCTCTGTACAATGGAGGTGTGGAAGGGAGGGAGGTGGAGGGTGGGGAGGAGGGAGGTGGAGGGTGGGGAGGAGGGAGGTGGAGGGTGGGGAAGGAGTGAGGTGGAGGTGGGGAAGGAGGGAGGTAGAGGGTGGGGAAGGAGGGAGGTAGAGGTGAAGGAGGGAGGTAGGTGGAGGGTGGGGCAAGGGCAGGGAGAGATGAGGTGACAAGTGATGGTGCCAATGCTATGTCCCCCACCTTCATCGTCAACAATCACCATAACTGCATGTGAGGGATCGTCTAGGACAACATTGGGGTCAGTGGTGTCCACCAACTGCAGCGTGAAGTTGAGGGTGTACACGTCCTTCAGAGCTATCTTGTCATCAAAGACTGTCACGTTCACACAACCCGTGTTTACTGTACTGTCGATGGCAACAATTTGGTCAAAATTACCAAGGCCAGGTTGAAGGGCTGTAGGGAAAGGGAAGGAAGCTGTTTAATAGGCTTTACAGAGATGAGGTGGTACAGTGGACCCACCTCCAGTGACCATGAGGGAAACAGCTCGATCGATGGCTCCTGTCCTGCTGACACACAGGGTGCCGTAGCGGGATGACTCCAGCACCATGATCATGGGCTGGCTGAACTTGAATGTCACAACTGAAGGAAAGACACAGATTATGAAGAATGGTGCATCCTAGGCTGATGGACAGTAGAAAGGTGATAGAAAATGACGCTGTAAAACTAGCAAACATTTTATCCATAATACAATATTTCTTGTTGCTTCAATGTATCCAACAGACAAGAGGTTAATGAATAAGAGCCGAACGAGTGTCTTTTGAGGGGTATAGAAGCTTCCATCAATCTTTGAAAAGGTGATGCCCATATTTGAATATCATCAAGCTGACGATGCAATAAGGCATGTTTACCAGCAGAGCTAGGCACTAAAGTTAAAAGGTACCTACTAGCATCTGATCGATACAAAGTGTGCCCAGAGCTAGATCCCAAGCTGTGGGCTGTGTCTAAAGACAGCTGTGACATTTACGTAGTTGTATAACCTTTTGCTGCACCTTACATACATGACAATCATTAAGAAAATTGTGAAAACAAAAATGCAGCAAATGCTATGTTAACCTAAATGTTTGCAACCACCGCCCCCTATAGATTAAATATTTGCAACCCCCCCCCCCCCCCCCCTTATAGATTAAATATTTGTAACAACAAAATACTACTTGGATGGGCGCATACCATTGGTGTCCAGTATGGTGACAACAGCCTGCATGATAGAGAGGCTAATACCGGGGTCGGTGCTGCCTAGGGTCAGAAGGAACTCAACACTGCGCCTCTCTATCGGGCTATAGATGATCGGGACGTTCACCACGAGGGAGTGGGCAGTGTTAGGGTCAAAGGTCAATACTTGCGATACAGGTAGATAGTCCGAGTTTGCTGTTACCATGAAGATGAACAAAATAATATAAATCCATCAACATCACCCACACCACACACACTCACATGTACACATTCTTAACCTTCAACATGTGTGTATACATAACACATGCACACCTCCCCTCCCCACATGCACACCTCCTCCCCACACACACTCACACCTCCTCCCTCACATACTCACACATACTAACCGATAGCTGTGCGATCACTAGTGTTGAACACCACCTTTGCCTGGCGTGCAATGTTCCCCTCCAGTTGGACCACCACAGGCAACGAGCTCATGTTCTCGTATACGACGTAGCTGGCTTTGGCAAAGCCAATGAGCACACCTAAAGACAAGGTTAGTGGGGCTGGTTATAAAGGTGTAGTTAGTAGGGCTAGTTATAAAGGTGTTGTTAGTAGGGCTACTTTATGGTTAGTAGGGCTAGTTATAAAGGTGTAGTTAGTTGGGCTAGTTACAAAGGTGGGCTAGTTATAAAGGCGTAGTTAGTAAGGCCACTTTATGGTTAGTAGGGCTAGTTATAAAGGTGGGCTAGTTATAAAGGTGTAGTTAGTAGGGCTGGTTAGCATGCCATCTTCAATTAGATACATCCTCCATTCACAATCATTGCTCTGCACCTGCAGATGATTGCATGTGTTGTAAAGTTGCCCCCACCCACAATCAGAAGGAAAAGATCACTGTTACAGGTTTTAGCAATGCATGGTCCTATTATAGGACTGTTATAGAACCGTTACAGAGCCGTTACGGGACCGTTCATTGCTACATCCCACAACAGTGATAATTTTGTGTAATGATCTGCAGAGCAATAACTGTGGCCCCCATTGCTCACAATAACTGTGGCCCCCATTGCTCACAATGAAGGAAGCTTGTATTCCAAAATGCAGTGATCCAATGGCAACACAACTTACTGTTATCATTCAATATGGTGACGTTGGCTCTGCTGGGAGCTAGGATGACACGTGGCAGGCCTGATGACAGCACCACTGAGAACTGCGCGTTGGGGCGCACAGTGTGGTCATTGATGATGGGGACGGTGATGTACTGTATGGAGGGGGAGGAGGGTGAGAACTGCAAAGCCAGTCCAGCGATGGGAGTGTAGCGATTGATGACATTAGCTGTACCAGGGGGGAAAATATCACATGATAATCACATGATATTGGAGTGCTATCACAAGACCACCCCAAGGTCACATAGTTAAATTCACCTCCATTTTCCCAAAAGAACCCGCCCATACATACATCACCATCCTCCCACACACCATCACCACCCTCCCACACACCATCACATACAGCTCAACGTACCATCACTTGAGGTTGCCACGGTGATGGTGACATTTTGTCCCAGGGTTCCCTGGAGCAGCTGGACCCCCAGGGTCACATTGCCCCCCGACTCCCGAACCACATAGCTGATTTGCATAAACCCGAAGGTCACATCTGTGCGGTCATAGCAGCATCATTAGAGGGGGGCGTGCCTAAGTAGGAGGGGCTTACAGTTGATGTTGTCAATGTCCACAATGGCCGTGCTTGGATCCACCACAAAGCCATCAGGGATGGGGTCAGTGAGGGTGAGGGTAACATCGAAGGACACGGTATCCTTGTACACACTTGTACGAGTGATGGGCACATCCACGTATGTGTGCGTGTGGGCGGGGTCAAGGGTCACCACGGAGGTCACTGAAGTATAGTCAATGCCAGCTAAATTGGGGAGGAGGGGGAAATAGCATCACAAGTTAGAATGGGGACACAATAGTGGGTAATAGACATGGAATGGGGACACAACACTGTACCAGAGGCGGAGTCAGGGTGAGTGGCAAATGTCAGCTGGACAGGCCTTCCTAGCTGTCCAGAGAGAACTGCAACTTCGATGGAAACAGAGCCATCTGCCTCCGATACTTCATAGGAGGTGTCATTGAACCCAACAATGGCCGCTGCAAGGTAACACCCGAGTGGTAACCTTGGAAACACGAGGGACATGGTAAACTGCTTACTGTTGTCATTGACAATGGTGACAGAGGCATTTGATGGGCTAAGAACAAAATGGCTGTTAACTACATCCAACGACAGCACAGCGAAGAACATCTCGTTGTACTCCACAATATTGTCCTTCACAATGGTGAGGCCTACGGTGAGTTCAGAGACTAACTGGTTGAAAACCAGAGCATCAGTGTAGGGTGCGTAGTCTATGGAGGCTGTTGGGTGAGATGTGCATTAATTGAAATGGAGGAATGGAAACTTCAAACATACCTCTTGCAGAACCATCGCTGGTTAGAATATGGAGGGACACTGTTCTGCCAAGCGTGCCCTGAAGTACTCTTACTGTCAATGGTACAAAGCCCCGCCCTTCTGAAATGGAGTATGCTTGCTGGTCAAAGCCAAATGTGACATCTGTAGGGGGAAGAGGGAAGAGGGGAGAGGGAAGAGGAGAGAGGGGAGGGGGAGATGAGAGGGGAGAGGGAAGAGGGCAGAGGGAAGTAGAGGTGGGATAAAGCAGAACTGCCCATTCACTAGCTTAGTCAACAAATAAACTAGCTTAGCAAATTAATTAGCATACTAACATATTCAGTGGTTTAATCATTAACTAGATTAATAACATGCACTGTTATCATGAAAGATGGTTGAGGGTTAGGATAATAACTACACTACATACTGTTATCATCAATGATGGTGACTTGGGAGGTTGAAGGAGCAATGGATACCCTGCTGGTAGGAGATGTCAGGGACAGCTGTACTGAAAATGCCTTATCATCTTCAGCAAGCTCATTCACTGTTATGGGAACATCCACAGTGAGCTCAGTAACAGATGAGTTCATGGAAGGAAGGATGTAATCGATAGAGGAGTAGTCTTGAGGGGCTAAAATGGAAAAAGTTTAATTAAATACAGATCATTCATAACTCACCAATTGCTGAGCCATCACTGGTTTGAATACGGAGGGACACTGTTCGGCCAAGTATTCCCTGAAGTACTTTTACTTTCAATGTTACATAGCCTTGATGCTTTAAAACCTGGTAGCTCCCTTGTTGAAAGCCAATCGTCACACCTATAGTGTGTAGAAGAGGATGATGAGAGGTAACCTTGGCAATCACTTATCAACATACTGTTATCGTCAATGATGGTGACTTGGGTGGTTGAAGGAGCAATGGATACCCTGCTGGTAGGAGATGGCAGGGACAGCTGTACTGAAAATGCCTTATCATCTTGAGCAAGCTCATTCACTGTTATGGGAATATCCACAGTGAGCTCAGTAACAGATGAATTCATGGAAGGAAGGATGTAATTGATAGAAGAGTAGTCTTGAGGGGCTAAAATGGAGAAAGTAGAATTAAAAATATACACGTAGAAGCAAATATACAAGGCAAAACTAGTGGCATTCAGGATGCAAATTTCGTCATTTACGATATGAATTAGATATCACAGGGGGTAGTTATGGCTTCCTCGCGTGATATCATGTTTACATGTTGTTGACATGCTGTCAGCATTAATGACATCATTACTACAGTATACAGACTGGTGCTTAGTAACGTCATACCCTAATATAACCCTCCGTGTACAGCTACATGTTCCAGGAATGTTGTAGTGACATTATAATTAGTCGTCACACTTGTGTCAAGTTTTCATCATGGCAGATCACTTCCCAAGGAAGATAAAAGATTTTAATATGTTGTAATTCAATTGGTGGCGGCCTTAACCCAATACCAGCTAATTCACAGAGGAATTAAAATTTTCACAGAGATGCATCCAGTGGTCAAAACTAAACTTTTTTATGGGCAAGATATTAGTGTAAAGGTTATGCCCACGGTTGTTCCTAACGTAGTAACGTACTGTCGCTAACAAATAGTTCATTACTATCAATGCCGCATTTGATACGGGACAAGCTGGTATTCTTGATAATAGACACACTTTTTGACACTAATATCGAGTACATTGTTGTACAGATTCCACAGCCTCCTCCTACAGCTGCCTCTGGTGCCTATCTGCACTACCAACATCAAGCTAAAAGGACTTTGGGAAAGGACACTTTATAGTAACCTGTTGGATTAGCGATCTTTGCACTGACGGCATAGAAAATAATTAGAGCTCCAAAATGGAAGCGAACATAGAGAAATGGTGTGGGAACATGTGTACGAAATATGAAAGGAAAAGGTTGTACCGTTGCGAAGATGTTTTGTTTAGTGTAACATGCAATTTTTATAGTGATAAAATTATAACCCCACAAGCCTGATTTTGCTGGACACTGTTCCATATATATATATGGCACAGTTTCCACTAAAATGTCGTTTCGCATATATATATATATAATGTTATAAAATTCCCTTGCATTTGAATCATTAACGGTTAAGGCTATCAACTTCCTATTTTCAACACTTCATACTACATCATTTCTGTATGGAAAAATACATTTTGGAGTCTTGCACTTGCTCCGTGCCAGTATTGCAACGTTCGATACCCCACCATGTTCAAACCCGCCATAACTTTCTGTAGGAATAATGAAATCACTTCAAATTTGGTTAATATGTAGAGAGGTCTTTTATCTATCGATTTGTTCTATTCATTAATTTTTATTCATCCATTACGGAGATACAGTTGAACAAACTACGTGCACATTTTTGCGCTCGATTCGCGCCAATGATTTAGACAAATAGCGTCCTGCTCGATGTATGGAGGGCGGGGATTACAACATTGGCGCGAATCAAGCGGGAAATCATGCACATCAACTGTATCTACACAACAGATGGCACAAAAATTAACGAACAGAACAAATCGATAGTTAGAGAACCTCTGTACCTACAAACCAAATTTGAAGCGATTTCATTACTTCTACAGAAAGTTATGGTGGGTTTGAACCGGGTGGGGTATCGAACATTGCAATACTGGCACAGAGCAAGTGCAAGACTCCAAATGTATTTTACCATAGAGTATGAAGTGGTATGAAGTGTTGAAAATAATAAGTCAATAGCCTTAACTACGGTGGCCCAGTAGGTCGCAGCTGTCATGACGTGCACATACGCAATTTGCGGACTTGCACATACGCAATTTGCGGAAGTGCAATTGTTTCCACGTGATTGCCACGTGTTCGCCACGTGGCGAACACGTTGATTCAAACACAAGTGAATTTTATAGTATTATATATATATATGCGAAATGACATTTTCGTGGAAACTGTCCCATATAATTATAAAGTCTTGTATAAACTTGACATTTGTGTTGAGAGAACCTGACCAAAATCAGCTACTATCAACAATCCAATGTTGTAGTACACCTGTAGCTGCAAGTATGTGACTTTCGAGGTTCAAAGAATCAAGGATGCACTGTTATGTAGGATAGTTCCTCAAATAGAGGCTTTTGCTACCTACTCCACAAGATTTGAAATGATCGGTATGGAGATTGATCATTTTGTGATAGCGGAATTCAGGATTCTGAGTACACATAGTGTTAGGGATACCTCATAACAGAAATAACATAATAACCTGGCGCATTAACAGGCAACACACAAACGTGCACTTATCCCTTTATGGTAGTGCTAATTTTTGCCCTTTGCAGGTAACCTTTCACATGAGCGTATAGAGGTTAGTGTTCTAATAGATGCACTGGTACACAAATCATACATAATAAAAATATCCATTTAATAGTTACAAAGCATTTTGAACACTCCAAGTTGAAACTTACAAACTGCTGAGCCATCGCTGGTTTGAATACGGAGGGACACTGTTCGGCCAAGCATTCCCTGAAGTACTTTTACTTTCAACGTTACAAAGCCTTGATGCTTTGAGACACTGTAGCTTCCTTGCTGAAAGCCAATCGTCACACCTATAGTGTGTAGAAGAGAGAGTAGCAATGAGAGGTAAGGTCATCATTTATCAACATACTGTTATCGTCAATGATGGTGACTTGGGTGGTTGAAGGAGCAATGGATACCCTGCTGGTAGGAGATGTCAGGGACAGTTGTACTGAAAAGTCCTTATCATCTTGAGCAAGCTCATTCACTGTTATGGGAATATCCACAGTGAGCTCAGTAACAGATGAATTCATGGAAGGAAGGATGTAATCGACAGAGGAGTAGTCTCGAGGGGCTAAAATGGAAAAAGTTTAATTAAATACAGATCATTTATAACTCACCAATCGCAGAACCGTTGCTGGTTTGAATACGGAGGGACACTGTTCGGCCAAGCATTCCCTGAAGTACTTTTACTTTCAACGTTACAAAGCCTTGATGCTTTGAGACACTGTAGCTTCCTTGCTGAAAGCCAATCGTGACATCTATAGTGTGTAGAAGAGAGAGTAGCAATGAGAGGTAAGGTCATCATTTATCAACATACTGTTATCGTCAATGATGGTGACTTGGGTGGTTGAAGGAGCAATGGATACCCTGCTGGTAGGAGATGTCAGGGACAGCTGTACTGAAAATGTCTTATCATCTTGAGCAAGCTCATTCACTGTTATGGGAATAGCCACAGTGAGCTCAGTAACAGATGAATTCATGGAAGGAAGGATGTAATCGATAGAGGAGTAGTCTCGAGGGGCTACAATGGAGAAATGTATAATTAAATTGGACTATGACCAGCAAAATTACCTCCTGTGTCTTAAAATCTATCACAATAAAGATTTGACATTGAACAAAAACAGTATATCTTCGTAACGGTACAACTTTTCCATTTCAAATTTCGTACACTTGTTCTCACATCATCTCTCTATGTAGAAATCGATTTTGGTGCTCTAAGTATTTTCCATGCTATGAGTGCAAAGTTTACTAACCCAACTAGTAAGAATTTCCCATTTCTCCATGTACGAGTGTTGAAAACGTGTCAAACTTGGGATGTACATAGAGGAGTCCTATTGATTTGTTCTGTTTGTTAATTTTTATTCATCAATTACGGAGATACAGTTGAACAAAATGCGTTGCATGTTTACCCGCTTGATTTGCACCAATGATATAATCACCACCTCCATACGTTGAGCGGGATGCAATTTGCATTGGCACAAATCAAGCGGGAAAACATGCATGGTATAGGACTCCTCTATGTATATTCCAAATTTGACGCGTTTTTGTACATGGAGAAATGGAAAATACTTAGAGCACCAAAATCGATTTCCACATAGAGAGATGATGTGAGAACAAGGGTACAAAACTTTGAAAGGGAAACAAGATATAAAAAACATTCTCTGAGTCTCTGCGAAAGTTAGTGGTATATAGGATTTGAAGGCAATGGTGGTGTAAAAAGGAAGGGAACAAGGGATCAACGATGGTACAAATAGTCTTCTAGAGAGAATGTTTTTATATCTTGTTTCATTCTTTTTTTTAAAATTAGTGTCAGGCTCTACTACCTGACCATACATGGTAGTAGGGCCTGCCCGACTGACTACTCTGTAGTATACTCCAGAAGCCGTACATATGTTTATTGCCTAGCAACACAATGTTTACAGTTATGTTACATTTGCAGCTGTTCTAGATCGCCAAGCTTTATGTTCTAACTCACAGCTCGGTTCGATTCAACATTTGCATGCTAGTGTAACAAGCAGATGCCTGCTTTTGTTCAGGATCCGCAGAGATAATGATTGTACCAAACTCAAAAGGAGTATCACTGTTGGCATTCCTGTCGTTGTTTAGCTCACCTCTTTAATCAATTAAGGCAGACAATAGCTAGTTACACATAAGCTGATGGACATGGCTTGCGATTAGAACAGTAACCAGAATGTACTATCACAATTCTAATTATACATGAAACATTGCCATGGGAACGCTTTTAATATAGCTAACTCTCGATATACAATTACATATATTGGTTACATGTTTTATTTATATATCTGATGCCTGAAGATGTTCTTTCAGGACATTCTACAGCCGTTGGTATAATTGGCGCTCGTTAAAACTGTTCCTAACTCGAGTTATACTCACCCAGGAAGACAACTATGGAGAAAAATCGGTCTGGGAACGAGACAGTACAAGCTTTTTTGTTCTCTTAAAGTAAATGGTCTGGTGACTCAAACAAAACATGAAAATGATTGTCTTTGCTTCTGGTTCGATAGCAACAAAGAGCTACACTATCCGTTTCCCGGTACGCGAGTTATGCAGTTTTTTTTAATGACATTCATGATATAGCACAATCCTATATGAGAGTCACTGCCGTAACTCTCAATATTGTACCATTACGAAAGGCATACTGCTTTGTTCAGCGTAGAATTCAGAAGGGTGATTTTGCTGAACACTGTCCCAAATATAACTCACCAATCGCAGAGCCATCACTGGTTTGAATACGGAGGGACACTGTTCGGCCAAGTATTCCCTGAAGTACTTTTACTTTCAATGTTACAAAGCCTTGATGCTTTGAGACAGTGTAGCTTCCTTGCTGAAAGCCAATCGTCACACCTATAGTGTGTAGAAGAGAGAGTAGCAATGAGAGGTAAGGTAATCACTTATCAACATACTGTTATCGTCAATGATGGTGACTTGGGTGGTTGAAGGAGCAATGGATACCCTGCTGGTAGGAGATGTCAGGGACAGCTGTACTGAAAAGTCCTTATCATCTTGAGCAAGCTCATTCACTGTTATGGGAATGTCCACAGTGAGCTCAGTAACAGATGAATTCATGGAAGGAAGGATGTAATTGACAAAGGAGTAGTCTTGAGGGGCTAAAATGGGGAAAGTTTAATTAAATACAGATAATTCATAACTCACCAATTGCAGAGCCATCACTGGTTTGTATACGGAGGGACAATGTTCGGCCAAGTATTCCCTGAAGTACTTTTACTGTCAATGTTACATTGCCTTGATGCTTTGAGACACTGTAGCTTCCTTGCTGAAAGCCAATCGTCACATCTACAAGTGATGCCAATGAAGGCATGGGTAGTGTATAAAGGTATGACATGAGTATATAGGTATGACATAAGTATAAAGGTATGACATAATAAGTATAAAGGTATGACATAAGTATAAAGGTATGACATAATAAGGTATGACATAATAAGTATAAAGGTATGACATAAGTATAAAGGTATGACATAATAAGTATAAAGGTATGACATAAGTATAAAGGTATGACGTAATAAGTATAAAGGTATGACATAATAAGTATAAAGGTATGACATAAGTATAAAGGTATGACATAATAAGTATAAAGGTATGACATAATAAGTATAAAGGTATGACATAATAAGTATAAAGGTATGACATAAGTATAAAGGTATGACATAATAAGTATAAAGGTATGACATAATAAGTATAAAGGTATGACATAAGTATAAAGGTATGACATAATAAGTATAAAGGTATGACATAATAAGCATCAAGGTATGACACAATGATATAAGTATTGGTATCTGACATACTGTGGCCATTGATGATGGTGATGTTTGTGGTTGCTGGGGCAACGACAACAAGGTCAGAAGTCTGAGGAGATACGAGGGACAACTGTGCTGAAAATGTCTTGTCATCTTTAGCGAGGCCATCGTCCAATATGGGGACATTCACAGTGGTGCTGTTTGTAAATTCATCAAAGGTCAGGTTCTGCACCGTTTTATCGTAGTCGTTGAAGCCTAAGAGGAGAGCAGAAATGTAATGGTCCTGTTACATTATGTAACAGTGCACCTAGCAGTAATGTAACGGTCCTGTTATGTTATGTAACAGTGCACCTAGCAGTAATGTAACAGTCCTGTTACGTTATGTAACAGTGCACCTAGCAGTAATGTAACGGTCCTGTTATGTTATGTAACAGTGCACCTAGCAGTAATGTAACAGTCCTGTTACGTTATTTAACAGTGCACGTACCAACAGCTGAGCCATCAGCGGTGCTGAAGAGTACTGTCACTGATCTCCTCAGCTTCCCTTGAAGCACTCGCACCTGCACATGGACATAACCTTGGCCCTCCATCACAGAGTAGCTGGTCTGATCAAAACCAATGGTGACACCTGAATTGGGAGGGAGGGGAGTGAGAGTTGGCATCTACTTGTGATGGAGGAGATTGGAGAGGTGGGACTTGTGATGGAGGGGAGTGGAGAGGTGGGACTTGTGATGGAGGGGAGTGGAGAGGTGGGACTTGTGATAGAGTGGAGAGGTGGGACTTGTGATGGAGGGGAGTGGAGAGGTGGGACTTGTGATAGAGTGGAGAGGTGGGACTTGTGATGGAGGGGAGTGGAGAGGTGGGACTTGTGATAGAGTGGAGTGGAGAGGTGGGACTTGTGATGGAGGGGAGTGGAGAGGTGGGACTTGTGATAGAGTGGAGTGGAGAGGTGGGACTTGTGATGGAGGGGAGTGGAGAGGTGGGACTTGTGATGGAGGGGAGTGGAGAGGTGGGACTTGTGATGGAGGGGAGTAGAGAGGTGGGACTTGTGATGGAGGGGAGTGGAGAGGTGGGACTTGTGATAGAGTGGAGTGGAGAGGTGGGACTTGTGATGGAGGGGAGTGGAGAGGTGGGACTTGTGATAGAGTGGAGTGGAGAGGTGGGACTTGTGATGGAGGGGAGTGGAGAGGTGGGACTTGTGATGGAGGGGAGTGGAGAGGTGGGACTTGTGATGGAGGGGAGTGGAGAGGTGGGACTTGTGATGGAGGGGAGTGGAGAGGTGGGACTTGTGATGGAGGGGAGTGGAGAGGTGGGACTTGTGATGGAGGGGAGTGGAGAGGTGGGACTTGTGATGGAGGGGAGTGGAGAGGTGGAACACATTATGCTACACGAAATATATATTGTGCTACTGCAGAACTCCGGCAAAGGATAGAAATACCACACACCACACACAAACACATACACACAACACACATACACGCACGCACATACACGCATGCACATACACACATAGTTACCGTTGATATCATTGATAATTGTTGCAGTGGCCAAAGATGGACTTATGGTCACAAACTGTTTGTAGCCATCAGCAGACTGGAGGTGCAGGTTTGCCCCGAAGGTTTGGTCATCTTCATAGTAACCATTGTTTATGATCCCCACGGTAACAAGAAAATCTGTACTGGTGTCATTGAAGATCAACAGCTGAGATGTCTGATTGTAATCTTGACCAGCTGCAATAGAGGGTACACCATGATTATTATAAGTGTGCGTTAAATGGAATGTGTATTTGTGAATAAATAGGCACATGCTCCATGGGGCGAAGTACCACCCTTTACCCACAGAAAGTCACAATAATATTTGATTGCAATTTTTCCATAAGACACTCCTGTTTACCTTGCAGTGTTGAAGCATGTACAATAACTCATAAATAAATATTTTTCATTGAGAGTATACATGCATGATTTTAATAATGAAAATGCAGATTACCAATAGGTTACACATTTACGTAACGTGGACAATTATGTCAATCATAACGTTATACAAATTGATGCCTATTGATGGCTGTGCTAGTACTTAGATTTTGTATTTGATGCCTAAAAATCCAGGCTAGGAAATGCAAATACAGCATTCTTTGGTGTAAAGCAACGAAGGCAAATGATGGTTATAATTAAAAGTATCCTACAAGACGTTTCCAATGCTCATGTTTGGGATACGCTATAGGTCACGAGAAATTTTCTTGTGTTTATATAAATACACCACCATTTTGAATACAAATTAAGCAGGATTGCCACTAAGACTGACGAGATCATAAGACTGCCTTAACCCCCTGATCCATCACTACATCATCATTACATCATCACTACATCGTCACCACATCGTCACTACATCATCACTACATCATTACTCCACCATCATTACATCATCACTCCACCATCATTACATCATCACTCCACCATCATTACATCATCACTCCACCATCATTACATCATCACACCACCATCAATACGTCATCACTCCACTATCATTACATACATCATTACATCATCACTCCACCATCATTACATCATCACTAACCATCATTACATCATCACTCCACCATCAATACGTCATCACTCCACTATCATTACATACATCATTACATCATCACTCCACCATCATTACATCATCACTCCACCATCAATACGTCATCACTCCACTATCATTACATACATCATTACATCATCACTCCACCATCATTACATCATCACTACCCCACCCCCTTTACCTCGTGCAGTTCCATCCTGAGTGGAGAACATCACTCCAACATTGATCTCCTGTATCCCCACATCTCCCAGTATGGACACATTGAAGGTGACATAAGATTGTGACACATTCACAGCATATACAGTTTCATAAAATCCAATGTTGAGAGCTGCAAGGATGGAAAGGTGTTACCCACCTGCCCCTCCCTCTCCCCTCCTCCCCCTCCCTTACTGGTGTTGTCCAAGATGGTCACCGTGGTGGTGTTGGGAGAGACCACCACTGATGGCTGGTCATTAGCCAAGGAGAGGAAATACTGGAATGTCTGGTTTCCCTCAAAGTACATATCGGGCAAAGCTGTCTCAGTGAAGCAGATAGTTCTGTTGTCATTGTTAAATGGCCCAATGATGGTGGAGGTAACTGAGACATCAGAGGTATCTACACAGTAGGGGGAAGATTGGTGTAAGGCAGCCTCTATTTAGAGTAAGGTAACCTTTATTTAAAGTAAGGTGCCTCTATTTAGAGTAAGGTAGCCTCTATTTAGAGTAAGGTAGCCTTTATTTAGAGTAAGGTAGTCTTTATTTAGAGTAAGGTAGCCTCTATTTAGAGTAAGGTAGCCTTTATTTAGAGTAAGGTAGCCTCTATTTAGAGTAAGGTAGCCTTTATTTAGAGTAAGGTAGCCTCTATTTAGAGTAAGGTAGCCTCTATTTAGAGTAAGGTAACCTTTATTTAGGTAAGGTAGCCTCTATTTAGAGTAAGGTAACCTTTATTTTGGTAAGGTAGCCTTTATTTAGAGTAAAGTAACCTCTATTTAGGTAAGGTAGCCTCTATTTAGAGTAAGGTAACCTTTATTTAGAGTAAGGTGCCTCTATTTAGAGTAAGGTGCCTTTATTTAGAGTAAGGTAGCCTTTATTTAGAGTAAGGTGCCTCTATTTAGAGTAAGGTGCCTCTATTTAGAGTAAGGTAATTTCTCCAGCAGCCCAAAATTTTAGTGATTATCAATAAGGACTTTAACAATGTCACCTCACTGTGTTCCAGCACTACATGTAATTATACCGGGTGCCCGCAAATGAACGCAACACTTTTAAATCACTATAACTCAGGATGATGAACGTATGTTACAGTTATATCAAAACCCTTGATTATCAAAATATTTAAAACCCTCGATCAACAAAATTATTCAAGATTAAGGTTAAGGATAATTGATTTTAATAACCATCAATAAGTAACGGAAGATCTGTCTATGCAGTGGAACAGCATTCATTTCAAATTACTGAGTTCAGTAGTGAGTTGTTATCATTTTTGCTTATAAGTTATTAATGTTGAAGCTGCCAAGATGTAACTAATTTTAATCACCACCACTAATTATTCAATTATTAAATGAAATAGGAAACACCATTTTATTTGGTATTGAATTATGTAGTGGTGAGTTATTAAAACTCAAAGTTCATTAAAATTGGTAAAACGCCAACACTGTTTCAATGTTTATAAATCTCGCACTTAATAATGTACATTATTGTGCTACATTAATTAATTGCAATTCTATTAAAGATAATCTTATTTTAATAATGTGGTTCATATTTGCCTACCTTAGTCACTGTATATTCATAAATACATTTAGAGTGATAATCCATTATACTCATTTAAAAGCGATGCGTTCTTTCATAGACACCCAACCTGTGAGGTACCATACCATATAAAACATTATACATTACTGGACCATGTGACAACTACATAGCTTCAATTTCAGCATGTGTGTTAGTTCGGTGCCTATTGATTTGTTCAGAAATATGTAAGTCACGGAGATAGCTAAAATCAACAAACCAATACCACTGTGTGTACATCCCAAATTTCAATCTGAGGCTAATCTTTCTGTAGGAGGGGTGCATTGTTGACATGGAGCATAAGACATGGAGCATAAGACATTACAACCAGAGGGAGGATGTGAAGGGGAAACCCCTTATAACCAATCTAGTGGATCAAACAACATGGACAATGTTCCAATTACACACCCACTGGCAGGTTAAGGATGGACTCAAATTTGGTGCCTGGTGTTAAGTATGCAGACTATGTTAAATGTACAGCAATATTGCATGCTACTACCACGTGTGAAGATTTCATAATGGTCACTCATAAAAGCACACACATGCCACACACACACACACACACACACACACACACACACACACACACCTGCAGTAAGAGGGATGAAGTCCACATAGAGGCTGAAGGTTAACTGCATCGGTACATCTGGAGTAGGTTGGGTGACTTCAACACACCCAGTCAAGTCCTCTCCCTCAGTCACAGTTACTGCATCGTTAACAAACCCCACAATGGCCACTGTACATGGAGAGATGGGCATCATAAACAGATTATGCAATACGTCACATCAACCAACCATTGTTATCCAATATAATGATCGTTGTAGTGGGGTGCTGTGGTGCGTTATACACAGGAGTGTTTGGTACACGAGCAGACACTAGTATGACTTGCAGCATCCCCTTCACTGCATCATTGTTATTGATATTTATACCAATATTCAAGGACTGCTCATCTGGTTTCATGGGGAAGGTTTGTACAGGACCAATGGGTCCTATATCGTAGTCCACACCATACACGGCCTGACTGCTCACTGCACTAGCCTCTGCAGTAAGCGTGATCATGAAGGTCTGTTTGGACACACCATCCTTGACCAGCCTTATTGTGTCAGGGTAGAAGGGTTTTACACCTTTAGTAAAGGTGTACGAAGGAAACTCGAAGCCTATTGAGATAGCTGCAGGGGAGGAAGCAAAAGGGAACAGTATAGAATACCATACTTGGTGTGGTTTTGTAAGTGTGGTACATTTAAACATATTATTATACCAATACAATTAAGTATGGGAGGTAAACTGATATGGATATGCTGTATCCCTTATATGGGAGGCAGATATGCTGTATCCCTTATATGGGAGGCAGATAAAGGGAGGCAGATATGTTGTATCCCTTATATGGGAGGCAGATATGCTGTATCCCTTATATGGGAGGCAGATATGCTGTATCCCTTATACGGGAGGCAGATATGCTGTATCCTATATATGGGAGGCAGATATGCTGTATCCCTTATATGGGAGGCAGATATGTTGTACCCTTATATGGGAGGCAGATATGTTGTATCCCTTATATGGGAGGCAGATATGCTGTATCCCTTATATGGGAGGCAGATATGCTGTATCCCTTATATGGGAGGCAGATATGCTGTATCCCTTATACGGGAGGCAGATATGCTGTATCCTATATATGGGAGGCAGATATGCTGTATCCCTTATATGGGAGGCAGATATGTTGTACCCTTATATGGGAGGCAGATATGTTGTATCCCTTATATGGGAGGCAGATATGCTGTATCCCTTATATGGGAGGCAGATATGCTGTATCCCTTATATGGGAGGCAGATATGTTGTATCCCTTATATGGGAGGCAGATATGCTGTATCCCTTATATGGGAGGCAGATATGCTGTATCCCTTATATGGGAGGCAGATATGTTGTATCCCTTATATGGGAGGCAGATATGTTGTATCCCTTATATGGGAGGCAGATATGCTGTATCCCTTATATGGGAGGCAGATATGCTGTATCCCTTATATGTGAGGCAGATATGTTGTATCCCTTATATGGGAGGCAGATATGCTGTATCCCTTATATGGGAGGCAGATATGCTGTATCCCTTATATGGGAGGCAGATATGCTGTATCCCTTATATGGGAGGCAGATATGTTGTATCCCTTATATGGGAGGCAGATATGCTGTATCCCTTATATGGGAGGCAGATATGCTGTATCCCTTATATGGGAGGCAGATATGTTGTATCCCTTATATGGGAGGCAGATATGCTGTATCCCTTATATGGGAGGCAGATATGTTGTATCCCTTATATGGGAGGCAGATATGCTGTATCCCTTATATGGGAGGCAGATATGTTGTATCCCTTATATGGGAGGCAGATATGCTGTATCCCTTATATGGGAGGCAGATATGCTGTATCCCTTATATGGGAGGCAGATATGTTGTATCCCTTATATGGGAGGCAGATATGCTGTATCCCTTATATGGGAGGCAGATATGCTGTATCCCTTATATGGGAGGCAGATATGCTGTATCCCTTATATGGGAGGCAGATATGTTGTATCCCTTATATGGGAGGCAGATATGCTGTATCCCTTATATGGGAGGCAGATATGCTGTATCCCTTATATGGGAGGCAGATATGTTGTATCCCTTATATGGGAGGCAGATATGCTGTATCCCTTATATGGGAGGCAGATATGTTGTATCCCTTATATGGGAGGCAGATATGCTGTATCCCTTATATGGGAGGCAGATATCAGCTCTTAAAAGGTATCCATCCACTCACAGGTCATAGGAGTCCTATTTTCAGATTAGTATAGCACTCCCCTCCAATGGGACATGGTTAAAACCTTTGCACAATTCTCAAAAAATGTCAACCTAAATATATCTAAGTAATGAAAACATTATAAATCTTCAGCTACAGGGGAACTAATTTGGACACTCCTTCCAGAAGTGATAGCTTAACTGGATGGGAGGGGCCTACCCATCTCACACCCTCCCTTATCCATTACTTATATACCCTTCATTCCCCCCCCCCCCCTGCCTTATGTGGATTTTGATGGACCTCATATGCTTGGCCTAGTAACTTTTAAATGTTACCATGACTACAGCACACATCACATGACCACATCACCATGACTTACTGTCAGCATCAACAATCCTGATAACCACAGAAGGGTGGCCAATGATGACACTCCCAGATGTAATCAGAGAAGTATCAAAGACCTTCACTATACAAATGAACTGCTGTTCTGCATCATTGATTTGGTCCTCCACTATTCTAATTATGGGGCTGAGTACATTATCATTTTGTGTTGTACTGAAGGTGAGATTTTGAGGTGTGTAGTCAAACTCCTGAAGACCATTTGGGTTGTCTAAAGGAGCATCAACACAGTCACTAGCACAAGTGTGTTCTATATAAAGACCACCACTTACACTGGGCAGGATTAGGTAGGCCATCATATGTAATGCCAGTTGGCAGTGTGATGTTCAGAAGCTTAAACTGGTCTAGTCTCATTGGTATCACCTGCACTGGGAGTGGCCTGGCGATACGTTTATCTTTTGCCAGCTTAATGGGAGGATATTGGCCTTCCCCTTCTGTCACACTGTAGTCTGATTCTCGGAATCCAATGGTGAGAACTGGAGCGGTATGTATGTAACTTCACACGATGCATCACGTGACCACGCCTACTCACCGTCTGCATCCAATATCGTAATATTGAAAGGAATAACGAACTCGTTAGAATTCGCAACTGTAGCATTGACAGGGACCAGGAGTGGAGGCTCTAAAGCTACGTTGTCCAAAAGAACGTTCAGCCCAAACTGTACTCTGGAGGCCTTATTGCTGTTTGTAACACCGCTAGCAAAGGCTTTGATGTACCGAGAATCTGCGGTGAGGAGGATATCAAGTGACGTGCACGTACCAAAGGGGAAACCTACTCTCCGGCACAGAGAAAGAAACGGGTTGACTTCCAGTTAGCGATCCGTTCACGTATCCGAAGTACACGTTGAGCTGTGACCCTTCTTTGTGTAATATGTTGGTGAGCGGGGTGTTAGAGACCGTATCGTTGAAGAACCCGTACACTGTCATGGACACAGCGGACTGAAGCACAGCGAACACGGCTGTAGGAGCCAACACTTACCGATACAAGCCTTGCATGTTGCAGTGCCAGTTTTGTACGACTGCCCGCCTCTGTTCACACAACACTGCCCCGCAGCGTTGCTTCCCGATATGATGAAACTTGTGGAGGTACACCCGGTGGTAGAAGTGTAGCACGTCACCTGTGCAGCGGCGACTGCGGAAAAAATTAAAAAAATTAAAAAACATATACGTAAAAGTAGCATATGCGTCGTGAAAATGCAGACGTACGTCGGACACCAATCGCAGCGATAAGTGCAAAGCACACGACCTCCGCTGCTCGTTGGCGCAACATCGTGAGCGAACTCAGCTATAGCAGATTGCGTGGCTGCCCTACGATGAAATCAACGGTCAATAATAAATGTATAAGTTTTATATACAGGCGCTTCTTACAATGACCACGTGCTAATGTAACGTATAATATTAATAATAACAATAATCCACACATGTTGAGGGAGGAGGCCCATTGCGCCTGGTCACACTCATACAGTAGAAACGTTGAATTGTGATGGTTCGGACAAAGGTGCAGTGTGCATGTGTGTGTGTGGAGGGGGGAGGGGTGCGTGAGCAGTTGTGTTCGCGCCTTTCGTAAGGTCATCTGAAGCCGTAGAGGTGCACGTCTGTGTCTTTGTGCCGCCGCCACCGCAAGGGGAATGTTGTGGTGCGTGCCTCAAGAGAACAAGGGATGCATCCTCTGGCCGGCCGTGTAACAGGCCGATCATCATATGCACTACTAATGCATGCGCACGTGCTGCCATGAGCCAGGGGTGACCAAGGTGCTAAACCATAATGAAACCACATACAGGCTTAACACCACACCAGCACCAACACACACATTTACTCTTCTTCTCTATATATAGCATGATGGATTGCTAATGTTCACATTTGTAACATAGCGTATGTAAGATGTTTACTGAGTACGTGTATGTGGGGTAGGTACTCTACAAATGTGGCAAACACGCCACATTCCATCTGCTCTATCTGATAATCTGGAACCTCACCATCTGGGGTGCATGTTTGTGGCCAGGGTAGATCTAAACTGATACCACCTAACGCCACTGGCTGGTTTTATTTAGCAGGCGTGGGTGCAAAGCGTATTCACATGTGCGCGTGGCGAGCACGTCAAACTTTTTTAAAGCATCGTTTCTGACGGTGCGTTTAGATTTTACGTGGCATGTTTACTGGACATTAAATTTAGCACTTTTGCAAAAGGAAATTCTTTAGTATTACCACTCCTGCTGCAGAAAACAGTTTTTTTTTTGTTAAATTCTTTTTCTATTTATACTTGGTTTCCAAGCAACCACACAGGTATGGCCACAAAACTGTCGCTTACAATAATTGAGGTTGATGATGGAGTGTTGACCAAGGAGATAGAACAGGTTGTAGACAGGGGAGGGGCACACAATGTACCTGTGGGAGTCATTGGTAGTGCCAAGTGTGATGTGTGTGAGGTGTGAACCTGTTGACCAGACGTGATGATCTGGCCTGAGGGTGGGTGGGTGCAACAACAGGTTGTGTGTTGAAGTGGTGAGGTCCAACATGGCATGTACACCTGATGGCCACCACATATGCCCTTTTAAAGAAGAAAGACACAGAAACCTTTGATACAAGACTGCCACATCTGTTGGAGGTAATTGGAGAGGCCATACACCCATGTGATAGGCTCCCTCCCCATACCAATAAACACTTGCCTGTACCCATGGCAGACTTGTAGTCTCTATCACACCTCATAACACCTCCCCTCCCCTCACAGATGCTTAGCATGACTTTAGGGGCTTCTTGCATTGAACTAGCTGTGCTTGAACCATGATTTTGAACAGCTCAACACACCATAGCCCTTACCTCTCAACACACCATAGCCCTTACCTCTCAACACACCATAGCCCTTACCTCTCAACACACCATAGCCCTCATCTCTCAACACACCATAGCCCTTACCTCTCAACACACCATAGCCCTTACCTCTCAACACACCATAGCTCTTACCTCTCAACACACCATAGCCCTTACCTCTCAACACACCATAGCCCTTACCTCACAATACACCATAGCCCTTACCTCACAATACACCATAGCCCTTACCTCTCAACACACCATAGCCCTTACCTCACAATACACCATAGCCCTTACCTCACAATACACCATAGCCCTTACCTCACAATACACCATAGCCCTTACCTCACAATACACCATAGCCCTTACCTCTCAACACACCATAGCCCTTACCTCTCAACACACCATAGCCCTTATCTCCATAGCTCTTACTAACATAGCTACTCTCTCCACAACACTTCTACTCTCTCTCACACAAATTGAATTAAGGACATTTTAGCAAGCTGCAGTCCACCAACACTTGCATACTCTCTCACAGTGCTTTAATTGGGAACAATTACCATCCAATTGATGCTCCCTCAGTGTTGTGCCCAAGGAATGCTGTTGTGAACAAAGTGAAATGGCTTATTCAGGCAACGGTGGACATCAAAAGCTTGACACACAGTACACAGATCAGATCACAGAGAATAGTTTGCATTTTTTTAACCCTTTGGTTAGTGTGCATAATACTTTGGCAGCAGTGAGCTCACTTTTTCCCGTAGCATTTTTAAATTGCCACATTTCCTCTCACACCTTAATAGTTCTCTGTAGCACTTGCTTTAATCCTTTTGGACGGTGTCTTTAACCCTTTCATGGTATGTTAAGCTTTGATGGGAATACTAATTTAGAAAGCCAGCCCCCCTTTGCCTCCCTTTGGCCCCCTCTGGCCCCTCTGGCCCCCTTTGGGACAGCTTAGTGGGATCAAACACACACACTACATTCTACGCCCACCCTAGATAAATGCTGTGTTTACATTTAGCTGCTTAACCTGCAAAATGGAGATCTGTAAGCTTCTTCTGACATAACAGGATATGACCAATCAGAACATTGGTTATGGAATAATAGAAAAGCAAGGAGCTAAAAGGAAAACGTGTGGGTGGAGTCTTTAGGGGCAAGAGGGTGGAGTCTTTAGGGGCAAGAGGGTGGAGTCTAGGAGCAAGAGGGTGGAGTCTTTAGGGCAAGGGGGTGGAGTCTTTAGGGGCAAGAGGGTGGAGTCTTGAGGGGCAAGAGGGCGGAGTCTAGGAGCAAGAGGGTGGAGTCTTTAGGGGCAAGAGGGTGGAGTCTTTAGGGGCAAGAGGGTGGAGTCTTTAGGGGCAAGAGGGTGGAGTCTTTAGGGGCAAGAGGGTGGAGTCTTTAGGGGCAAGAGGGTGGAGTCTTTAGGGGCAAGAGGGTGGAGTCTTTAGGGGCAAGTGGGTGGAGTCTAGGAGCAAGAGGGTGGAGTCTTTAGGGGCAAGTGGATGGAGTCTTTAGGGGCAAGAGGGTGGAGTCTTTAGGGGCAAGAGGGTGGACTCTTTTGGGGCAAGAGGGTGGAGTCTTTAGGGGCAAGGGGTGGAGTCTTTAAGGGCAAGGGGGTGGAGTCTATAGGGGCAAGGGGTGGAGTCTATAGGGGCAAGGGGTGGAGTCTATAGGGGCAAGGGGTGGAGTCTATAGGGGCGAGTGGGGGAGTCTTTAGGGGCAAGAGGGTGGAGCTTTTAAGGGCAAGAGGGTGGAGTCTTGAGGGGCAAGAGGGTGGAGTCTTTAGTGGCAAGGGGGTGGAGTCTTTAGGGGCAAGGGGTGGAGTCTTTAAGGGCAAGGGGGTGGAGTTTTTAGAGGCAAGGGGTGGAGTCTATAGGGGCAAGGGGTGGAGTCTATAGGGGCAAGGGGTGGAGTCTATAGGGGCAAGGGGTGGAGTCTATAGGGGCGAGTGGGTGGAGTCTTTAGAGGCAAGAGGGTGGAGTCTTTAGGGGCAAGAGGGTGGAACCTTTAAGGGCAAGAGGGTGGAGTCTTTAGGGGCAAGAGGGTGGAGTCTTTAGCGGCAAGGGGGTGGAGTCTTTAGGGGCAAGGGGTGGAGTCTTTAAGGGCAAGAGGGTGGAGTCTTTAGGGGCAAGAGGGTGGAGTCTTTAGGGGAAAGAGGGTGGAGTCTTTAGGGGCAAGAGGGTGGAGTCTTTAGGGGCAAGAGGGTGGAGTTTTTGGCTGGAGTTTTTAGGGGAAAGAGGTGGTGTCTTTAGGGGAAAGAGGGTGTGGTCTTTAGGGGCAAGAGGGTGGAGTCTTTAGGGGCAAGGGGTGAAGTCTTTAGGGACAAGAGGGTGTGGTCTAGGATGGATGGAGGGAGGGAAGAAGGAGGTGCAGTGTGCATGGGAAGGGGAGGGATGGGAAGAGAGAGAGTCGAAAAGAGGGCCAATCAAAAGGCCCTTAGCTATTGTCTAGAGAAAAAGTTCACTCAGCCTTTTTACGAATAGGGATGTGGAATAGGGATCAGGTAAAGGTGAGTTATGACATAACATTACATTTATAAATATTGTATCTCCAATCCTTTTTACACCACTAATCTATCGCCTTCAAATCCTATATGCCACTACATGTATAACATTAACTATCTCTAGAATGTTTATAGGCCTACTGCACAAGCAAGTCAACCCATACATACAATGACAAGGACAATACAAAGGACATATTTCTGTACATGTATGACAAAATCCAACCGTTGTTATTGTTGCCTAGCAACACAATAGTTTTTATTGTGCCTCTTGTACACTTGTCATATGTACTATTATCACCATGAATGCAAAGAATGAATACCCGCTGCCCCTGATCACATGGTACACACGTGATCCTGTCCTAAACATCCCACACAGTCCTCTAACACTGAATAAAGTCTTGGTATCTTGAAGGCTCCTGGGTCACTCTACTGGCCACATCTCATCACTGGGCCGGTCACTGCTACATTGTATCTGAGGCCCAGGGGAAACATGAATTGCTTCCAGTTAGCTGTTGGCAGCTGCCACTTCACTAGTCTCGGCTAGCCCCGGCTAGCCCCATAAATGGAGCTACCTATATTTTGGGATAGGCTTTTCCTCCTGTTTTTTCCTCAGTCTGTTGTGGTGCCATCCCCTTCTCTAAATTCCTCTCCTTAGAACTTTCCTCCATTGTTTCCTCGTGACCAAACTGGTTGATGACAGGAAGGTTTTAGGAACCTGCGGTTTCTCCTCAAAATTTCACCATCAACATCCACAATGTAAGACCAATCTGAGAGATGATCCAGGCACCTCCCACTAGACCACTGTGTCTTCTTTGCTCACACATCTTGCACTAATACATGTACTGGTACCCCCACTGTAATGGAGGCATCTCTCTTCTTCACCTAGCACAGCCCTGAGATTGAATCACTTGCTGCCTAGCTATTTTCTTCCCCCACATGTCATCTTGAATGCATGGCTTTAACATCCGGTCGCTTGCTACAATAGCTCCACCATGTCCTTCTGGAGAACAACCTCTGACTAGGAGTGGATCCCATGTCAATAGTTGGGGTGTTCCGCCATTCCAACAATGCCATGTACGGGTCTGCACTCCTCTTAAACAAACGTTTGGCTATTTTCACTGCACTCTCGGCCCTCCCATTTGATTGGCTGTTGTAAGGCGATGACATGGTGTGCGAGATGAGGATTAAGAACCACCATCTGTGTGTACTGCTTGCAGATCTCAAATAAGTCTGTGGGATAATCTACATGTACTATGACTAAATAGTCCAGACTCCTTCCCTTTCCAACAAAACAGGTCCATGCCCACTTTCTCCCATGGCTTATTTTATTATACTATGGGACAATTGAGGCTCTTTAGGCTGAGCTGGTGAATCCTTCTCACACATAGCACAGTTCACAGTAATCCTCCTGATATGTGCCTTTCACGATGCCCTTGCTCTTACATTTGGATGGGACCCCATCCTAGCTCACACTGCATCCGTGGGAAATCTTTCACTGTAAAACATGCACTCTCATGTCCTTTTGGAGGTTATCTGACTAGGCCTATGCCACAATGAGATTCGGAACCTCACAGCAAATTTACTATCTGAAGTGTGTTACAATGTAACTATCGAACCAACCCTTCAACCAGTTACTAGAGAAACATTCAAACTTGCCTTCGACATCACTGACATTGGAGCAAGATCAGACATTGCAGCTGATGGTTTCTGGGGTGGCCACCTTGAAAAAACGTTTTTTTGAGTTCTCAATCCACTTGCTCCATCTATAACACCACATCCACACCTATAAGAGCGTATGAGGCAGCAACGCATCAGGGACATAGAGCATGCCTCCTTCACCCCCCATAGTACTCTCCATTACTGGTGGAATGGAGCAAATTGCAACGACTTTTTATAAACACCTGGCAGACCGGCTATCTTCCGAATGGAATTCACCTTATAGCCAAACCATTGGATGGCTGCGATGTCACCTGTCCTTTTCTCTCCTCCGCTCATCCATCCTATGCCTGAGAGGAGCTCGTTCATCAAAGGGGCGCGTACCTTGCAGTGTCACTCTCCCTGTAGAGCTAGTGCATAGTGAATCTAGGTTCACTCTGGCCTAGAAAGCATCTAGCTTTTGCTGGTGATCAATATCATTTAACTTCATTACTTAACGTGCATTGTAATGTATTTGCATTTGCTGTATATTGTTACTGTCAAGCCAGCACTAGGACCTCCCAGAAGCTTCCTAGGAGAACAATATAGTCGTACCTGGGACAACACCAAGAAGACTTGCTACTACAGTGGAAATGCCCAAGGAGGAAGTACTGGTGTTGCTAGCCCAGATGACTCTGTGATTGAAGGAACTTACACTGACTATGCTACAAGGGACATTTTCAGCCGTTATAACCAATTTCAAGGCTGTGTGGCATAAAAAACCATTGAACTATAGTTAAGAGTGTCTTACTTTTCCCCATTTCACTATCCTTCATCCTCCTCCCCATACCTCACATTTATTGCACAATTTATAGCTGTAATTATGCTGATACTATGAAATTTGCAGTAACTGCACCTGTGCGGGTTAGGTATACACGTCAATGCAAAAAAGGTTCCATGGACTACATGTATAGGTAGGGAGTTATTAAATGACCAGGATGCACGCCTTTGCATTTCTGTAACAGAAACAATACACTTTTAGAAATTGGCAGTATATGAATCATTGATCTCTCATTGAATAATAGTGTATGGAAGCTGCAATACATGCTGATCTATCCCATCCTCTTTGCATGTTGTACTGTGCACCCACAACTGTGCAGTTGCATACCCTACTGATTTCCTGGTCACTGCCAGGTATATTAACATTACTACCAGTGCACAAACCAAGCATTAGAAACTATCTCTAAGCCTTGCTTATACCCACAATATGTGACTTCAAGTGGAGATAATTAATTTGCCTTTAAAAAATAAAAATAAAAAAGACTTAGTTGTACACTGATGACAAATGTTCATCCAATCATTCGAGGGTCATTTACTAGTTTGTTCTGCATCAACTATGTTGCAACCACATTCTCTTCCATTACTGCAGTGTCATTTCCTTCTTCCAAGATATATGTTAGGATAATTATATGTTTAGGCAAAAGGATTCCCTAGGCCAGTAACAATAAATACCAAAAGTATTAAACAATGAAGTTAAAATGGAATACATCTGTAGCGTTGGCTCTCACCAGACATAGGTTCAGCCTGCTATGGATGATATCTGAAAGCACAATTTGCATGTGAAGGTGGCACAGCAAAAATTTAAATACTCAGTAAAACGAATTTGATACATTCAAGCAACAACATGCAGGCTGTGTTTGAAGTTGTTTTGCTTGTAAGATTAGCACTTTCATGTGCCAAAACTGTAGAATTGCATTAGAACATGCTAGCAACAGATACATAGAGGATACAAACACTTCCAGTATTCCACAAATAAATAAAAATTGTATCCAATCCTAACCAACATTCTCAGAGAGAATGTTTTTTTTTTCCCATTCTCACAGAGAGAGACACATGCAAGGACAACACATATGGCAAATCCTATACACCACCAACTTTCTCAGAGAATGTTATTGATTCATTCATTTTGTATGTGTGTGTGTGTGTGTGTGTGTGTGTGTGTGTGTGTGTGTGTGTGTGTGCAACGTATGATAAAATCCAGCCATTGTAATGTTACACTTGTCACCTTAATTTGTCTTTGGCTTTGCAGCTGTTCCAAAACAAAACTCGTCTCACAGCTCAGTGACATGTATAAGTGTAACTTTTCCGGCATAACAAATTGAGGATTCCAAATCTGCTCGGTAGCTGTCAGCCCACTTGTGTTCAGCGTCTATATATGATCTCTGCATGGACTGCTCTTTAGTCCTTTGGCTCTCCACTTTCCTTTCCATGAAGACAATTTGGCAAAGTGGCGAACAAACCGAGGAACAAAACTACGTAATTATAACGTAAACTAGTTTGCTTGTTGCAGCTTTGCTTGCAGTACATATCACCTGTTTGCATGTGCTATGGTCTATAGGAAAGTTGATGCATGTACAAATCATCTCCCTCTGGGGCAGAGATATAGACAAACAGGCAATAAAGATATTATAATTATAGTCAAATATAAGGGGATAGTCAATTCAATAAGGGATAGTCAATACATGTAAGGTCAATCATTATATCCATGGGTCCTGTCACTGCTCCATCAGCAAGAGGTACCACACGTTCGGCAGCACAACTGGTAGTAGATGCTCCTTTGGCACAGACCAGTTTTAAACACGTAAGGACACAGTAAGCTGTATTCATTCACAGCACATCCTGCAGGGTAGTCATGAGAGGTTAGTACATAAAATTTAACTGTACTTAACAATTATCATAACCAAACATGTATTCTGATCACAGTAACATTAAGTGTACTGCACTTTGCATTTTACCGAACACGGTGTTGTTTTATTAACTTCCTTATGTATACATATAACATCTCTCTGATCCATCTCCTCCCCAGGCTCATAGTTATATCTTACCAGCATTATAAATGACGACACTAGCTCTGGATGGAACTCCCACTTTTGCAATACCTCCAGCAGAAATAACCTTTGTGATAGTCACTTGAAATGCTGACCTCCCTACCCACAGATCATTGGTAACATTGACACAGGCTGCAGCTCCAGCAGGACCAGCAACTAGGACTGTGGTGTATATAACAGGAGTGATGTCACCATATGCTGGAGAAATGGAGTGAAAGGCCATATGATGTAATATGTAACTATACCTTGAAAACACACGCAAATGTTAGACCATTGATACAACATACACACCATGCTCTTGATGTAAATGGGCTCATTTAGGATGCAACTGCGGTTACATGAATAAAATAAAATTGAGCATGACAGTACACGAGACTAAGACTTAAAGCTTGTGTTTTTAAAAGCACTATACATAGCGTTTATAGACAAGTGCAGTGTGCCAATCTGCTCTACTAGAGTTTCTGAAGGCATGCGAAGGGGCTGAGAAACAGGGTTATTTGTAACTTTTGCCACACATTCATTCGAAGGATGTGTAGAAAAGTGATCTCCATAAAGGTATATCACAAATCTATGGAACAAAACCAAGGTACAGTTTAATCACTTGATCGTTATTAGAAATACATTCTGGGTAAACTATGTTCAAAGCACTATCTTGTGTTATGTCCAAAATGCTCCAGATTTTTTTTTTAGAAATTCATAAGGGCACATGCTTCAAAAAATATGTACGGGTACTTGACTAATTAGTTAAGTCACATGATAATAAGACCTATATAGCTATAAATACATTTTGATTGGCCGTTTCCAATTCCTGTAGTTGTATCTACATTGGATGGTTAGACATTTACTACTTCAATGCAAAGAATGTTCATCGTACTATACAACTTTAGATCTAGCATTTTATTTCTGAATGTTAGTTCAGTATTTTGAGTAACACGTAATTTATCATCTTACCACCACATGAGCCTGCAGATGTCAGTGTAATCTCAACAGTGATGTTGGTGGCTGTCATGGCATCTTTAGACACACACACTGCAGTAGACCCAATTTCCATTGAAGTATAGTTTGAACTGGTGAAGTTCACAGAGACAGCTACAAAGACATAACCTCTTGATCACACCAATCACTGTAGTTCTCCTTCCCGTCGTCATCCACAATGAGAACATGACTGGGGGGTCGGACCAATATCACGTTTGGAGGTGTTAGAACCTTTATGGAGAATGTCTTATTGGGCTCCTGAGCAACGTTGTCAACAATTGAGAAGGCAACACACTGCTCTGACAGGGGTGGTGGTGTGTTTGGTGGAATGGTGAGCCTCAGAGAGTTGGCAATGAAGTTTTGAGGAGCTGAAGGGCATAGGGTGATAGACCAATACAATGCACGGCATGTGTGTGTGTGTGTGTGTGTGTGTGTGTGTGTGTGTGCTGTGTGTGTAAGTGTGTGCAGTACCACAAACAAGCTTGCTACCATATATGTTGTCACATTTCCCCTAGAGTGTTGCCCTGCATGCATGCAGTAATCCTGCTGTCGGTACGATCTCTTCCCTGATGCCCACCACTAGAGGATACATGGCATTCATGGAATGCCAGTCTCCTGTCGATGCATGTCTTCCAGAAGAGCGATCCGTTTGTTATGTACATTTCTTGTGCACGAGGACAAACGTATAAATATAACTACATCCAGGGATTTCGGTCCGGGGGGGACCCAATTCCATAAATATAACTACATCCAGGGATTTCGGTCCGGGGGGGACCCCGAACTGGGTCCCCCCCGGACCGAAATCCCTGGATGTAGTTATATTTATACGTTTGTCCTCGTGCACAAGAAATGTACAAAACAAATTATCCCGGACCCTGTTCCTAGGGAACTGGGTCCGGGATAATTAGTTTTGTGCATCCAGGGATTTCGGTCCGGGGGGGGGACCGAGTTCCCTAGGGAACTCGGTCCTCCGGACCGAAAAGTAGGGGGGACCGAGTTCTCTAGGGAACTCGGTCCTCCGGACCGAAAAGTAGGGGGGACCGAATTCCCTGTGACACCGGACCTGCCCCCCCGGTTGCGCCAAGTCGCCACCCCTGCGGTAGCTCTGCCACGATGAGGAAAAACTGTTAATAGCTGTCCGTCTGACGTCACGCCAGCTTTGTGACGTCACGCTTGTTGCGTAACATTTACGATCGATCAGAACACGATTAGACCCACTTTCACGTAGCGGTGATGTAATCCATCCGATGCTATGAAAATCTTGGTCTGGGTACGAGACTATGCTGCAACTCACTGATTACGTATTTCATTCGCGTCCTCCAGGCATATATACAATTTGCCTATATGGAGCGTTGTTATTTAATACTGACCACATCCATACTGGAATAGTTCAAATGACACTTTCTACATTTGTTATAAATATCATTTATCGCTTAACAGGGTGTTGTTTTTGTAATTATTATCATACAGCTAGTAAGTATATCTGTTATCAAAATCAGAAAAAAATGTGATTCAAACACGATGCATATACATTGAGTTTATACTTTTACAGTCGCCTAACAGGTTCATAGTGGTTGGATATGGTGGCAAATAAATAGCTTCTTTGGAATGTATTGCATCTATACAATACCGATGCATGCCTTCACAGTGTTGTGGTGAAAAGTGCAGCCACTTGTATGTCCAGATTTACAAAACAGCTGTATCAAAAAGCCACGAACGTTTTTCGAGGCATGCTGCTATCAATGCCATCATACATAGGTCACTAAGCTGCAGTAAATGGCCATCTACACTTGAGCCCATTGGCCTATATGCATATCAGATGGCAAGCGACCTAATGGTTCAGTGTTCCATTGCCCCATGGAAGTCTGGTCAGTACAGTGTCCTTTCTTGTGTTGACACCTTCGCAGCCTCATACATCTCTGCATGATGCCACAAGGGGAGCTAGAGCTGTAGCCACAACTGCTGAAGCCAGGAAGAGGGAGAAATATGCTCTGCTGTCCAACTCCATTTTGTCCCAATTGCAATTGAGACCTAAGGTGCCCTTGGCCCTGATGCTCTCAGTTTGCTCACTGATTGATGCAGGCATCAGTAGAGCATCATACACGATTATCAGTCCCTCTCATTCCTTCTCCCAGAGTGTCCATTGCGCTACAGCATGGCATGCAATGCTGCCTCTGTATTGGGCACCTCAATTAGCATGTATCCACTATCCAGTATAGTGGAACCCTGTGTGGTTATTTAAATAACTCTAGAACTCTGATCGCTTAGCTTGATAATATAGGCATGTAAGAATTGGTTGACAAAGCATACAATGTACAGAAATGGAGATTGAAAGTAAAATAGTGTTATGCTCAGTGAAGTGCACTATAGAGTCAGAATTACCAACTATATACAACTGTAGGTTCAAGTGATTTATAGTTTTTATTTCAGCAAAACTGTACACATCAAACTAGCAGAACACTTAATCCGACATCCTATATAGCTGGCGGTCCTTTCTCACTACCCGGTACACTTTTGGCAAGGCCAGTACACTTTTCGCAACCAAAATTGTACTGGGCAGTACAATTTTGGTTGCTTACCAGGCTGTACAATTTTTGCCTGGTACAATTTTTGTGTGACAAGACCCTAACCCTGTAACCAGTCATTCTGACCCCAATTTCCCCCTGCTGGTAGGAAGTGGTGACCTGGATGCCATTAACAAAGGCAGCACATCCATCCAAGTTCACTTGTATCCTCTGGCAGGATCTGTTGATGTTTTTGGCAACTATTTAAATCTTGCTGATCACGTTGATGACAGCCACTGATAGCCCTATATATAGCTACATGTATGCATGCAATAATTGTTGTGTGCAGAGCAAAGGCATCAAATTTGCCCCGCATAAGAGTACATACATGTACTTGAACATGGCATGACAAAACAGGCAAGTAATATCACTACTGACGTCAATCTGCTAAAGATACAAGGGGTAGTCAATTATGAGCGATAAGGGACAGACAATAAAGATATTATAATTATATGGGATAGTCAATTCAATAAGGGATAGTCAGTTATGAACAATAAGGTCAATCATTATATCCATGGGTCCTGTCACTGCACCATCAGCAAGAGGTACCACATGTTCGGCAGCACAACTGGTAGTAGATGCTCCTTTGGCACAGACCAGTTTGAAACACGTAACGACACAGTAAGCTGTATTCATTCACAGCACATCCTGCAGGGTAAGTCATGAGAGGTTAGTACATAAACATGAAGGTAAATTTAACTGTACTTAACAATTATCATAACCAAACATGTATTCTGATCACAGTAACATTAAGTGTACTGCACCTTGCATTTTAACGGACACGATGTTGTTTCATTAACGTCCTTATGTATACATATAATATCTCTTTGATCCTGACATCTGTTGTTTTACATCTCCTCCCCAGGCTCATTATATCTTACCAGCATTATAAATGACGACACTAGCTCTGGATGGAACTCCCACTTTTGCAATACCTCCAGCAGAAATAACCTTTGTGATAGACACTTGAAATGCTGACCTCCCTACCCACAGATCATTGGTAACATTGACACAGGCTGCAGCTCCAGCAGGACCAGCAACTAGGACTGCGGTGTATATAACAGGAGTGATGTCACCATATGCTGGAGGAATGGAGTGAAAGGCCATATGATGTAATATGTAACTCGATACAACATACACACCATGCTCTTGATGTAAATAGGCTCATTTTGGATGCAACCGCGATTACATGAATAAAATAAAATTGAGCATGACAGTACACGAGACTAAGACTTAAAGCTCGTGTTTTTAAAAGCACTATACATAGCGTTTATAGACAAGTGCAGTGTGCCAATCTGCTCTACCAGAGTTTCTGAAGGCACGCGAAGAGGCTGGGAAGCAGGGTTTTTTGTAACTTAGGCCACACATTCATTCGAAGGATGAGTAGATAAGCGTGATCTCCATAAAGGTATGTCATAAATCACTTGATAATAATTAGAAATAGATTCTGGGTAAACTATGCTCAAAGCAGGTAGAACAGCGTGTATGAGCACCAATCACTATCATGTGTTATGTCCAGATTTTTTTTTTAGAAATTAATAAGGGCGCATGCTTCAAAAAATATGTACGGGTACATGACTAACTAGTTAAGTCGCATGATAATAAGACCTATATAGCCATTAACGTACTTGTATGGCTTTTCTTTTATATCTATAACTATCTCCCTCAACACATCTTTTTTACCTCACACCAAGAATTCTCTATTCAGGCAGAAGCAACTGTGGCACTGACAAGTTTTGTTTTGAAAATAATTTTGCGAAATGACACGGATAAAATGTCACACAATACATTTTGATAAGCCGTTTCCAATTCATGTATGTTGTATCTACATTGGATGGTTAGAAGTTTACTACTTCAATGCAAAGAATGTTCATCGTACTATACAACTTTAGATCTAGCATATGTTAGTTCAGTATTTTGAGTAACACATAGTTTATCATCTTACCACGACATGAGCCTACAGATGTCAGTGTAATCTCAACAGTGATGTTGGTGGCTGTCATGGCATCTTTAGACACACACACTGCAGTAGACCCACTTTCCACTGAAGTATAGTTTGAACTGGTGAAGTTCACAGAGACAGCTACAAAGACATAACCTCCTGATCACACCAATCACTGTAGTTCTCCTTACCATCTTCATCCACAATGAGAACATGACCAGGGGGTCGGACCAATATCACTTTTGGAGGTGTTTGAACCTTTATGGAGAATGTCTTATTGGGCTCCAGTGCAACTTTGTTGTCAACAATTGAGAAAGCAACACACTGCTCTGACAGGGGTGGTGTGTTTGGTGGAATGGTGAGCCTCAGAGAGTTTGCAATGAAATTTTGAGGGGCTGAAGGGCATAGGGTGAATAACCACTACAATGTATGGCATGTGTGTGAATGTGTGTGCATGTGTGTGCAGTAGCACAACAAGCTTGCTACCATATATGTCGTCACATTTCCCCTAGAGTGTTGCCCTCTTAATATGGTTAACAAACAACCAGTAAAAATGTACAGCAGTGTGTGTGTGTGTGTGTGTGTGTGTGTGTGTGTGCATGGGTGTATGTCATACATCTTGCACTGGGGACGTCATCCTCAGTGGCTACAACTGTTACATCCACAGGGACAGCAGCTGCTGGTGCAGCCACAAAGCATACAGCTGCTTGGTTCTGATTCTCCTTGACCACATAAATGTCTTCCGTCGGTATGAGATAGACAACTGGCAGAGAGAACAATCGTGATCGGTAAACATCTCATTTGGTGCCCAGTCCACCACTAGTCACCAACTGCTTATAGTATTGTGCCTGACATGCAGAGGTGTAGAGTACTGATATTATTACTTGTGAGTGTGTGACAGAACAAAACCATCCCTTAAATGGGTTTGCAATACTGATGTAAAAAGTGACTTGCCATCAGTACGAAAGAGCATTAATTTATGCATTGTAGTACCCATTAACCTTTAATCTCCTGATGTCATATGCATAGGACAGAGAACAAACCAAAAACTCATTGTACTGTAGAAATGATCATCAATTGAATAGGTGTTAATCAAAACGGAGGAGATCACTGGGCAAATGTGCTGTATGTTGTGGAGTGCTGTTTGTCGATTTATAGAATTAAAGGCATTTGTCGCATCAAAGAGAAGCACTGCTTCTACTTCAGATGTACTAAACAGTTTCTTCATCACATGTACTGTTGGTTCACATCCCAATTCTTGTCCAGCACAGAGCTGCAGCCATAAGAATACATCCTTAAATGTGGATGTGGATAATACAGCTCTACTGAGCAATGATATGACTAAGAGTTTCACCTATCCCAATGGGCCGCACACCTGTGTTCTTGTCTAATGCGATGAGCCTACATGCAACAAGCGCAGATAAGCCCTCAGGGTCCACAAACTCAGAGCAAAGGCGTCTGGTAACAGCAGCGATAGCTTTACAGAGGTCATTTGAGGCATCATGACAGGAAGTACACATCTATTTCCATGCGGCAGCATCCAGGCCAGAGGGCCCTGACGCATCTTCGATCTTCAATGCTGCATAATGAATTTTGATAGCATCAATTTGCTCAAAAATGATTTGGTGAGGTTGAAGTGTACCTAGGGGAATCATCTTTGACAAGGGTAGATGGACACAGGTGGAGATTTAGAAGGATGTTTTTGCCTTAGGATGTCTAAGATATCGTTAGTTAGGGGACGAGGACCATCACCACCAGTGTCATTGCTATCCTGTGATAGCATTCGGAGAGCTGCCTTTACTTTTCCTTGCATCATCAAGTGAGCAAATGTTCTGGCCTGTCTCTCATCAGTATTGTAGTCAGAAGTACATTTCCGTTTGTCTTTATAGAGATTTTGGATTGATCTGCCTTCCATGAGCAAAGTGTCAATATCACCTATGCACCAAAGTTGTAAGCGACGCAAGAGATGAACTCGGTTCTCTTTGTCCTTGGATTTTGGGTGTGGCTTTTGTAAAATCAATGCAGGCATCGACACAATGGCTTTAAAAACAACAGACTCTAGTGCAGACGCATTAGGAAGATGAGTCATTTCTCCAATGAACTCTTTTCCCGATCTTCCAGAGGGAAGTTTGAATAGATCTTTCTTCCAATGGACTAATTCATCATAACAGCATTCTATTGTGTGAGAAAATGCCTCCCCATCAATGTCTTCCCACATAAAATCACAGCCACAAAGTTTGGAGAAAGGATGAAGGTATAGCCATTACACGGGCAGCACGAAGTGTTCTTCCCCATCCTTCACAACAGTCCCGTTTGCTAACTTTTATCTTCTACAACTGTCACGCTCGTAATGCTCATCTCAATCAATCTAACATGGTTTATCCAGTTAACAATGCATTTTTCAGAACCTCGTCCTTTTTTTGCATCGTGTTACCAAGGGTGTGATACTAAAAATAGACTGACAGGTGGTAATTTAGCATGACACAGCAGTAGAGAAATGGATGCCAAAAGCCTGCATTTCTATTTATAAATTTTGGTCCTACGCGTAGGACTGGGCCCTGGAGATTAAAGATTAAAACGTAATTAAAACACTTGTTGCAGGAGCAATGGACACCCTATAAAGTATCAGGGACAGTTCTACTGAAAAGGTCTTATCATTATTCCCTTTAATAGCACTACCCACAATATTCAGCACTACTATTAAGCACCACTCAGATCGGTTAAGGCATGGGTTTTATTTTCTTAATTTTTAGGGTGCTCATATATAATGACATAAATTCATTTGTGAAGCTAGATTTCAAACGATTACCATCAGCTGAAAGAGCTAAGATGTGGCGTAAAATGTACCTACATGTGATACACGCCCATTGGGAATTTGTTACGAAAATATAATCACATGTGGTGGTCAAAGTGACTGCACGTGATGGGATGAATTGGCTTTGCCATCACTGTGGATCAAATGTGGTCAAACTTGCATGCACTGGCTCAGTTGTCATTTTAGCATTGGCTGCCACTTTTGCCATGCCATGCTGAATGACATTCTGCACAGGGCTTTGTCTTCTGCCAATGTTCCTTCTCAGCTAGAGCCCACTGGTCTTGATCGTGCAGATGGTAAGCATCCCGATGGAATCACCATGGTTCCTTGGTTGAATGGCAGATTATTGGTTTGGGATGCTACCTGCGTGGACATTTGTGCCCCTTCCCATCTATCCAGCTCAGCCTCTGAAGTGTGTGCAGCAGCGAATCAGGCAGAGCAGACCAAGATCAAGAAGTACAGTTACATCACCTCCCATGTGTACCATTCCTTCACACCTGTTGCCTTCAAAACCACTGGAGTCTGCGGCCCTCGCTCCATGTCATTCTTGTCAGACTTCGGTCGCTGCATTGCAAGCACCATCGGGGACAAAAGCTCTCTGGCATACCTCCTGCAAAACGTTTCTGTTGCCATTCAGAGGAGCAATGCTGCATCTATTTGCCTTCAGCACCCTATCCTTTGAATGTTTAATGAATGTTATGTATTTTGTACCAAAAGTAAAAAGGAGTGCTCCCCAAAGTTTTTTTTAAACTAATCGCAAATAAATTAAAATCAACTAGAACTTATAATTTCAGACAACACCTATTAAAAATATAGGTATCCAACATGGCCACTCATTTCAAGTGTATAGTATTGATGTTAATTTTAAAAAAGGTAGTAAAAATAGACCTTTAAATTTGTTTAGTCAAAATTGAAATCTTGATTTTGTCGCATGCAATGTACTTGACAATTGATTTAGGAGTTTTTTTTAAGATTTTAATCAATCTTTAATTAACCAATAAAGATAATATTGATTTGATTTCATGCATGTAATCTTTCAGAATAAAATGCCATTGAATGGGGGGAAATGTATAGTTTTGAGGGAACAACATTCTTCAGTTACTTAACTGTTTGGGGTTAATTTCTAGACATTTTCCCTTGATTTTTGTTCCATACTTGTACATATTACATTCAAAGTTTTAGGTCAGGAATACATTTCACAAGGCTTGCATTGATGTGGTGGTACCCCACATACACACACCTTGGAAACCATGAATAATTGTTGCGGTGGCCAAATAAGGACTTATGGTCACAAACTGCTGATAGCCATCAGCAGACATAAGAGCCAGGATTGCCCTGAAGGTTCGGTCATCCTCACAGTAACCATTGTTTATGATCTCCACGGTAACAAGAAAATCTGTACTGGTGTCGTTGAAGATCAACAGCTGAGATGTTTGACTGTAGTCTTGACCAGCTGGAATAGATTAATGTGAGTGTACAAATAAGTGTTAACATGGTGGAGTGAAACTTTGTAATTGACATTACGTCATCCACTATACAATTGCCATATCACTGCACCATCACATCATCACACTATCACTACACCTTCATATCATCACTATACCATCACACACCATCACATCATCACTTAAAGTACATGTTTTGAGCACTATACTCCACCATCACTTACCATCATTACATCATCACTACCCCACCCACTTACCTTGTGCAGTTCCATCCTCAGTGGAGAACATCACTCCAACATTGATCCCCTGTATCCACACATCTCCCAGTATGGACACTTTGAAGGTGACGTAAGATTGCGATCCATTCACAGCATATTCAGTTTCAACAAACCCAATGGTGAGAGCTGCAAGGATGGAAAGGTCACCCACTTGCCCCTCCCTCCTCCCCCTCCCTTACTGGTGTTGTCCAAGATGGTCACCGTGGTGGTGTTGGGAGAGACCACCACTGATGGCTGGTCACTAGCCAAGGAGAGGAAATACTGGAATGTCTGGTTTCCCTCAAAGTATACATCAGGCAAAGCAGCCACAGTGAAGCAGACAATCCTGTTGACATTGTCATATGGTCCAATGATGATAGTTGAGACATCGGAGGTAACTGAGACATCGGAGGTATCTACACAGTAGTGGGAAGATTTTGGGTAAGGTAACCTTTATTTAGAGTAAGGTAGCCTCTATTTAGAGTAAGGTAGCCTTTATTTAGGTAAGGTAGCCTTTATTTAGAGTAAGGTAGCCTCTATTTAGAGTAAGGTGCCTTTATTTAGAGTAAGGTAGCCTCTATTTAGAGTAAGGTAGCCTTTATTTAGGTAAGGTAGCCTCTATTTAGAGTAAGGTAGCCTCTATTTAGAGTAAGGTGCCTTTATTTAGTGTAAGGTAGCCTTTATTTAGAGTAAGGTAGCCTTTATTTAGAGTAAGGTAGCCTCTATTTAGAGTAAAGTAGCCTCTATTTAGAGTAAGGTAGCCTCTATTTAGAGTAAGGTAGCCTCTATTTAGAGTAAGGTGCCTTTATTTAGAGTAAGGTAGCATCTATTTAGAGTAAGGTAGCCTTTATTTAGAGTAAGGTAACCTTTATTTAGAGTAAGGTAACCTTTATTTAGAGTAAGGTAACCTTTATTTAGAGTAAGGTAGCCTCTATTTAGAGTAAGGTAGCCATTTAGAGTAAGGTAACCTTTATTTAGAGTAAGGTAGCCTCTATTTAGAGTAAGGTAGCCTCTATTTAGAGTAAGGTGCCTCTGTTTAGAGTAAGGTGCCTCTATTTAGAGTAAGGTAGCCTCTATTTAGAGTAAGGTAGCCTCTATTTAGAGTAAGGTAACCTTTATTTAGAGTAAGGTAGCCTCTATTTAGAGTAAGGTGCCTTTATTTAGAGTAAGGTAGCATCTATTTAGAGTAAGGTAGCCTTTATTTAGAGTAAGGTAACCTTTATTTAGAGTAAGGTAGCCTCTATTTAGAGTAAGGTAGCCATTTAGAGTAAGGTAACCTTTATTTAGAGTAAGGTAGCCTCTATTTAGAGTAAGGTGCCTCTGTTTAGAGTAAGGTGCCTCTATTTAGAGTAAGGTAGCCTCTATTTAGGGTAAGGTAGCCTCTATTTAGAGTAAGGTAGCCTCTATTTAGAGTAAGGTACCCCAAATTTTAGTCAATGTGACTTTAATTAACAATGTTACTTCACTGTGGCCTTAAAGAGTTCCAGCACTACATGTAATTATACCGGGTGCCCACAAATGAACGCAACACTTTTTAAATCACTATATAGCTCAGGATTAAATTTAACTTTTTTTCAATATTTTAAACTGGTTATGAATGTACTATAACACAGGTACTGGATACACAGGGATTAAATTTAACTAACCATTTGACTTTTTGAACGTATGTTACAATACTTAGGTAAATCATATTATTATAAGCGATTAAGCGAAAACCTTAATTATCAAATATTCAAAACCTTCAATTATTCAAGATTAAGGTTAGTGATAATTGATTTTAATAACCATAAATAAGTAACAGAAGATCTGACTATGCAGTGGAACAGAATTGATTTCATGTTACTGAGCTCAGTAGTGAGTTATTATAATTTAAGATCATAGTTTGCTTATAAGTTATTAAGGTTGAAGCTCCTAAAATGTAACTAATTTTAATCACCACCACTAATTATTCAATTATGAAATGAAGTAGGAAACACCAGGCTTTCCTTTGCTATTTTGAGGGCCACAACTTTATGCTTGCGGGATTGTCGAACAAAATGGAGAAGTGGTGCAGCTATTGATGATGGGGCTGGCCTGCCTGATGTTGCATATTAAGTGGATCATGTGTATTACTGTTATTATAATATTATATATTATCTTTTCTATCCTAAGAGTAGCTAGGAAACACCATGTTATTTGGTATTGAATTATGTAATGGTGAGTTATTAAAACTCAAAGTCCATTAAAATTGCAGTGGTCATTTAGCATTTTCAAGTTTGATCATTTGTTTTGAATATTAACTAGTAAAATGCCAATGAAATTTCATACTTTTTCAAACTTCCATTAAAGTTTATCTGCAGCTTATAAATCTCGCACTTAACAAAAAGTTGTCGTACATTATTGTGCTACATAAGTTATTTGATTTTATCTTTTGAATTAATAATGCAGTTCGTATTTGCCTACCTTAGTCACTGTATGTTCATAAATACATTTAGATTAATAATCCCATTAATTCACTTAATAATGTTCTTTCATGGACACCCAGGGCCCCGAGGGGTATACCCAACCTGTGAGGTACCATACCATATAAAACACAATACATTACTGGACCATGCGACAACTATACAGCTTCAATTTCAGCATGTGTGTTAGTTTGGTGCCTATTGATTTGTTCAGGCCAACAATATGTAAGTCACGGAGATAGCTAATATCAACAAACCAATACCACTGTGTGTACATCCCAAATTTCAATCTGAGGCTAATCTTTCTGTAGAGGTGTATTTTTGACTTAGCCCAACCAGAGGAAGGATATGAAGGGGAAACCCCTTACGAACAATCCAGTGGACTGCCAGGTTAAGGATGGACTCAAATTTGGTGCCTGGTGTTAAGTATGCAGACTATGTTATATGTACAGCAATATTGCATGCTAATACCACGTGTGAAGATTTTGGTCACTCATAATAGCTCCCACATGCCACACACACACACATACACACACACACCTGCAGTAAGAGGGATGAAGTCCACATTGAGGTAGAAGCTTAACCACATCGCTACATCTGGAGTAGGTTGGGTGACTGCAACACACTCAGTCAAGTCATCTCCCTCAGTCACAGTTACTGCATCATTAACAAACCCCACAATGGCTACTGTACATGGAGAGATGGTCATCATAAACAGATTATGCAATACGTCACATCAACTAACCATTGTTATCCAATATAATGATCGTTGTAGTGGGGTTCCTTGGTGTGTTATACACAGGAGTGTTTGGTACACGTACAGACACTAGTATGGCCTGCAACATTCCCTTCACAGCATCATTGTTATTAATATATATAGGAATATTCAAGTACTGCTGATCTGGTGTCATGGAGTAGGTTTGTACAGGAGCGCGTCCTATGTCGTAGTCCTCATTCTCACCATACACGGCCTGATTGCTCACAGCACTAGCCTCTGCAGTAAGTGTGATCATGAAGGTCTGTTTGGACACACCATCCTTGACCAGCCTTATTGTGTCAGGGTAGAAGACTTGTACACCTTTAGTAAACGTGTACAAAGGAAACTCGAAGCCTATTGAGATAACTGCAGGGAGGGAACAGTAATGAATACCATATTTGGTATGGTTTTGTAAGTGTGGTACATTTAAATACATCATTATACCAATACAATTAAGTATGGGCTCAGGTAAACTGATATGGATATGCTGTATCCCTTATATGGGAGGCAGATATGCTGTATCCCTTATATGGGAGGCAGATATGCTGTATCCCTTATATGGGAGGCAGATATGCTGTATCCCTTATATGGGAGGCAGATATGCTGTATCCCTTATATGGGAGGCAGATATGCTGTATCCCTTATATGGGAGGCAGATATGCTGTATCCCTTATATGGGAGGCAGATATGCAGTATCCCTTATATGGGAGGCAGATATGCTGTATCCCTTATATGGGAGGCAGATATGCAGTATCCCTTATATGGGAGGCAGATATGCAGTATCCCTTATATGGGAGGCAGATATGCTGTATCCCTTATATGGGAGGCAGATATGCAGTATCCCTTATATGGGAGGCAGATATGCTGTATCCCTTATATGGGAGGCAGATATGCTGTATCCCTTATATGGGAGGCAGATATGCTGTATCCCTTATATGGGAGGCAGATATGCTGTATCCCTTATATGGGAGGCAGATATGCTGTATCCCTTATATGGGAGGCAGATATGCTGTATCCTTTATATGGGAGGCAGATATGCTGAATCCCTTATATGGGAGGCAGATATGCTGTATCCCTTATATGGGAGGCAGATATGCTGTATCCCTTATATGGGAGGCAGATATGCTGTATCCTTTATATGGGAGGCAGATATGCTGAATCCCTTATATGGGAGGCAGATATGCAGTATCCCTTATATGGGAGGCAGATATGCAGTATCCCTTATATGGGAGGCAGATATCAGCTCTTAAAAGGTATCCATCCACTCACAAGTCTTGCTCTTCAAACCCCCATAAGATATCAATGCGGGCAAGGAGTTGGATCAAGTCCCCAAAATACATTTTGATAGTGATTCAAACGTAAAGCATTTTCATAATGTGTAAGGGTCTGGGGACCCTTATGTAATTAAATTATTACGTAACGTTGAACATTGTAACATAAGCTGGCTCTTGGCGGGACGACACAGGAGGACAGAAAGAGTGATCCGCGTTCACGGACCTCTTCTTAAAAGAGCCAAGGAAGGCGATTGGTCAATGTAAACAGTGCATTCATGTTAAGGACTATTTAAGTGTGAAAAGAGATCGTGTGCTTATCTATCAAGCTTACATACCCTACGGCGAGGGATATAGTGCGAGCTGCGTCAAGTTGCGCTCTGCACTGAATGAGTCGAGTCGTGGAAACCTCTATATTATGTCATTATGATGTCACTATGTCATTTAACCCATAAAATCTTCCCTTCAGTATGTACATAGGAGTCCTATTTTCATAGCACTCACCTCCCATGGGACATGGTTAAAACTATTGCACAAATCTCATCATAAAATGTCAACCTAAATATATCTTAGTAATGAATAACATTATAAATCTCCAGCTACAGAACTAATTTGGACACTCTTTCCAGAAGTGATAGCTTACCCATCACTAACTGGATGGGAGGGGCCTACCCATCTTACACCCTCCCTTATCCATCATTTATATCCCCTTCATTTCCCCCCCCCCCCCCCCCCCCTGCCTTATGTGGATATTAATGGACCTCATATGCTTGGCCTAGAAACTTTTAAATGTTACCATGACTACAGCACACATCACATGACCACATCACCATGACTTACTGTCATCATCAACAATCCTGATAACCACAGAAGGGTGGCCAATGATGACACTCCCAGATGTAATCAGAGAAGTATCAAAGACCTTCACTATACAAATGAACTGCTGTTCTGCATCATTGATTTGGTCCTCCACTATTCTAATCATAGGGCTGATTACATCATCATTTTGTGTTGTGTTGAAGGTGAGATTTTGAGGTGTGTAGTCAAACTCCTGAAGACCATTTGGGTTGTCTAAAGGAGCATCAACACAGTCACTAGCACAAGTGTGTTCTATATAAAGACCACCACTTACATTGGGCAGGATTAGGTAGGTCTGCATATGTAATACCAGTTGGCAGTGAGATGTTCAGAAGCCTAAACTGGTCTACTCTCATTGGTACCACCTGCACTGAGAGTGGCCTGGCGATACGTTTATCTTTTGCCAGCTTAATGGGAGGATATTGGCCTTCCCCTTCTGTCACGTAGTAGTCTGTTTCTCGGAACCCAATGGTGAGAACTGGAGCGGTATGTATGTAACTTCAAATGGTACATCACGTGACCACGCCTACTCACCGTCTGCATCCAATATCGTTATACTGAAAGGAATAACGAACTCGTTAGAATTCGCAACCGTTGCAGTGACAGAGACAAGGAGTGGAGGCTCTAAAGCTATGTTGTCCATAAGAACGTTCAGTCCAAACTGTACTCTTGAGTTCTTATTGCTGTTTGTAACACCGCTAGCAAAGGCTTTGATGTACCGATAACCTGCGGTGAGGAGGATATCAAATGACGTGCACGTACCAAAGGGGCAAACCTACTCTCCGGCACAGAGAAAGAAACGGCTTGACTTCCAGTTAGCGATCCGTTCACGTATCCGAAGTACACGTTGAGCTGTGACCCTTCTTTGTGGGATATGTTGGTGAGCGGGGTGTTAGAGGCCGTATTGGCGAAGAACCCGTACACTGTCATGGGGACGCGGTGGGCTTAAGCGTAGCGAACATTCACTGCTGAAGGAGCCAACACTTACCGACACAAGCCTTGCATGCGGCAGTGCCAGTTTTGTACGACAGCCCGCCTCTGCTCACACAACACTGCCCCGCAGGGTTGCTTCCCGATATGCTGAAACTGGTGGAGGTACACCCGGTGGTAGAAGTGTAGCACGTCACCTGTGCAGCGGCGACTTCGGAAAAGAAAAGAAGAAAAAACGTTTATACGTAAAAGTAGCATGCGACGTGAAAATGAATACACATGCAGACGTACGTCGGACACCAATCGCAGCGAGAAGTGCAAAGCACACGACCTCCACTGCTCGTTGGTGCAACATCGTGGAGCGAATTCAGCTATAGCAGATCGCGTGGCTGCCCTACAATGAAATCAAAAAATGATTTAAGAAATGTGTAAGGTCTCAATGTTATATACAGGCGCTTTATACAATGATCACGTGCTGCACTGGCGCTCCCGCTAATTAATAAGACGACTTGTTTAATAAAAATTTTATTTTATTAATTAATAATAATATATATATGGGACAGTTTCCGCGAAAATGTCACCCTTTTATAATATTATAAGGTTATAAAAATGCTTCTTGTTTGAATGGCTATATCTTCCGAACGCTACACGCTATCGACTTTCTATTTTCCACAGTTCATACTACACTATTTCTCTATGACAAATTGCATTTTGAAGTCTTGCACTTGCTCCACGCTAGTATTGCAACGTTCGATACCCGACCTAGTTCAAACCCGCCATAACTTTAGGTAGGAGTTATCAAATCGCTTCAAATTCGGTTTGTAGGTACAGAGGTCCTGTACCTATCGATTTGTTCTGTTCGCTAATTTTTGTGCCATCCGTTGCGGAGATACAGTTGAACAAACTACGTGCACTTTTTCCCGCTTGATACGCGCCAATGTTATAATCCCCGCCTCCCATACATTGAGCGGGACGCGATTTGCCAAAATCATTGGCGCGAATCGAGCGGGAAAAGTGGACGTACTTTGTTCAAATGTATCTCCGTAACGGATGGCATAAAAATTAACGAACAGAACAAATCGATAGGTATAGGACCTTTGTACCTATAAACCGAATTTTAAGCGATTTGATAACTCCTACCTAAAGTTATAGGGTTTTGAACCCGGTCGGGTATCGAACATTGCAATATTGGTGTGGAGCAAGTGTAAGACTCCAAAAAGCAATTATTCATATAGAAATGGTGTAGTATAAAGTATTGAAAATAGAAAGTCGATAGCGTGTAGCGTTCGGAAGATATAGCCATTCAAACAAGAAGCATTTTTATAACCTTATAATCTTATAAAAGGGTGACATTTTCGCGGAAACTGTCCCATATATATATATGGGACAGTTTCCACGAAAATGGCCCTTCGTTTATAAGTATAAAATAATATAAAATTGCTATGTATTTGAATCGTAATAACTTCCGAACGGTTAAGGCTATCAACTTTCTATTGTCAACACTTCATACCACACCATTTCTCTACGGTAAAATACATTTTGGGGTCTTGCACTTGCTCCGTGCCAGAATTGCAACGTCCGATACCCCACCGGGTTCAAACCCAACATAACTTTCTGTAGGAGTTATGAAATCGCTTCAAATTCGGTTTGTAGGTGGAGAGGTCCTATACCTATCGATTTGTTCTGTTCGTTGATTTTTATGCCATCCATTACGGAGATACAGTTGAACAAACTACGTACCCATTTTCGCGCTCGATTCGCGCCAATGATTTGGGCAAATTACGTTCCGCTCAATGTATGGGGAGGCGGGGATTATAACATTGGCGCGAATCAAGCGGGAAAACGTGCACGTAGTTTGTTCAACTGTATCTCAGTAACGGATGGCATAAAAATTAACGAACAGAACAAATCGATAGGTATAGGACCTCTACACCTACAAACCAAATTTGAAGCGATTTCATAACTCCTACAGAAAGTTATGTTGAGTTTGAACCCGGTGGGGTATCTGACGTTGCAATTTTGGCACGGAGCAAGTGCAAGACCCCAAAATGTGTTCTACCGTAGAGAAACGGTGTGGTATGAAGTGTTGAAAATAGGAAGTTGATAGCCTTAATCATTCGGAAGTTATTACGATTCAAATGCAAAGCAATTTTATATGATTTTATACTTATAAACGAAGGGCCATTTTCGTGGAAACTGTCCCCATATAATATATACATAGAATACATGAACGAATGAATATAACATCACATTACTAATATTGGTGCTAAATGCATAAAACCTCGGAATTGAACCTAAAAGAGAGG